>CM062288.1:155582063-156090693 GCA_031216915.1 Pictodentalium vernedei | reverse complement strand
TTGATCCTTCAGAAGACAGGAAATTGCTCCTTTTAATGCCAAATTTTAAAATTTTTCCACGCCGGGTTGAACCATGGTCAACCCGGCACACATGTGTTTGGCACGGTGTATCCAAATTAGTGGAATATAGACACTATTGTGTGTGTGTGGGGGTGGGGGGGAGGGGGGTGGGGGTACAATGATTCTGGATGTTCGTTCAAAAGTTAGTGGACAGAAATAAAAAAAATCAAATAATGAATCTTGTTATTTGTGCAGAAAAAATAAAAATTTTGGGGTATGTTGAAGTAGGAATTGATCCTTCGGAAGACAGGAAATTTCTCCTTCTAATGCAAAATTTTTGGGTATGTTGAAGTAGGAATTGATCCTTCAGAAGACAGGAAATTGCTCCTTTTAATGCCAAATTTTAAAATTTGTCCATGCCGGGTTGAACCATGATCAACCCGGCACACATGTGCTTGGCACGGTGTATCCAAAGAATGTAGGAAAAAAAGTAACAGGAAAAAAAGAAACAGGAAAAAAAGTCTCAGAAAAAAAGTAACAGGAAAAAAAGAAACACTTGTTTAATAGTAATAATTAATATTTAATAATAAGTGTATCTGTTTATTGTATGTTTCACCTTTGATCAGTTTACTTATAACACCTTTGATCAGTTTACTTATGAAAACAATTCAATATGTTCATCTCAAGGTGATTGATCAATCAAAATTAACTGTCTTTTGTACTTTTCACCTGAAATAATATTACGAAATAATAACATTTGCTAAGTAATAATTTGTGCTAAATATGTGTAGACAATTCTAACTTACTGTTTGTCATTGTTCTTTAGTATATGTTTGTCATTGTTCTTACTTGGTGAATTATATTGAAAAATAAATATAAAAGTGTTTCTTTTTTTCCTGTTACTTTTTTTCCTAGCAAAAATTGTTACTTTTTCGTTTCTTTTTTTCCTGTTACATTTTTTTCGCGCACCGTATCCAAATTAGTGGAATTTAGTCACTATTGTGGGAGGGGGGGGGGGGGGTGAAATGATTCTGGATGGTAATTCAAAAGTTAGTGGGCAGAAATAAAAAAAATCAAATAATGAATCTCGTTATTTGAGAAGAAAAAATAAAACTTTTTGGGGTATGTTGAAGTAGGAATTGATCCTTCAGAAGACAAGAAATTGCGCCTTCTAATGCAAAATTTTTAATTTTTGCCATGCCGGGTCGAACCATGGTCGACCCCGGCGCACATGTGCTTGGCACGGTGTGTCCAAATTAGTGGAATTTAGCCACTATGGGGGGGGGGGGTGAAATGATTCAGGATGGTCAATTCAAAGTTAGTGGACAGATATAAAAAAATTCAAATAATGAATCTTGTTATTTGAGCAGAAAAAATAAAACTTCTAGGGTATGTTGAAGTAGGAATTGATCCTTCAGAAGACAGGAAATTGCTCCTTTTAATGCCAAATTTTAAATAAAATTTCCATGCCGGGCCAAACCATGGTCGGCCCGGCGCACATGTGCTTGGCAAGATGTATCCAAATTACTGAAATTTAGTGACTTGGTGGGGGGGGGGGGGGGGTTAAAATGATTCTGGATAGAAAAATGACGGGATTATGTCCAGGTTGGGAGGCGGCCCCCCTACATGCCCCCACCCCCCCCCCCCCCCCCCCCGATGCCCGACCCTGGTTGCAGGCCTGGTGTGAAGGAGGATGTACAGAGTTGTGGAGCTGGTGAGAAGGGGAATGTACAGAGTGATGGGACGGGTGAGATGAATATTTTACCGAGTGGTTAAGTAGACGAGAAGGACGTTGTACTGAGTGTTGGTGCGGGCGAGATGGCGGTTGTGCACAATGATGAAATGAGTGAGAAGGATGCTGTACAGAATGGTGGAGTGAGTGAGGAAAATGGTGTGCTGAGGAAGAGGAAGGGGGTTCTATGGGATAGTTATTGTATTGATTCGGGTGAGAAGAGGGTTGAGCGTAGATGTAAGTCAAATCTGAGGAGTGAGCATACTCACTGGTGAATCAACATTATGCTGTTGGGTACCAAAGATCACTGATTCACTGGACCTAGTGTAAGTTCAGGATGTAGCTGACAGTGAATTGTTTGTAAAGTGTGTAAAGTGAATAGGTCTGAAATAACGCTAATTGTGTCTTTTGATCAAAACGGTGTACAGACGTCCTGTGAGTAGGTGATACTTGAGAATACGAGCTCACCTGTACATGGACATGTACACGTACATGTACATTTCCATAGGATTTAGTGTTAAATTGTGTACATGTACAAAGATTTTAACGGTTTTTTGAGGTGAGCTCGAATTTTTTTAACACTGAATTGAATCCTAGGTGCTCGTAGTTTTACGTACACGTTCATGTACCGTTTTGATTGAAATCTGCAGACGAGTTTTCCCCATAGGGTCCAGTGTTAAATTGCGAGCAAAAAACCGTTTTGAGAGTTCGAGCTCATCGTCTTTGTCGATTCTAACGATCCACGTCCGTACACGATTTAACACTGAAACCCTATGGGGAGCGTGAAATTGCGAGCAGAAAAACGTTTTGAGAGTTCGAGCTCACCATCTTGCCGATTCTGACGATCAGTGTCCGCACGCGATTTAACGCCAAAACCCCGTGGTGATCGTCAGATTGCGAGCAAAAAACGTTTTGAGAGTTCGAACTCAATATCGTCTTTTCCCGATTCTAACGATCGGTGAGCTCGTATTCATCGTGTACGGATTTCGTCCGTACACGATTTTAACGGTGAGCTCGTATTCTCAACCCCATAGGATTCAGTGTTAAAATCGTGTACGGTTCGTACACGATTTTAACAGTGAAGTCCTATGGGAGGAGGAAAACTCGCTTGCGGATTTTATGTGGTTGGAAATTTGCAAACCCCAGTCACGTCTTCCTGAAGTAAGCAACTAAAACACGTTATCGTAATTGAGGTGTTTGTTCAAAAAGAGTTCGATTGTGAATATATAGTCTGTATTATAGACATTGATGTTTTCTGTTGATGGGATGGATAAAAATTAGAGTTTTGGGGGTTTTTTTTTTAGAATTCCTCCACTATGAGAAAATTCTCAAAAAAAAACCACTCAGCTCATCGAGTGATCGGATCGCTCGATTCTCGTAATAAAACTCGATCTGAACGAAGAGTGTCTGTGTGTTGGAAATTTGCAAACCCAGTCACGTCTTCCTGAAGTAAGCAACTAACACACGTTATCGTAATTGAGGTGTTTGTTCAAAAAGAGGTCGATTGTGAATATATAGTCTGTATTATAGACATTAGATGTTTTCTGTTGATGGGATGGATAAAAATTGAGTTTTGGGGTTTTTTTTGAGAATTCCTCCACTATGAGAAAATTCTCAAAAAAAAAAACACTCAGCTCATCGAGCGATCGGATCGCTCGATTCTCGTAATAAAACTTGATTTGAACGAAGAGTGTCTGTGTGTTGGAAATTTGCAAACCCAGTCACGTCTTCCTGAAGTAAGCAACCTAACACACGTTATCGTAATTGAGGTGTTTTGTTCAAAAAGAGTCGATTGTGAATATATAGTCTGTATTATAGACATTGATGTTTTCTGTTGATGGGATGGATAAAAATTGAGTTTTGGGTTTTTTTTTTGAGAATTCCTCCACTATGAGAAAATTCTCAAAAAAAAACCACTCAGCTGATCGAGCGATCGGATCGCTCGATTCTCGTAATAAAAACTCGATCTGAACGAAGAGTGTCTGTGTGTTGGAAATTTGCAAACCCAGTCACGTCTTCCTGAAGTAAGCAACTAACACACGTTATCGTAATTGAGGTGTTTTGTTCAAAAAGAGTCGACTGTGAATATATAGTCTGTATTATAGACATTGATGTTTTTCTGTTGATGGGATGGATAAAAATTGAGTTTTGGTTTTTTTTTTTGAGAATTCCTCCACTATGAGAAATGAGGTTGACTGTTAAGCGTTCCTTGAATAAAGTCAAGAAACACTTATCGGAATGTTTTAAAACGCATTTTCCGCTCAGTTAGGTTTCGAGTGGTAAAATTTTTAATATATTTATTTATTATTTATTGATGTTTAAGGTCACATATTTATGCACAATGGCTAATCATGACCGTGACAGTTTTACGGGTGGAGGAAGCCGGAGTACCCGGAGAGAACCACCGAGCAACGACGAGCAGCTGCCAGCTCCCCAACATCGTAACGCCGCACTGCAGCAAAATTTTTAATATATTCACGATAGCAATCGGAGAGAGAGATTTGTTAAAATCAGTTTTCCATTGTGTGTTGAAACTGTCTAACAGTCATCAAAAAAAGGATTTTCTCTTAATTCGACACTCGATGAATTGATGTGTGAATGAATGAAGATCTTTTGACAAAAATTTAAACACTACTGTCAAAATGCGTTACATCAGAAACCGGTTTGTCATGTACTGTTTAAAACGTATTTTGTTTTTAACTTCAATTAACACAGCGAGTTTGAGATGTGAATATTTTTCAGATATTATATTAAGACGGAAAGAGATTTTAATACTTAAAACATAAAATATAAAAAAAAATATAATTAAACATTTAATTTTGAAAAATAAATGAAAACAATTAAAATGAAAGATGTTTTTCCAGATGGATCCTAGACGCCGAGATCGAATTTTAGCCGAGTATTTAAGTGCTAAGAAGGCGATTCAGGCTGCTGATAGGAGCAGACGTCTCGGTGAGATGGAACTCACACGCGAAGCCACAAAAATATTTAAACCCGTGACGGAGGGTCAAGAGCGAAGCAGGAAGGAGATAGTCGAAGAATTGAGACCCATAAAGGAGAGTTCTTTGAGAATGGGTTCGTTGCCTTCTAGTTTTGGAAATCAGTATTCCGTTCAATCTACACCGGATTACTTTCCCACAGGAATTCAAACAGATATGAGCGAGTCTGATGATACGGCTTCGACTATCACCACTGATAGCATCGCATCGTTCGTTGATGATGGTGGCGGTAAGAGAGATCTGTTGTATGGAATTCGCGAGGATTCGAGCGGTAGGAAATTCGTGGGCGACACTGAAGTGGAAATGGATGATGATGAATTGATCGTGGGTTCGAATAAGTATAAAGTAACCAATGGTCTGCAGAGATTGCTCCTTTTCGATAAGCCCGGAGATTACACGGAACAGGATTTCCACAATTACGGCGACATTCTAGTCCAGATCCACGCCATGAATAGAAATAACGATGCCAGAGAGACGAGACCCAAAGCCAACAGAGGTTAGAAGTGGACGAAAATAGTGAAGCCCATATGGAATGCGAACAAGAAGTTCGTCGAATCGATGACCGGCAAAGGGGTGAAAACCACCACTTTTCTTCCGAGCAATCCCGACGCTCTGTCTCAGAGATTGAGTTTGTTGATGGGGAGCAGACGGGCTGGTAACACGGGATTATATAATCAGATAGTTGCCATATCTGACGAATTGTTGAGACAGAAGGTTTGGAATAAAATCCAGTATAAAAGGCTGATGAACGAATTGAAGGATTGATGTGAATATAATAATAAGTAGAGAGAGAGAAACAAACAAACAAACAAACAAACAAACAAACAAACAAACAAAAATAAAACACTAAATTCTTACACTAGAATAATAAAAGTATTTAAACGGCAAAAAACGATTTACCAGTGAAAAAAACAAAAATATATCATAAAAATAAAATATGTTGGTGATAAAGAACAGGGGATACGTCAGGACTTACGTTCAAGGCGGTTCTGGCATCGTCGATTCTATAATGCGAGCGTTCACGAGCGATGCGGGGTAGAAAACTTGCATCGACCGCGTTTGAGGTCGGTAAGAAGACGGCTTTGGATGCTGGTAAGAAAGCCGCTTCCGAAGCCAGTGGTAGGATAGCTTCTGTGGCTGGCAAGAGGGCAGCCGACGCGTTGATCGACAAGTTGATCAGTCCGCCAGCGAAGCAAGCTGCGTTAGAGCGAACGTCGAAAAGTTGGAAAGATTTTGAGGATGTCGTGGTGCCCATACAAGATTTAGCCAAAATGACGAGTGGATCCGGATTGAAGAGAACTCACGATGGTGCGATATAAACAAAATAATAATAATAACAACATTAAAAACAGAGTTTTGAAAAAAACATAAAAAAAATTTGTGTTTGAAAAGAATCTAAAATAACAAACAAAATAAAAACAAAGATGAACATTAAAGATATGTCTTGAAACGACGCCGCGACCAAGAGGTCGAATAACGAGTACTTTCCCAAGAGCATAAGAGGTTTGATAGTGGGAAAATCGAAATGTGGAAAGACCAATCTGTTGATGAATCTGTTGTCCCGACCCCGACTGGTTGGATTACGACAGATTGTTCGTGTTTGGCAAGAGCTTGTTTCAACCCGAATACAGATTGCTTCGAGAGTGCATGGATCGCAGATTGCCCAAGGACGTCATAGCCAGAATCTTTGACAGCAGGGAGGAATTCGATAAGTGCGGAGCACCGCTCTCGACCATTTTGGACGGCGCGGCGACGGAGCTGACGAAGAGAAATGCATCTTTGAACGTCGAGTGTCGATTTTACAAGAACGCTAGCGACGTTCCGGATCCTAGGGAACTGAAATCGGAAGATAAGAATCTCATGATTTTCGACGATCTGCTTTTGGAGAGACAGAACCGATGCGAATCGTATTACGTTAGGGGTCGACACAGCAACATGGACTGTTTCTACCTGTTGCAGAATTATTTTCGATTGCCCAGGCAGACGATAAGGGAGAACGCTAATTTTCTATGTCTCTTTCGCCAAGATCTCAAGAATCTCAATCACATTTATGGCGATCACGTCGCAAACGACATGAGCGCTGTCGAATTCAGGTGATTCTGCAAGAGGGTTTGGGATGGTGGACTTTACAATTTCGTCGTGATCGATTTGACGAGTGAATTTAATCGCGGAAAATATCGGTGCAGATTCGACAAGTTTTATGTTCCGATGGTGATAATAATTATAAGATAGAGCGTGAAATAAAAAAATTAGAAAAATAATAAATCTTCAAATAATTAGTTTTGAATAAAAAAAAATAAAATTAAGATATAATGTTCGAACATGGAAAATTGTTAGAACGGATAGCCGAGAATACGGCTGCGAAACAATCCATTCAAATCGTGGTGAGTGGCAATTCGACTCGATTCGCTACGAAATTCGAACCTTCTATCGAATTGAACAGAGAGAAAAGTTACGAGATGGCGTTGGTGAATCTGGAGACTTATTATTCCTTTCCCAACGTCACCGAAAAGAATAACTCGTTCAAGTATTCCGATGGAGTGGATTGGTTGGAGATTCGAATTCCCAAAGGGAGTTACGACATAGACGATTTGAACCATTACATTCAGGTGCGAATGAAGACGGATGGAAAGGGAAGCAACAAGATCAGACTCGCTCCCAATCCTAATACCTTACAGACGATGTTGGATTTGGAAGATAATTTTCGTGTGGATTCTCACCCCGCTTGCCATATAATAATAATGACACTTCGGCCGACCGCTGATTTGTCGCATTTCTGGGGTGAGAAGGCCGATGGTCACTGTGTGCTCCCAACCCCCCCCCCCCCCCCCCCGCCCTATTCCCACGCTCTTCTCTCCTCCCAACACTCGGAGACGAACTACTTGATGACTACTTGATGACAGATCTCCTGTGAGTAATTCTCTATTAACTCTCGCACTGGGACCATCCATCCTGTATTGAATTCCAAATATTCTGCAACATTACTTTACACCATCGGCTGTCGAGGAGATTTACTAAATAATTGTGATAAGAGAGGTTCAATAATTATGTCCTTGATCATCATCCACCCCCCCCCCCCCCCCCCGATTGCTTCTAGTGCTGCGGCATTACATTACCCGACCCCGTTATCCATCGGCCCACAACGTTCTGCATGGTTTCCGAGCTCTTTGAAGCCGTTTGGTTTAGAGGTACCACTTCAGTACCGTATGTCATACTTGGTAGACCCACCATTTTCCAAATGGTTTTCCCCACGAAAACCTTATTGAAACTGTTTTTCCCAATAAGTTTCATTTGCTTAAGGATTCACTTGCCCTTCACAATCAGTTTATGCGTGTGGTTTCGGTAGATACCTCTTCCCGTGATGTTTATATTTACCCCAAATACTCGTAATCACCTGTCTCTCTTACACTAAGAAGTTCGCTGCCACCTTCCGGAATACAGAACTCCCCCACTCTCCACCATTAAGTAGGATCCACTTTTTGCCGCGGGTATAACTTTGCTTTTGCTGCCATTTAGTTCGAGTTTCCATTTGTTCCCATATCTCCCAACATTTCCGCTTGCACCGCTTCGCTTTCTGACATAAGCACCATGTCGTCTACGAAAAATAACCCTGGCATCTTGAAGACTCCAACTACAAAACCCTCGTCATTGTGCAGGAGCTCACCTCCTAAATCTTCAAAGTACAATGCAAAAAGAATTGGCGAAAGGATGCAGCTTTGTTTTAGGCCTATCTCCACAGGCACACCTTTTGTTATGTTACCCAAGCTAAGTTCGCTCTGAACATCTTCATATAATGATTTCAGAATTCCAACAAACTCGTCTCCCAAGCCCAGGTGGTCCTCAAGCTTTCGCCATATACCCTCCCTCCATACTCTATCGTATGCTTTTTTAACATCCCAAAAGGCCGTACACATCTTTTTCTTTTTGGCTTTCGTGGATTTTATCATTTGGGATAGCATGAAAAGATGGTCAGTGACTCTCCTTCTTTTCTGAAGCCATTCTGAATCTCTCCCCAAAAAACACTTCACCTCGATAACCTCCTCTAATCTCCCATACAGAACTTTACAGAAAACTTTTCCAACGTTGCTACTGACAGAAATCCCCGATAATTATTCATAACGTCCTTTCCCCCCTTTTTGTGAATAAATGTCACCTTGCTTTCGGTCCACTCTTTTGGGACCTCTTGTTTTTCTATGGCTACATTGAATAGGGCCGTTAGGCTTTTACAAAGTTCCTCTCTCCCCATTTTTAGGAACTCATTGGGAATTTCGTCCACTCCTCTCGCTTTTCCATTCCTTAATGTTGAGACCACATTGATTTGAAATATGGTTTAAAATCAATGAAAATAATTTTAAAAATATGTGATATGCCTCTTTAAAGCCAGTTTCGCTGCTCCGTCTGTCCCGGTGTTACCGGAGATACCAACATGTCCAGGCAACCAGCAAAACACATCATTTTCGTCAGACATGAGAATAGTCATCTTCTCATAAAGTTTCAAAGTGAGATGGTCCTTCAACTTGGTTTTGAGGAAAGTTAGCAAAGAGGATAGAAAGTCGGAAAATAGAATCTACTTCCCTTCCTGTACATCCTCGATACGTTCAAGCACCAGTTCCAAAGCTTTAACGTCAGCTGTGAAAATAGAACTCTCTTTATTTGGTATTCCGATGGAGGTGGTTTGATCACCAGTGACAACAGCCAATGATACTTTGTCACCATCTTTAGATTCATCGGTATAGATCCTTCTAAATGCACTATTCTTGTACTTTATTTTCGGCATATTTTTGTTTGAACTGCTGAGAGTTTGTCTCGGATATTGTTGAGGAAGCAAGGTCCACAATAACATTAGGATTCTTGGAAACGTGGCAACCGTTACTTATTTCCAGTTTCTTGTTCAACAATCGTTATCAACCGATAAAATCGGTTGATAACGAATGTCGAGTAAGGAACTGGAAATAAGTAACGGTTGTCTAGTCCATAATGATCCTTTAGATGACAATGGGGAATATGGGGCTCACGGTTCTCTTTTATCGAATCTGATTCAGGTGTTTAATTCTAATTCCTAAAGGAGGAATATGTTTCTGGTTTCTGTTGAAAAATTGACTATTTTAGTGCCTGAGACACAATTATGAACGGGGTTTGATGGATTAGCCAACAGTTTAGAAACATATTGGCGTGAAGGATTTAATTCTGTGTTTATAGAGAGAAGGTTCCCTGCTTAAACGAGGATTGATTCTGCTGGATGTATGTTGTACTGTGTTGTGAGATGGCTGAGAAGGAAGTTGTACAGAGTAGCGACGTTCGTGAAAAGAAAGGTACACAAGAGTTGTGGAGTGAATGAGAAGAAAGTTGCGGTGGAATGAAGGTTGTACTGAGTGGTCCGTTGGACGGAAAGGAGATTGTACAGAGCGGTGGGACGTATGACAAGGGGGATTACAGAATGACGGCGTAGGTAAGATGGATGTTATACTGAGCGGCGGAGTGGACGAGAAGGAGGTTCTACTAAGTCGTGGAGCGGACGAGAAGAGTTTGTACACCTTTGTGGAGTGAGTAAAAAGGTGGTTGTGCAGAATGGCGGGAAGAGCATGAAGGATGTTTGTACTGAGTGGTGGAGCAGACGAGATTAATTTTGTACAGACTGGTGGAGCAGATTAGAGAGGGGTGTATAGATTATGGGGGCGGTGAGAGGGAGGTTGTACGGAGTAGTGGTGAGGGTAAAAAGAAGGGGTTGTACAGAGTGGTGGACGGTGAGGTGGATGTTGTACTGATTGGTGAAGCAGATGAGAAGGATGTTTGGTGCAGGTGAGATGGAGGATGTGCATAACGATGGGATGGGCGAGAAGGATGTACGGAGTGATGGAACAGGTGAAAAGGGGGTTGTACAGACTGATCGGGTGGTGAGGAGGAGGTTGTACCGAGTGGTGGGACGGGTGAGATGGATTTTGTACTGAGTGGTGAAGCAGATGAGAAAGATGTACTGAGTGTTGGTACCCGCGAAATGGAGGTTGTGCATAATGATGGGGCGGGTGAGAAGGATGTTGTACAGATTGATGATGGTGCGGGTGCGAAGGTGGTGTACAGATTGGTGGAGCGGTGAGAAGCAGGCCTGCAACCACGGGGGGGGGGGGGGGGGGGGCAAGCGGGGCGGTGCCCCCCGGAAACATTTTCGCCCCCCCCCCCCCGAAAAATTTCAGACACTGTTTTTCAATTTTCACCATTTTGATCCATTTTATCTACCAGTGAATTAACTCAGGGTTGTCAATTTACACCTGTAATTACATTGAATATAATCCCATGACTGAGTCTCTATTTAGGCTTTTCCCTCTGGAAAAGACTATTGTTTTTCTACGGATTATTATTTTTTTTTTTTTTTTTTTTTTTTGTCCACACATTTTGTCCGTACGATTCAGAAGCCATTTTCGAACCGATTTTCACGAAATTTTGCACACGCATAGAGGGGCACAAAATCTAAAAATGTACCCAAGCGGAATTTTCGATTTAACCCTTATTTCCTCAGAATTGGCAAAAAACTGCCAAAATTGGGGTTTATCGGCACTTTCTCGAAACACGTCTTGTAGATTTTTTTTTATACATTCGTCATTGCTAGACCTGTCTGTGACACGCCCTTTGATACACGACATATCAGGCGATGCATATGGTAACCCTCCACAGGCTGCCAAACATCGAAATTTTGATGAAATAGGCCGGTTTCAGGCTCCCACCGCACCCAAACAATACACGAGAGATAAATATAACTTTCTTTACTGGGAGTGGAATGCACCGAAGATCATTTTTGTCAGTAATAAGGGTGTTCAAAAAAACAAGCGTTAACCCGTTTTGGGCTGGTTAAACAGCAATACCCCCATAAAGCTAAAAAATTTGTATTTTCCGTGGATTTCTCTAAACGAGTCTTGTAGATTGTCAAGAAAAATTTGTCACTCCCAGGCCTTGGTGTGACAAAAGAAGTTGCATGGACAAAATACTGCGGTGAGCATTTGTTAACCCTCCACGGGCTGCTAAAAGTCAAAATTGTGATAAAATGGGCTGTTTTTGGACGCCAACAGCACCCAATGGGTACGCCTCAAAGAAATGTGCCTTCTTTTATCGAGCGCACAATCTATACGCAAACATTTTTGTAAGTAGTAAGGGTATTCAAAAGTCGAAGTCTTAACCCATTTTGGACAGGCTAAAGAGAGAGACCCCTTAAAATCTTAAAATTCCCATTTTCTGTGGATTTCTCTAAAAACATCCTGTAGGTTTTCAAGAAAAATTGACGACTCGCAGGTCTTTGTGTGATATTACAAGTTGCATGGACAAAATATTCCGGTGAGCGTTTATTAACCCTCTAGAGGCTGCCAAGCATCGTAATTTTGTTGAAATGGGCTGTTTTCAGGCACTCACATCACCCAACGTGTACCTTAGAAATAAACATAATCTCCTTTGTTGGAAGTGGAATTCACCAAAGACCATTTTTGTAAGTAATAAGGGTATTCAAAAAAACAAGCGTTAACCCATTTTGTGGTTGCTAATAGTGATACCCATCAAAGGCTTAAAAATTTATGTTTTCCCTGGATTTCTTTACAAACATCTGGTAGGGTTTTCGAGAGAAAATGGCCATTGATAGGTCATGGTGTCACATTACCAGTTGATTGGATAAATTATTCCGGTAAGCATTTGTTAACCCTCCATGGGCTGCTAAATGTCAAAATTTTGAAAAAATAGTCTATTTTTGAACAACAACAACATCAAATGGGAATACAACAGAGAAACGTAACTTCTTTTACCGGGCGCAAAACTGACAGGGAAACATTTTTGTAAGTAGTAAATGTATTCAAAAATCGAGGTCTTAACCCATTTTTAACTGGTTAAGGAGATATACCCCTTAAAAGCTTAAAATTCCAGTTTTCTGTGGATTTCTCCAAAAAAAAAATTCAAGAGCAATTAACCATTCGCAGGTCTTCGAGTGACATTACAAGTTGCATGAACAAAATGTTTCGGTAACCATTTGTTAACCCCCAGAGGCTGCCAAGCATTGAAATTTGGAGAAAATGGGCTGTTCTTGGGCAACCATAACACCAAATGTGTACCTACGAGATAAACATAACCTCCTTCATTGGAAGTGGAATTCACCGTCGATCATTTTTGTAAGTAATGAAGATATTCACAAAACCAAGCATTAACCCTTTAGAGCTGGTTAAAGAGAGATACCCCTCAAAAGGTTAAAAATACATGTTATCTGAGGATTTCTTTAAAAACATCCCGTAGATTTTCAGGAAAAAATGGCCATTCTCATATCTTAGTGTGACATTACAAGTTGCATGTACAAAATATTCCTGTAAACATTTGTTAACCCTATATAGGTTCTCAAACATCAAAATGTTGATAAAATAGGCTGTGTTTGCATACCCACAGCACCTGAAGTTGGGAGGAGAGATCAAAATAAGTGGAAGTAGAATTCACTGAGAATTATTTTTGGAAGTAATAAGAGTATTCCAAAAACAACACTTAACCCGTTTTGGGCTGGAAAAACAATGATACCCATCAAAAGCTTAAAATTCCTGTTCTCCCTGGATTTCTCTGAAAACATCTTGTAGATTTTAAAGAAAAAATGGCCATTCACAGTTCTTGGTGTGACATTACAAGTTGCATGAATAAATATTCCTGTTGGCACTTGTTAACCCTCTACAAGCTGCCAGACATCAATATTTTGGATACATTTGAGATAAAATGGACCATTTTTAAATTGACACAGCACTCAGTGAGTATGTGTCAAACAAACATAACTCCTTTTGTCGGTCATTGACTTTTTGGACGACGATATTGACATTAACTCACTCCACCGTTAATGATGGTTTTTACCTAAACAATTTTTTATCAAACTGTGTCATTTGACACTACTATCTTCACCTTTCTCATAACATCAATGAAGGAACTTCAGTGAGACAGTTAAAAACAATTCATCAGACACTGTGGGGTCATGAAAAATCATGCAATCTCATCGGGAAAAGCCATGATTCTCCAGAATCATAAAGTCTAGTGTTATATTTGAGGTGTTTATTCAACACACAGATTATACACAACTATGACAATACGAAACATTAATTAACAGAAGAGATTATCTGTCTTCAATAGCAGGTTAAATTTCACGTGATGAGTGGTTACTGGTAATTGAAAGTAGAAGAAATGCTCTCGCAAACAGAGGCTTTCCATGGGACAAGGGCAGGAAATTGCTCCTTTTAAAGCCAAATTTTAAAATTTTTACACGCCGGGTGGAACTATGGTCGACCCGGGGCACATGTGCTTGGCAAAGAGTATCCAAATTAGTGGAATTTAGTCACTTTGAGGAGGTGGAGGGGGTGGGTGGGGGGGGGGGATAAAATGATTCTGAATGGTCCTTCAAAAGTTTAGGGACAGAAATAAAAAATTGCAAATAATGAATCTTGTTATTTGAGCAGAAAAAATAAAACTTTTTGAGGTATGTTGAAGCAGGAATTGATCCTTCAGAAGACAGGAAATTGCTCCTTTTAATGCCAAATTTTAAAATTTTTCCACGCCGGGTTGAACCATGGTCAACCCGGCACACATGTGTTTGGCACGGTGTATCCAAATTAGTGAAATATAGACACTATTGTGTGTGTGTGGGGGTGGGGGGGAGGGGATGGGGGTACAATGATTCTGGATGTTCGTTCAAAAGTTAGTGGACAGAAATAAAAAAAATCAAATAATGAATCTTGTTATTTGTGCAGAAAAAATAAAAATTTTGGGGTATGTTGAAGTAGGAATTGATCCTTCGGAAGACAGGAAATTTCTCCTTCTAATGCAAAATTTTTGGGTATGTTGAAGTAGGAATTGATCCTTCAGAAGACAGGAAATTGCTCCTTTTAATGCCAAATTTTAAAATTTGTCCATGCCGGGTTGAACCATGATCAACCCGGCACACATGTGCTTGGCACGGTGTATCCAAAGAATGTAGGAAAAAAAGTAACAGGAAAAAAAGAAACAGGAAAAAAAGTCTCAGAAAAAAAGTAACAGGAAAAAAAGAAACACTTGTTTAATAGTAATAATTAATATTTAATAATAAGTGTATCTGTTTATTGTATGTTTCACCTTTGATCAGTTTACTTATAACACCTTTGATCAGTTTACTTATGAAAACAATTCAATATGTTCATCTCAAGGTGATTGATCAATCAAAATTAACTGTCTTTTGTACTTTTCACCTGAAATAATATTACGAAATAATAACATTTGCTAAGTAATAATTTGTGCTAAATATGTGTAGACAATTTTAACTTACTGTTTGTCATTGTTCTTTAGTATATGTTTGTCATTGTTCTTACTTGGTGAATTATATTGAAAAATAAATATAAAAGTGTTTCTTTTTTTCCTGTTACTTTTTTTCCTAGCAAAAATTGTTACTTTTTTCCGTTTCTTTTTTTCCTGTTACTTTTTTTTCGCGCACCGTATCCAAATTAGTGGAATTTAGTCACTATTGTGGGAGGAGGGGGGGGGGGGGGGGGTGAAATGATTCTGGATGGTAATTCAAAAGTTAGTGGGCAGAAATAAAAAAAAATCAAATAATGAATCTCGTTATTTGAGAAGAAAAAATAAAACTTTTTGGGGTATGTTGAAGTAGGAATTGATCCTTCAGAAGACAAGAAATTGCGCCTTCTAATGCAAAATTTTTAATTTTTCCCATGCCGGGTCGAACCATGGTCGACCCGGCGCACATGTGCTTGGCACGGTGTGTCCAAATTAGTGGAATTTAGCCACTATGGGGGGGGGGGGGTGAAATGATTCAGGATGGTCAATTCAAAAGTTAGTGGACAGATATAAAAAAATTCAAATAATGAATCTTGTTATTTGAGCAGAAAAAATAAAACTTTCTAGGGTATGTTGAAGTAGGAATTGATCCTTCAGAAGACAGGAAATTGCTCCTTTTAATGCCAAATTTTAAATAAAATTTCCATGCCGGGCCAAACCATGGTCGGCCCGGCGCACATGTGCTTGGCAAGATATATCCAAATTAGTGAAATTTACTCACTTGGTGGGGCGGGGGGGGGGGGGGGTTAAAATGATTCTGGATAGAAAAATGACGGGATTATGTCCAGGTTGGGAGGCGGCCCCCCTACATGCCCCCCCCCCCCCGATGCCCGACCCTGGTTGCAGGCCTGGTGTGAAGGAGGATGTACAGAGTTGTGGAGCTGGTGAGAAGGGGAATGTACAGAGTGATGGGACGGGTGAGATGAATATTTTACCGAGTGGTTAAGTAGACGAGAAGGACGTTGTACTGAGTGTTGGTGCGGGCGAGATGGCGGTTGTGCACAATGATGAAATGAGTGAGAAGGATGCTGTACAGAATGGTGGAGTGAGTGAGGAAAATGGTGTGCTGAGGAAGAGGAAGGGGGTTCTATGGGATAGTTATTGTATTGATTCGGGTGAGAAGAGGGTTGAGCGTAGATGTAAGTCAAATCTGAGGAGTGAGCATACTCACTGGTGAATCAACATTATGCTGTTGGGTACCAAAGATCACTGATTCACTGGACCTAGTGTAAGTTCAGGATGTAGCTGACAGTGAATTGTTTGTAAAGTGTGTAAAGTGAATAGGTCTGAAATAACGCTAATTGTGTCTTTTGATCAAAACGGTGTACAGACGTCCTGTGAGTAGGTGATACTTGAGAATACGAGCTCACCTGTACATGGACGTGTACACGTACATGTACATTTCCATAGGATTTAGTGTTAAATTGTGTACATGTACAAAGATTTTAACGGTTTTTTGAGGTGAGCTCGAATTTTTTTAACACTGAATTGAATCCTAGGTGCTCGTAGTTTTACGTACACGTTCATGTACCGTTTTGATTGAAATCTGCAGACGAGTTTTCCCCATAGGGTCCAGTGTTAAATTGCGAGCAAAAAACCGTTTTGAGAGTTCGAGCTCATCGTCTTTGTCGATTCTAACGATCCACGTCCGTACACGATTTAACACTGAAACCCTATGGGGAGCGTGAAATTGCGAGCAGAAAAACGTTTTGAGAGTTCGAGCTCACCATCTTGCCGATTCTGACGATCAGTGTCCGCACGCGATTTTAACGCCAAAACCCCGTGGTGATAGTCAGATTGCGAGCAAAAAACGTTTTGAGAGTTCGAACTCAATATCGTCTTTTCCCGATTCTAACGATCGGTGAGCTCGTATTCTCAATCCCATAGGATTCAGTGTTAAAATCGTGTACGGATTTCGTCCGTACACGATTTTAACGGTGAGCTCGTATTCTCAACCCCATAGGATTCAGTGTTAAAATCGTGTACGGTTCGTACACGATTTTAACAGTGAATCCTATGGGAGGAGGAAAACTCGCTTGCGGATTTTATGTGGTTGGAAATTTGCAAACCCAGTCACGTCTTCCTGAAGTAAGCAACTAAAACACGTTATCGTAATTGAGGTGTTTTGTTCAAAAAGAGTCGATTGTGAATATATAGTCTGTATTATAGACATTGATGTTTTCTGTTGATGGGATGGATAAAAATTGAGTTTTGGGGGTTTTTTTTAGAATTCCTCCACTATGAGAAAATTCTCAAAAAAAAAACACTCAGCTGATCGAGCGATCGGATCGCTCGATTCTCGTAATAAAACTCGATCTGAATGAAGAGTGTCTGTGTGTTGGAAATTTGCAAACCCAGTCACGTCTTCCTGAAGTAAGCAACTAACACACGTTATCGTAATTGAGGTGTTTTGTTCAAAAAGAGTCGATTGTGAATATATAGTCTGTATTATAGACATTGATGTTTTCTGTTGATGGGATGGATAAAAATTGAGTTTTGGGGTTTTTTTTGAGAATTCCTCCACTATGAGAAAATTCTCAAAAAAAAAACACTTAGCTCATCGAGCGATCGGATCGCTCGATTCTCGTAATAAAACTTGATTTGAACGAAGAGTGTCTGTGTGTTGGAAATTTGCAAACCCAGTCACGTCTTCCTGAAGTAAGCAACTAACACACGTTATCGTAATTGAGGTGTTTTGTTCAAAAAGAGTCGATTGTGAATATATAGTCTGTATTATAGACATTGATGTTTTCTGTTGATGGGATGGATAAAAATTGAGTTTTGGGGGTTTTTCTTGAGAATTCCTCCACTATGAGAAAATTCTCAAAAAAAAACCACTCAGCTGATCGAGCGATCGGATCGCTCGATTCTCGTAATAAAAACTCGATCTGAACGAAGAGTGTCTGTGTGTTGGAAATTTGCAAACCCAGTCACGTCTTCCTGAAGTAAGCAACTAACACACGTTATCGTAATTGAGGTGTTTTGTTCAAAAAGAGTCGACTGTGAATATATAGTCTGTATTATAGACATTGATGTTTTCTGTTGATGGGATGGATAAAAATTGAGTTTTGGTTTTTTTTTTGAGAATTCCTCCACTATGAGAAATGAGGTTGACTGTTAAGCGTTCCTTGAATAAAGTCAAGAAACACTTATCGGAATGTTTAAAACGCATTTTCCGCTCAGTTAGGTTTCGAGTGGTAAAATTTTTAATATATTTATTTATTATTTATTGATGTTTAAGGTCACATATTTATGCACAATGGCTAATCATGACCGTGACAGTTTTACGGGTGGAGGAAGCCGGAGTACCCGGAGAGAACCACCGAGCAACGACGAGCAGCTGCCAGCTCCCCAACATCGTAACGCCGCACTGCAGCAAAATTTTTAATATATTCACGATAGCAATCGGAGAGAGAGATTTGTTAAAATCAGTTTTCCATTGTGTGTTGAAACTGTCTAACAGTCATCAAAAAAAGGATTTTCTCTTAATTCGACACTCGATGAATTGATGTGTGAATGAATGAAGATCTTTTGACAAAAATTTAAACACTACTGTCAAAATGCGTTACATCAGAAACCGGTTTGTCATGTACTGTTTAAAACGTATTTTGTTTTTAACTTCAATTAACACAGCGAGTTTGAGATGTGAATATTTTTCAGATATTATATTAAGACGGAAAGAGATTTTAATACTTAAAACATAAAATATAAAAAAAAATATAATTAAACATTTAATTTTGAAAAATAAATGAAAACAATTAAAACGAAAGATGTTTTTCCAGATGGATCCTAGACGCCGAGATCGAATTTTAGCCGAGTATTTAAGTGCTAAGAAGGCGATTCAGGCTGCTGATAGGAGCAGACGTCTCGGTGAGATGGAACTCACACGCGAAGCCACAAAAATATTTAAACCCGTGACGGAGGGTCAAGAGCGAAGCAGGAAGGAGATAGTCGAAGAATTGAGACCCATAAAGGAGAGTTCTTTGAGAATGGGTTCGTTGCCTTCTAGTTTTGGAAATCAGTATTCCGTTCAATCTACACCGGATTACGTTCCCACAGGAATTCAAACAGATATGAGCGAGTCTGATGATACGGCTTCGACTATCACCACTGATAGCATCGCATCGTTCGTTGATGATGGTGGCGGTAAGAGAGATCTGTTGTATGGAATTCGCGAGGATTCGAGCGGTAGGAAATTCGTGGGCGACACTGAAGTGGAAATGGATGATGATGAATTGATCGTGGGTTCGAATAAGTATAAAGTAACCAATGGTCTGCAGAGATTGCTCCTTTTCGATAAGCCCGGAGATTACACGGAACAGGATTTCCACAATTACGGCGACATTCTAGTCCAGATCCACGCCATGAATAGAAATAACGATGCCAGAGAGACGAGACCCAAAGCCAACAGAGGTTAGAAGTGGACGAAAATAGTGAAGCCCATATGGAATGCGAACAAGAAGTTCATCGAATCGATGACCGGCAAAGGGGTGAAAACCACCACTTTTCTTCCGAGCAATCCCGACGCTCTGTCTCAGAGATTGAGTTTGTTGATGGGGAGCAGACGGGCTGGTAACACGGGATTATATAATCAGATAGTTGCCATATCTGACGAATTGTTGAGACAGAAGGTTTGGAATAAAATCCAGTATAAAAGGCTGATGAACGAATTGAAGGATTGATGTGAATATAATAATAAGTAGAGAGAGAGAAACAAACAAACAAACAAACAAACAAAAATAAAACACTAAATTCTTACACTAGAATAATAAAAGTATTTAAACGGCAAAAACAATTTACCAGTGAAAAAAACAAAAATATATCATAAAAATAAAATATGTTGGTGATAAAGAACAGGGGATACGTCAGGACTTACGTTCAAGGCGGTTCTGGCATCGTCGATTCTATAATGCGAGCGTTCACGAGCGATGCGGGTAGAAAACTTGCATCGACCGCGTTTGAGGTCGGTAAGAAGACGGCTTTGGATGCTGGTAAGAAAGCCGCTTCCGAAGCCAGTGGTAGGATAGCTTCTGTGGCTGGCAAGAGGGCAGCCGACACGTTGATCGACAAGTTGATCAGTCCGCCAGCGAAGCAAGCTGCGTTAGAGCGAACGTCGAAAAGTTGGAAAGATTTTGAGGATGTCGTGGTGCCCATACAAGATTTAGCCAAAATGACGAGTGGATCCGGATTGAAGAGAACTCACGATGGTGCGATATAAACAAAATAATAATAATAACAACATTAAAAACAGAGTTTGAAAAAAACATAAAAAAAATTTGTGTTTGAAAAGAATCTAAAATAACAAACAAAATAAAAACAAAGATGAACATTAAAGATATGTCTTGGAACGACGCCGCGACCAAGAGGTCGAATAACGAGTACTTTCCCAAGAGCATAAGAGGTTTGATAGTGGGAAAATCGAAATGTGGAAAGACCAATCTGTTGATGAATCTGTTGTCCCGACCCGACTGGTTGGATTACGACAGATTGTTCGTGTTTGGCAAGAGCTTGTTTCAACCCGAATACAGATTGCTTCGAGAGTGCATGGATCGCAGATTGCCCAAGGACGTCATAGCCAGAATCTTTGACAGCAGGGAGGAATTCGACAAATGCGGAGCACTGCTCTCGACCATTTTGGACGGCGCGGCGATGGAGCTGACGAAGAGAAATGCATCTTTGAATGTCGAGTGTCGATTTTACAAGAACGCTAGCGACATTCCGGATCCTAGGGAACTGAAATCGGAAGATAAGAATCTCATGATTTTCGACGATCTGCTTTTGGAGAGACAGAACCGATGCGAATCGTATTACGTTAGGGGTCGACACAGCAACATGGACTGTTTCTACCTGTTGCAGAATTATTTTCGATTGCCCAGACAGACGATAAGGGAGAACGCTAATTTTCTATGTCTCTTTCGCCAAGATCTCAAGAATCTCAATCACATTTATGGCGATCACGTCGCAAACGACATGAGCGCTGTCGAATTCAGGTGATTCTGCAAGAGGGTTTGGGATGGTGGACTTTACAATTTCGTCGTGATCGATTTGACGAGTGAATTTAATCGCGGAAAATATCGGTGCAGATTCGACAAGTTTTATTTTCCCGATGGTGATAATAATAATAAGATAGAGCGTGAAAATAAAAAATTAGAAAAATAATAAATCTTCAAATAATTAGTTTTGAATAAAAAAAATAAAATTAAGATATAATGTTCGAACATGGAAAATTGTTAGAACGGATAGCCGAGAATACGGCTGCGAAACAATCCATTCAAATCGTGGTGAGTGGCAATTCGACTCGATTCGCTACGAAATTCGAACCTTCTATCGAATTGAACAGAGAGAAAAGTTACGAGATGGCGTTGGTGAATCTGGAGACTTATTATTCCTTTCCCAACATCACCGAAAAGAATAACTCGTTCAAGTATTCCGATGGAGTGGATTGGTTGGAGATTCGAATTCCCAAAGGGAGTTACGACATAGACGATTTGAACCATTACATTCAGGCGCGAATGAAGACAGATGGAAAGGGAAGCAACAAGATCAGACTCGCTCCCAATCCTAATACCTTACAGACGATGTTGGATTTGGAAGATAATTTTCGTGTGGATTTCAACACGGACGATTCTATAGGCAAGATGTTGGGATTCGATCGAAAGATGTATCGAGGCCATGCGGCATCTGAAAATACGGTCGACATTCTCGCTGTCAATAGCATTCTGGTGAACGTGGACGTGATTGCCGGAAGCTACGTGAATGGTAGCGCTCAGCCGATGATCTATTCCTTCTTTTCAAATGTGTCACCAGGTTATAAGATCGTGGAGCGACCTCGAAATTTAGTTTATCTACCAGTGATTTTAGACACGTTGTATAGTCTCAAAACCACGTTGACGGATCAAAATGGTGAACTGTTAGATCTTTGCGGAGAGAAAGTGACGATACGATTTCACATAAGAGAAATATAAAAGCAAAAAAAAATTAAAATATTATATATATATAGATAACAAAAATAAAATAAACGGTAATATTAATTTTTACAAAATTATTTTAATATAATTATTAAACAAGAAACAATTGTAGTAAAATATATTTAAAAAAAACAAACGGAATTATGACACAATACATGGTTAAAAACGTGAACATATCCGCAGGACAGAGGAAGAAACTTAAGAGAGCTTTAACAACTCGAGGCGAGGCGGTGAGATTCAAATTCACTCACGAAGATCTGACGAGAGGCGGACAGGATTCGATCGCCTGGACCAGAAGTCAAATCAAAAGGATGGAGAAAGCGATTTGCGATGGAAGAGGGTTGGCAGTGAGATTGATTCCCGCTCAATTGAGATACAATTTGAGAATGAAAGGCGGTTTCCTACCGCTATTGGCAGGAATCGCCGCAAAAGCATTACCCTTCGCCGCAAAGGTGCTACCCTTTCTCGGAAAGACTCTCGGCGTGGGAGCTCTCACGGGACTCGCTAGTTCGGGAGTTGAGAAATTAATGGGTGGCAGCGGACTGTTTTTGAAGAAGGGAGGAGCCGTGTGTCACGTTCACGTAGACGACAGCGGTAAAGGATCGTATCTAGAACCCGTTAGAGGTGGCAACTCTCTGAGAGGAAAAGGTCTCTATCTGAAGAGTGGACGGAATGTCAAGCGATTCGGCAAGGGTTTGTTTGTGAGAATTCGCCATTTAAGAACATACCGATTTTGAATATGTTATTATAAATATAAAATTATATAAAATATATAAAATCATAGAAAGTATAAAATAATATATTTAAAATGGGTGAAAAGGTGGAGAAACAAATTTATCACCTGGATGAATTTGACGATAATGACGAACATCGCGAGCCAGAGAGCGAAGAAATAAAAAAATGGATAGACGCTAATGATGGATATCTAAGGAAAGAGATAGATAAAGCGTGGGATATACGGTTGGGAATGAGATGATGCTTTCCACGGTCACCACTACCTTCTGAAGTGAATGGTAATGATGCTAGTGTTACCAAGAGATGCACAACATTCGTTCATAATTATGATTCGTATAAACAAAAATGTTATCATCACAAAGAAAAAGAAAAAAAAAGAAAAAGAATCGACACAGAAATTTGAGAGAAAAGGAAACGTTATTATAATATATTATGATGATAGTGAAGAAGAAGGAAAACAAAAAAAAAAAAAAAAGTAAATGAGATCTCATTACTTTTTTTTTTTCATTTTTTCTTCGCTAAAAATCAATCACTCTATTGTTTATATTTCCAAGTCTGTTATTAGCATGTTGACGCTCGTGTCTACTCCTTTTTCGAAAACGTGTTGAATGTTTATCTTTACTCTTTTGAGTTTTTTTACATCGGTCAACTCACTCTCACCACCCAATTTCTTCACGAGTTCAAATGAGATGTTTGGAAATATGTAATTTCCATAGGGCAATGACAAATCGTCCTTGTCGAATTCTCTATCTTCGGCGATGATGATGTTCTGCAGATCGCTTTGGTACTCGTAAATCAAATCGAGCGCGGCTTCGTTCAATTTCAGAGGCATCTTATATTTCTCGTATTTGTGCTCTAAGCCCTTCGTCTCGACATCATTCAATTCGATGGGATCGTGTCGTTGTAATCTATAGATTTTATGACCGAATTTCTTATACGTTTCGACTCGTTTCAATTTCAATTCGCATCTTTTAGGTGTTGTTGTCTTCATGATCGATTATTTGTTTTTTTTTGTTTTTATGAATTTTTGCAATAATGTATATTTTAAATTTTGTATTTAAATAATAATTTGTTAAAAAAAGTTCGTTATTTTTTTTTGCTCTTTATATATATATAAAAAAGTTGTTTTTTTAATTTTTAATTTTCTTTAATGTAAAATTTTTTTAGTAAAAGTTTTTTTTCTCTTTATATATATATATAAAAAGTTAAATTTTTTAATTTCAATCTCTCTATTGTTTATATTTCCAAGTCCGTTATTAGCAAGTTGACATTCGTCATTTTTCCACAGACGAAAATGGTGTGAATGTTCATCTTTACTCTTTTGAGGTTTTTTTCATAGGCGAATGTGCTCTCACCACCCGATTTCTTCATGAGTTCGGGTGAGATTATTGGATATATGTAACCTCCATAGGACAACAATAAATCACCCCTGTCGAATTCTCTGTCTTTGGCGACGATGATATTAATCAACAGTTCGCTTTGGTACTTGTAAAACAAATCGAGCGCGGCTTCATCCACTTTCAAACACATTCAATATTTGTGGTAGTAGCGCTCTAAGTCCACCATCTCGACCTCATTCAATTCGATGAGATCGTGTGGTTGTAATGTATAGATATTAAAACTGGATTTCTCATACTTTTCGTCTCGTTTCAATTTCAATCTGTATCTTTTAGGTGTTGTTGTCATGATCGATTATTTGGTTTTTTATGAATTCTTACAAATAATGTTTATTTTAAATTTTGTATTAAAAAAATTGAATTTTAAAATTTAACTTTTTTTTTTTTTTCTATCATATATATAGAGTAAAAAAGCAAAATTTTTTTAACAAATTATTTAATACAAAATTCAAAAAAAATATATTCTTACAAAATGAAACAAATAGATAAAAAAAAATTGGAAAATTTAAATGAGAAAACCGTACCTCAGTTAAACGAGATTTGTAAACTATTAAAAATTTCACATTTCAGAAATAATAGAACTAAATCAAAAATGATTGAAGTCATACAGAAACATTTGCGAAACGATGGAAAGGCAAACAAAATGCCGATAGCAACAATGTCAAAAAATGCATCGGTTGTGAAAAATGAGAAGAAGAAGAAAAAGATAGTAAAAGGAATCGAAATGCCGACGTCGAAAAAAAACAAAAACGTTTCGATTGTGAAAAATAAGAAGAAGACGACTAAACGAAAAGCCGTTGAAGAAGAACTTCAAGTTTCCAAAGAAAAGAAAAGAAAAACGAAAACGAGTGATGCACATCAGATTCTAGGCAAACGAGATATATCGAGCAAACTTCAACGAGCAATAGACGAAGGGAAAGGAGAAGAATATCTAGCGTGACTCACCGCGGAACTATTTCAGTCGAAGTCTGTGGAACGGGAGAGTGCGATCAAAGGCATTTTTAAAACTTTTGACGTGCTTCTCTCGTTGAAGAAAATCGATCCGAAATTGTTCATGGAACGGGTGAAGAAAAAGATATTGGATTTGTTTTGCAAATATATGAACGTGGGACTAAAAATTAAGATGATACTCCATTGCGTGATGAATAAAATCGACGTGAAGTCCGGTGAGAGCATTGTGAAAAATGCATATTTCAGATCTAACATCGAACCCGTATTTCGAGGTTCAGATCTATCGGACGTTTTCGAAAAGATGAAAGACAAGATGTTGACGTCTCTGACGAATTATCAACATGAAGGTAGTAATTGGACGTTCGATGAGATGTTGAAACTCGAAATTCACATAACTAAAAACGATTTGTTGAAAGGGTCTTCCTAGAGGAAACTTCTAAAAATCTTGATTGGACTGGAGCGACTTTTCCAATGCAGTTAAAACACATCGAATGTTTTGAGGCTCAAAATCCCACCGTTGCGGTGAACGTCTTGGGATACGACGACGAAAAACGGAAGATCCATCCTCTCAGACTGACTTCGTATCTCGGAAGAGAAAAGACGATTATTTTATTATTGATTTCGAATGGTGACAATCGTCATTATTGTTGGGTTAAACATCCGAGTCGATTACTGTCGAAACAAAATAATAATCATAATGGAAAGATATCTTTATGTTACAATTGCATGAACGTGTTTCACAGCGAAGACTCATTGGCGAAACATCAGGAATATTGCAACGAAAATCAAGGTGTCGCCGTCGAAATTCCCAAACCCAACACTATCGTGAAGTTTGAAAATCACAATAGAAGGTTAAAAGTACCACTCGTCGTGTACGCCAATTTCGAATGTTTCACCACGAAAATGAGTTCCTGTCAACCCAACGCTCTTCAAAGTTACGTCGAAAGATATCAAAAACACATACCTTCGGGCTATTGCATTTACGCGAAATGTGCTTTCGACTCGCAACACGACATGGGTCCCTTCACCTACACGAAACAGTGCGAAGATGATGACGTGGCTCAAAGGTTCGTTGAAGAGTTAGAATGGAAACTTCAAATGTTATACGACAAATTCAAAACTCCGGCAGAAATGATCATCACGCGCGAGCAGCAGGACGAAAATAACAGAGCCACCGAATGTCACATATGCAAACAATCATTCGACGAGAATTCGAAGGAAAATAGGAAGGTCAGAGACCACGATCATTACACGGGTCTGTATCGCGGTCTGGCTCACAGCAGGTGTAATTTAAAATATCGAGACGCCACTTTCTATCTGGTGATGTTTCACAATCTCTCGGGTTACGACAGTCATCTGTTCGTGAAAAATCTAGGCACCTCGCACGAAGAATTAAATTGCATCACGAACAGCGAAGAAAGATACATTTCCTTCACGAAATGGAAGCACATGGAGGAGAGAAGAGTAATCGACGGAGAGACGTTGGAAGAAAAAAC
Organism: Pictodentalium vernedei; assembly: GCA_031216915.1. NCBI lineage: Eukaryota > Metazoa > Mollusca > Scaphopoda > Dentaliida > Dentaliidae > Pictodentalium > Pictodentalium vernedei. The sequence continues at coordinate 156,064,095 of CM062288.1, read as the reverse complement.
GAAATCCATTTGTAGAGGCATACGTTTCATCGACAGTTTTAAATTCATGTCGACCGCTCTGGAAAAATTAGTCGATAACATGAGCAAGGATAAATTTAAAATCACGAGCGAACATTTCGGAGAACGAGTAGACGTCATTTTGAGGAAAGGGGTCTATCCTTATGATTACATGAACGATCTAAAGAGATTCGAAGACACTGCACTACCTTCGAAAGAAGATTTTTATTCGAAATTATACGAAACCGACATTTCCGACGAGAATTACGAACATGCCAAAAACGTGTGGAAATCATTCGATATGAAAACCATGAGAGATTATCACGATCTCTATCTGAAGACCAACGTTCTGCTCTTGGCAGACGTGTTCGAAAATTTTCGAGACGTCTGTTGTCGAAATTACGATCTGGATCCCGCTTGGTATTTCACCGCACCTGGTCTGGCGTGGGACACTCTGTTGAAGACCACCGAAGTCCAATTGGAATTATTATCCGACATGGACATGTTGCTCATGTTCGAAAGAGCTGCGAGAGGTGGCGTATCGATGATCTCCCACAGACATTCTGAAGCTAACAATCCCTACATGAAAGAAGGTTTCGATTCGAAACGGTCGACTAAATACATACAGTATTGGGATGCTAATAATCTGTATGGTTGGGCTATGAGTCATCCTTTACCGATTGGAAATTTCGAATGGGTGAAGGAACCGAAAGAGATGCAAAAATGGAGAGACTATCCTTGCATTTTAGAAGTCGATTTGAACTATCCGAAAGAATTACACGATCTACACAACGATTATCCGCTGGCTCCCGAACAAATGGAACCGAACGAGGGAGATGAGGAAAAACTCATTCCCAATTTATTTAACAAATGTAACTACGTCATCTACTGCGAGAATTTGAAACAGTACGTCGATTACGGGATGAAATTAGTCGACATACATCGCATCATTCGATTCGATGAAGAGCCTTGGATGAAAAAATACATCGATCTCAACACGAATCTCAGAACTCGAGCTGAGAACGATTTCGAAAAAGATTTCTTCAAACTCATGAACAACTGCGTGTACGGCAAATCGATGGAAAACATCAGGAAGAGAACCGACGTTCGACTCGTCACGTCTGAGAAAAGAGCTAAAAAATTAGTGGCGAAACCAATTACAAACACCGAACCATATTCGGCGAAAATCTAGTGGCCGTTCACATGCAAAAGACGCACCTGAAGTTCGACAAACCATATTATCTCGGACCGATCATCTTAGATGTCAGCAAGCGATTGATGTACGAGTTTCACTACGATTACGTCAAACGAAAATTTGGCGACAAAGCCAAACTACTGTTCACTGACACGGACAGTTTAGTTTACGAGATAGAGACGAAAGACGTCTACCGAGACATATCTCCGGACGTGGCCGAGTGGTTCGACACGAGCAATTATCCCGTCGATCACCTGTCCAACATTCAATCGAACGACAACAAGAAGGTGTTGGGTAAATTTAAGGACGAGAGCGGCGGTAAACAGATCGTCGAATTCGTGGGCTTGAGACCCAAACTCTACGCTTATCGTCTAGAAGATGATGAAGAGATCAAGAAGTGCAATGGAGTTAAAGCGTGCGTGGTGAAGAAAAACATCTCTTTCCAAGAATATAAAGATTGTCTGTTAGGAAGTGGTCTGGTGTATAAGACTATGAAATCGATTCGAAGTGAAAATCACGACTTGTATACCGAAATAGTCAACAAGATTTCGCTGACGGCCGATGATGACAAGAGATTCGTATTAGACGATAAAATAAGCACTTTGGCACTCGGACATTGGACAGCGGAACTAACTATAGACGATATGAATGTGGATGATTGGATTCCAGAAAATCAAGAGGCATTAGATGAATTCAAAATTATAGAAATCGATAGTGACATCGAGAAAGTTAGTGTAAAAAGAAAAAGAAAAAAATAGAAAAAAAAAATAACGTCATTTTTAGTAAATTATAATAAAATAAATAAAAAAAAAAATAAAGATATCCGTAGAAGGTGTCGTCTTACCCAACGAACCCCTATCCAACATCAATCTGTTGAATGCGGCAAAAGATTTGAAAATCGAAGATTTTCTAGGAGTGTTTTCCAGAGATGCCTTGCCAAAGAAAAGACCTCGACAATCGGAATGCAGAATTTTAAATCTAGATGATTCATCGGGTGAAGGCACTCACTGGGTGGCGTGGTTCAAGAATGGGAAGAAGAAGAAGAATTATTATTTCGACAGCTACGGAATCTCGCCACCGAAAGAAATAAAGAACTATTTCAACAAATCGATGGTTCTTTACAACACGGATCAAGTGCAATCACCAGATCAAGTGTTTTGCGGTCACCTGTGTCTCTACGTTCTCAAGAGATGGTCTGAAGGAGATGAATTTCAAGACATTCTCAAAGACTTACATTAGAGAGAGATTTTTTTTTTTATAGTATATATATAAAGATAAAAAATTATTTAAAAAAAATTTTAATCGAATAAAAAACGAAAAATAAAATAACATAGTTCATTTTTTAATAAACTGCGTTTTGAACACATTTTTTTTCTAAACAACAACAAAAAAAAAAATCCCACTACAACATGACAGTCGATAAATTTGGTAGAAGTGACGACGAAAAAGTCAACCCGAGAAAGAAGAGGAAGACGTTCGAAGTCGACGATGGTTACGACGTTGCCAATTTGTTGGACAAGCGTTACGTTCGGAGATACGAACCTCGAGAAGAACCTTTGAACATGAACGATAAGAAGCTCTACAATCTTCCCGAGCTGATTGATCTCTCAAAAAATACATCGACAGGGGGAACGCCGATTTCGAACAAATCCTGCTGGATAATTACGTGGATAAAACCATGACCGACGATCTCGATCTGAAATCCAAACGTTTGGTGAACGTCGCGAATCCTGTAGATCCCACTGATGCCACGACCAAGAGATACACAGATGACTCTCACGCGAGATTCAGCGAACACCTGAGAAATAGATACGTCACGAAAACGATGCACTCGGAATTGAACGCCAATTCTTACAAGACAACGAACGTGGCCACTCCCACAAATCCCAGGACATGGCGACCAAACACTACGTATATCTGAAATAGAGAAAGTTTGACGGACGTGAAATGAAATCAGATCTGAATGCGGGATTCCACAAGATATTGAATCTGTCAAAGATCGACAACACGGACGCGGACTCAACCGCGGTCAACAAGGTCTATGTGGATTCTTCCGTGTTACAATCGCAAGAATACCTAGAATTGCAAGTGGATGATCTCTACCTGAACAAACAATCTGGCGGAACCATGGAGGGTAGCATCAACATGAACGGTCACAATTTATTCGGTCTCGATCACGATCCCGAATTCGATTCCAGCACGGTAAGCAGGAAGTACGTGGACGACAACTCGGTCTGGAGAAAGGGCGACATCATGGAAGGTAAACTAGACATGGGCAGACACGCGCTCACGAATCTACCGGAACCCATGCACATGACGGACGCCTGCACCCTGATTTCGGTGGTGGAGAAAGTCAAATATGCCAGACAATTGATCACCATGTGGGCCGAAGAGTCCGACGCCTTAGAGGAGGGAAAAGCCGAGTGGTCTTTCGGAAATGGAGGTAGCGGATCGAAACACGGTCAGGTGGGATATCCCATGCCGTTGGGAGGTGAAATCCTTCGAATGAGTCTGGCTTCCTCGGATTTGAATAACAGAGCGGTCGTCAATCTCATGGTGAATGGTGTGGAGAGCGATAAGAGATACAGCATCGAAAAGACCGAGAATCAACACTGTCAGCACGTTCGGCACGCCTCTCAAAGTGAATGCCGGAGACAGGATTAATTTCATCACGAAAACCAATAATCCCAAAGCCGCCACTTCCGTGGTGAGTCTACTGATCGAACTGGATCCTTTGAACAAACAGTGAACGCGTGGAAAATAATGAGTTAAAAAAAAAAGAAAATAATGTGTGATTATTAAAAACAAAAACAAAAAGTAATGAGATATAGAGAGATGTTCAATCTCTCTATATCACATTACTTTATTTATTTTTTGTTTTTTGTTTTTAATAATCACACATTACTTTTTATTTTTTTTTGTTTTTTATTTTTTTTTTCACACACTCGTCTCTCATCGAATGATCGACATCTTATTTCCGTCCAATTCGAATTGTAATTCTCTGTCCAACAGGACCAGGGCAAAGGCTTCGGTTTTTCTCGGCACGTTCCTATCGAATTGCATCTTGATCTGAATGTCTAACACGCTACTCTTATGTCGTTCACTCTGTTTACTGACGTCGAACATGAACATGGGATACATCGACTTGTTTTCGCCGGGAGATATGTTGGGATTACTCATCAATTCGTCTAGACCGTGATACTTCTTTCTAAAATCGGCGGCGTCGCCGTACAGCCTGCAGAAATCGTTCTTGTCGAACGATGCGTTGTAATCGATTGCCGGATATCTCGTGGCGTTCAGAAACACTTGCATGTTTCTCAAATTGCAGTGATCGAACAGCGACGCATTCTTTTCCTGAGACCCGTCCCTATCGGTCTGAAACGCGACCACGGTTAAACGCGGTCTCTTGGAAGCGGATTTCACCTTCAATCTCCAATCGAAGTGATTCGTGGAGGGAGGAATGCTAGCCGTGTCGCACTGTCTCATTCTAAATCCCACGGCTAATTTACTCTTGGATTGTATGATCTTGTAGAGATGCGTTTTCTCATCCGTCGTAGGCTCCACATGCGGAACGAACCACGATATCTTGTGTAGAGTTACCTTACCTGCATCGGTCACGGTGAGTCTCACTATTGCATCGTTGTTTCCTTTTCGAATCAACGTCAGATTGTGTTTGAATCCGTACATGATCTTGTTGTAATCGTCCGCGAATCCGAAGATGTGTTTCAAAGGTATCCTGAACGAAAACGTTCCTTTAGGTCTGGACGTCTTGACGACGTAGTTGAATATCGCGGTGGCGCCGGCGCTAGCAGGGCCGACGGTGTCTTTCACCCACAACTGATTAAGTCCTCTGGATTTCGAAAAATCATCAGGATACGTCAAGAGTCCGAACATCGTGGTGTCCTGACCGGGATGAAAAACAGATTCTATCTCTTGTCCGGATAGCATGTATTTTATGTTACTGAATAGATGCATGATGCCATTATTGGCTAGAGTGACCATGTCGTCATCGGCGTAGTCGCTCCCATCTTCCTTGGTGAGGTTTCCCTGCACCACTATGTAACTCTCGCTAGGATGTACGAATAGATCTTGAGTTTCGATGTTGATTCTTATATCTCCCGCATTGTTCAAACTCGTCCCGGTTACCGATTCGTATTCGTGAACCTCATATTCTTGAATATTTACATCTTTCACTATGCTTTGTGTTATATCTAGTATATTTGTCATTTTAAAGGATTTTTAGGGTTTTTTTTGTTTATTAATTCACTTGCTTTTCTTTATCTAAAAAAATAGTTTTTAATTATTTTTTATTATTATTTATTTTTTTTCTCTCTTATATATATGTGTGTGAACAAAGAAAATGTCAAAGAGAGTAAATAAAAAAAAATTTTTTTTGTGTTCTTCATCAAAACTTCGTCTTCTGTAATTGTTGTTCGTAAAACTTTCCGATGATCTCTTCCCCATCCAAAGCTTCGATTTCGTAAGTCACCGGATCGGTGTGAAATATTTTGATGATCACGAAGATTTCTGAGGTCCATCGAGGAGTATAACCCTTTTCGAAGTGCTTCTTATAAGCGTAGATTCTCACTCGACCGCCGACCGCAAATTTCGGCGTTCTAGACTTCTTCCCGATCTTAGATCTCTCGGGATATAGATTTGCGTAGACCCGTTTTTCGTTTCGAGGATCGCTAGCTTCCGCGGGAGTCATCTTGATCAATCTTTGTCATGTGTCATTGTAATCTTTCACCAGACCATTCAGAGCGTATATGTATTTCTTGGTCGAATTCGCCGTGAAGTATCTGTGCATCTTCTCCTTCATCGTTCGATTCGAACGTTCCACCACGCTGGCTTTCTCTTCGTTTTCGATCGAGTAGAGGTCTACCAATCGACGAACGTCCTTGTTGTAGAATTCCTTTCCCTTGTCCACCCACAATTTACTCGGTTTTCGAGAAGACGAGTCGAACACGCTCCTCAGAGCCTCGGCGATGCAAGGTCCCGATTTATTCTTCAAAGCTCTGATCCAACCGTATTTGGAAAACACGTCGATGACCGTCAATAGATATTTGACGCCCTCGTTCCACCTCGAAAACGATCTCATGTCGACCAAGTCGGCAGACCAAATGTCGTCCAGACCCTTCACGAACACCCTTCTCTTTCGAAATTTACACACTATGGGTTTGTGTAACTCCTCGGCCAATTCGCTCGTCAATAATCGTTTCTTCTTCTTCTCTTTTTCAGATGCGCTTTTTTTTTTGAACGCCCCATCCGAATCGACGTTTCGCACCGATCAGATTGCTAACCAGCGAACGTTCCATCTTCTCTCTCCTGGTCAGATTCGATATGCCTCTCAATCTCGCCAACATGTTTTTGTCGCAGACGTCGTTGCGAGTCTTGGTGTCGGGATGTCCGGCATAGCACAGATCGTGATCGTACGTGGCCGCGTCCACCCTATTCATGGGTTTGCTCCAAGATTCGGGAGTCAGTTCGGCGTTGAGTCTCTTGTTCAATTTCGTTCCGGGTCCCGTGAAACTGTGACCAGGCAGATGCATTTCGAAAGGTAGATTGTTGATCATTTTATTCACGATGCCTTTGCCTTTGCTTGCATTCTTTTGTTTGACGAATCGAGTCTTGATAGAACCACACACGTTGCAAATTCCGTGAAGCATCCGTCTGTCGTTTTTAGTTCGCACTTCTCTAGAATTACTTGTCTCGGTAACTCTCTTACACTTTACGCAATACATTTTTTTTGAAGAGTTATTTAAATTAATTTCGTTTTTTTTATTTTATATATAAATTTAATATTTTTTTTTTAAAAAAATTCTGTTCTTATTATATATATATATTTTTTTTTTTTTTTCAATCGCTACCCTTGAGTTCTATCATCTTACTGAATTCCTCCCTGGCCTCTTTCCTACCCTTTTCCACAAGAGAATCCTTCAACTCTTCCTTGATGATCTGACGAGTCTTGATTCTCACGGCTTCTTTCATGGCATCGTATTTCGTTTTCTCGCTCAATATCACGAAGTATTCTCCGTCCGATATCCTACCGTCTTTCAACGCCATAGGGATCATTTCGGATATCGTGTCGATCTTGGAGTCGGCCAAGACGCGAATCTTGTCGTGTTTCCTAGCCTTCAGATATAATTTCCTACTCAAAAAGTTTCCGACCGTGCTGAACAATCCGGCGGCGAGGGCCACTCCTTCCACGGTCAACAACAATCTCATGCCGGCCGCGTGTAAACCCATGGAAATCATGATGAGTGTCATGTCGATCCCGTTGACGAATTTCACGAAACGCGAATACTTCTTCTTGAGAGAACGACGAGAATCTCTCTCTTGAGTCAGATACTCTTGGATTCTATTGATTTGATCGATGCGATACCTCTCTCCCCTTTCTCTTTCTTCTAGCGACGGCGCCGTCGGCAAAACACCGTTTGGCTTCTCGTCCTCGTCGTCCACTAACGTCGGATACAATTTATTTCTGGTTCTCATTTTTTTTTTTGTGTTTTTTCTTTCTAATATTAGATAAAAAATTTATGTGTGTATTTATTTTTTTTTTATTTTCTACTCTCCCTTATTTTTATATCAACGAAAAACAAAACTTAGACGTATGCTTCGTTCAGCAATAATTTCTTGATGCATCCCTTGTCTACTAAAGTCAAACTTCTACGCGCCAATTTCAGTTCTTCCGAATCTGTGGGCCTGTCTCGATTCTTACAGAAGACTAATCTCTTCCAAAACGTGATCACATCGTTGAAGTTAACGCGTTCGAACGCCGGTTCGAAATACATGACGACCATATCTTCCCTTTCCATCGTCAGACACGAATGGTCCTCGTCTTCCCTTGTCTTCTAAAGTCAAACTTCTACGTGCCAATTTCAGTTCTTCCGAATCTGTGGGCCTGTCTCGATTCTTACAGAAGACTAATCTCTTCCAAAACGTGATCACATCGTTGAATTTAACGCGTTCGAACGCCGGTTCGAAATACATGACGAACATATCTTCCCTTTCCATCGTCAGACACGAATGATCCTCGTATTCCCTTGTCTTCTAAAGTCAAACTTCTACGCGCCATTTTCAGTTCTTCCGAATGTGTGGGCCTGTCTCGATTCTTACAGAAGACTAATCTCTTCCAAAACGTGATCACATCGTTGAATTTAACGCGTTCGAACGCCGGTTCGAAATACATGACGACCATATCTTCCCTTTCCATCGTCAGACACGAATGATCCTCGTGATCGAAGTCTAGATGATCCCGACATCGTTCTAACAAGATGGGACGTAGTTCTTCGTTCACGCATATTGCGTATGCTCTCATCAGCATGTTTAAAAGAAACCTCGCTCTAATAGTCTGAGAATCGCTCATGATTTACGTATTTTTTCTTTTATTATCTATTCGATTTGATATATTTAATTTTCTAAATAACTATTTATTTATATTTTTTTTCTCCCCTATATATATATCAATCAAAAACGTGACAGCGATTTCAGAGCTAAAAATCCGCAAGCGAGTTTTCCTCCCCCCATAGGATTCAGTGTTAAAATCGTGTACGAACCGTACACGATTTTAACACTGAATCCTATGGGGTTGAGAATACGAGCTCACCGTTAAAATCCTATGGGGTTGAGAATATGAGCTCACCGTTAAAAACGTATATGTACAGTTGAGCTCGTATTCTCAAGTATCACCTACTCCTGTGGTAGAATCATTTCCGAACCAAAACTGATTGCACACAAGCTCATCTAAAAGGTCTGAAGTATCTCGCACTTCTGGAAAATGCACATGTGATATGAACACATATTGTGCTCTATCACATAATCACATCTCGAAAATTCCCAGCAAAAAGTAGTCTTGCGTTTGGAGATAAAGATAACACTCACGTCTATTTGGTCAAGAAAAATGACTTTAGCGACCGCTAGTGGGCAGGGCTGAGTTATATGATGTACTTTAACCTTTTGAACCGGCGAGAACCTTTTTACCAATCCAGAAACATGATACTTCATAATTTCATTAACCCTTTACCTAACGTGAAAAGCAGACGACACTTGCAAAAAAAATTCTTGAATAACTAATTTTTTTCATTTTTTGTCTCAAAAACATAGGTTATGACCCCTCGTTGGAACGAGCTCGACGAGCTCGTTCCAACGAGGGGTCATAACCTATGTTTTTGAGACAAAAAATGAAAAAAATAGTGAAATTAATTGGCGATTTTTGAGAATAGCGCTGTCCGGTTTTGGCCGTTACGTTGGGTAAAGGGTTAAGTCGGATGGCTGCTAAGTTAGTGTGCAGAGAAGACCAATCCATATTTTCAACTTGGGGTTGCACCTTAAAAATATTAATTACCCTACCTCCAAATAATGAATATGGACTCTTCTAAATGCTGCCACTGAACTGACATGGACGATACCATGATGGTTTAAAGGGTTAACAGGACATAACAGCTTAACAATATGTCACTGTTAACAGGTTAACAATGTGTCAACAAGTGCTCCCGTACAATATTAAAATTTCAAGTCATTTCTCAAAAAAAAAATATATATATTGTATGTGTCGTCTCCTAATATAGTGTTAGGTAAAGGCAAGCTTTCAAGCCACCAGTCTAATTCAGTAAGGAATTCGATGCCGGTGTGGTATAGAACCAGACTTGCCCTTATAAAGTATATCGCCTTCAGTGTTTAAATTCATTCGTCGGTAATATTACATTTGGTTGGAAAAGCGACCCAACGGATATATTCCAGACGATTGAATCTAAGAAACACCATAAACATTTATTTTCTTTGAATCAGCGCTTCAAATGTTGCTTAATCCTTTACATAACATGAAAAGCAGACGACACTTGCAAAAAAATTCTAGAAGAACTAATTTTTTTCATCATTTTTTGTCTCAAAAACATAGGTTATGAAAACTCGTTGGAACGAGCTCAACGAACTCGTTCCAACGAGGAGTCATAGCCTATGTTTTTGAGATAAAAAATGAAAAAATATTGAAAATTAATTGGCGATTTTTGAGAATAGCGCTGGCCGGTTTTGACCGTTACGTTGGGTAAAGGGTTAATTGAGACTTGATTTGGCCGAAATGTTTATGACATTACAATTAAGAAGTGAATACTCACCACAACCATAGTTTTATGATTACATCACTTATTTATTTATTTATTTATTTATTTATTTATACGACTCTTTCAACAGCCATGGTCACCTCATGTCGGACAGTTTTACGGATGGAGGAAGCCGGCGTACCGGAGAGAACCGCCGAGCAACGTCGAGCAACTGTCAGGCTCCCCAACACACTAACTCCACACAAGCAGGGTTAGCATTGGTTGAAGACAAGTGCACCATCGACGTGGAATACACCTTAGTACACAACATCACCATGCCCCCCACGTGGGCAATGGGGGTGAAGTGTCTTGCCCAAGGACATAACGCGGCTGTCGCAAGTGGGATTCGAACCGAGAACCTCTTGGCTTGCAGTCTGCACCTCTACCAACTGAGCCGCGCCCAATTACATCACTTAGATCCACTAATGGTGTTAATATTTTTTTATGGTTTGAAGGGTGAATTAAGAACTTATTGACTGGAATATCTATAACCGGGGAACGAATGAATATCTCTTCCTTTGTGAGTGAAGGAACATCATATTACATCAACGGTAATCTTGAAGCGAACACCCCGAAAAGTGGGTAAACAAACATGTAGGTGCCTCGAGAGCTCGAGGTAAAGAGTTTATTTATTTATTGATGTTTAAGGTCACATATTTATGCACAATGGCTAATCATGACCGTGACAGTTTTACGGGTGGAGGAAGACGGAGTACCCGGAGAGAATCACCGAGTAATGACGAGCAGCTGCCAGCTCCCCAACATCGTAAATCCGCACTGCAGCACAGGCAGGGTTAGATTGGTTGAAGACATGCGTACCATCGACGCGCAGTACGCCTTAGTACACGGCGTCATCGTGCCCCCACGCGGGCAATGGAGATGAAGTGTCTTACCCATGGACACAACGCGGTTGCCGCTGGTGGGATTCGAACCGAGGACCTCTCGGCTTGCAGCATGCACCTCTACCTACTGAACCACCACGCTGCAGGTAAAGAGTTAAATTGCATGTCAAGACAACTTAATCTCGTTCATTATAATTGGCAACTATCGATAATTAATCGCTTGTCTGGGCAATTGTTTAACAATAAAAGAACTGAGGAGACTCCAGATTTCCAACAAAATCCTTAATCGAAACGGACGCACCTCCTCTGCAACTACGCGACTGTTGATAACCCTGCCTACTGCATGAGGGCCTTGTTTATACTCGATTTTAGTCACATCCTGAAGTTTCTACAATAATAAGAAACGATCGTTATTTTACGAGTTGCTTCAATGCATGTCTCATTTCTGTATTGGACTCTCAAGACATGATCATTCTTTATCTCGACTCGCAATGTCAGGCAGCGCTGTTTCACAATTTTGTGTTTTCTTATTAATTCCGTCTTGCTTTGCTCTTACGAGTAACATATTCCGTGCTGCAAACACAACACAGAACAGAGGCGTTATTTCTACAGTTAAGGCAAGGTCAAAAATTCACTGTGGCGTTTTGTGTGAGCAATCCTACGGCTGCAGGTCGTTTTTGTACAGTAAACCAACAAAAGAGTGTCAGATGTCGACCGTTTCGTTCAATTCCTTTGCAGCGGCACAGAAGGTTTACTATATGGCAGGTATGAATATCACCCTTATTATATCTGAACAGCCAACGCGGACCACAAGAAAGCCCAAAATGAAATTACACTGGACACAATCTCTGACATTCTGAAGAAAGCCAGAAGCGAAAACAGCTTGCATTTCTGGCAGAGTAGTAATGTTTTGCTAAGGGAAGGTGATGGGACGGCGTTCCCTTTCTCTACGAGAGGGAACCGCTCCCCCACAATTTCAAGACCTGGAATGGTTTGATCTTGACGAATATTCAACATACTGTGCAACTAGCAAAACGAAAGAGTGTTCGCTGTATTCAACACAGCTAACACTCCTTCGTATTGCTCGCTACATTAACCCAATTTTAAGTATCTGTAAGTTATTTGCTTTGTAAATTATAAACTGCTATACACATAATCAGATATAAATACACAGAATGACGTCACGAAAGTGACAGCCTTTGATAAGTTGCACGCGCGTTTGTTTTGATTTGTAGCTCAGTCATGTCTCATCTGATCATTTTTACGCTTTTCTCAACAAAACAGAGGGGTGGGGCTGTGAAGCATCTTAATTATCAGGCTAACGAAATTCACTGCAGAAAATCAACGAGAATGCGAGTTTTCACGAATAAATTTCAAAATCTTCCTGCACCCCCCGAACCCAGAGGGGGATACCTTCTCTCTAGCTATCCCCAAACAACGCATATCGTCGACCATTACTGTGATGCTAAGCCCCCGTTCCCCCACTTCTAAATTTCGGAAAACGTCACTGGGGTAAAGCCAGCGAGGTGAAATCGAGTCCTGAGAATGATTCAGTTATGGGTAAGGACCCCGTGCTAAAGCTCTCCAGCCACCAGTCAAATTTTATAAGGAAGTTGATGCTGTTCTGGCATGGAGCCAGCCTAGCCATCTCCATCGCCTTTGTTTGGATTGACTCGTCTGAAATTATTCACTTGGCCGGGAGAGCAAACCTACAGTTCGCTTTTCCAACAAAACTGATATATTCCAGAAGATTGAATCTAAAAATACCAAAAACAGTCAACGTCTTCGAATCAGTGCAAGGAATGTTTCTCAATCGAGACTTGATATGACGGAATCTTTAATGACTTTACCAATACATAAGGGGATGTTTGTTTATTAACCAAGTGTCACTGGAGACTCGTCACTGTTGTAGTTTTGTTATTACACCGCGTAGTTCCACTAACTTGTTAAAATCTTGGTGTATGTAAGGTGAATAAAATACTCATCGATAGCAATATCTATAACTAGAATATGAAAGGATATATGTATATCTTTGTGACAGTCGATAGCAGCGTCGAATTTCTACAACAATTAGACTGGTGGCCTGTGGCTTGGCACATGATGTGGGAAATGCGTTCCGAGTCTCGAAGCGGCGAGAAGTAGAGCTTGAGACTGGATAAGAGGGGAATGCTGGGACAGATTGAGCATCCGCGAATTTTTTGAGTTTCGAAATTCAGAGAATTTTTGCGGTGTCACCCCGGGAAATTTTTCGTATTTGGACTACACGCCTACGGTGTCCTTTCTTGCTACACCCCACGTATCAAAATTGTAGCTACACCACCAATGTATGAATGCCTGGGAAAATCTGTTGATAACGAATGTCGAATACGGAACTGGGAATAAGTAACGGTTGTCACGTCCACTGAATGTCTGCTATTCTCTCGTGTGCGCGTACCGTGATTTCTTCCTTCCCTTTTGCCCTGTGTCTTCTATTTCAACCATGTCCCAACTCGAACACTAGCCTATGGGCTGGAAGATGGATGAAGTAGACGAATTGGACAAAAACGCCTTAAGGAATAATTTATTGGCCAAATGCAACTATTGTTTTAATAACTGGAGATAATAAATAACAAAAAATGCAATTAAATTTGGTTACTTTGTAGATTATAAATAACAAGAACTAATGGGTGGATACGCGCTACGCACGGTTTTTCGATAGGTGGAATTTCAGAGATGGTAATTAATAGACAACAAACATAGGGATTCTCCTGTCTTCTCATGGGAAAGGGTCCGGGCCCATACCATTGGGAAAATTTTCGCCGTAGTGCTCCAATTGGGAATTTGTTTTGGAGGAAAAGAAGCATACACAAACAAAGAAAGTTTACATTCGAATTGAGCAGAGGACATTAAGTCTGATATGTAAGTAACTGCACGTATACTGCAAGTAAGTGTTATAACAAATAGTCACATGGAATCATGTTCATCCCATTCTCTGTAGTCTCCATTAAACTGTACTTATACCATTAACCCTTTACCTAACGTAACGGCCAAAACCGGCCAGCGCTATTCTCGAAAATATCCGGTGATGTTTCACAATCTCTCGGGTTATGACAGTCATCTGTTCATGAAAAATCTCGGCACCTCACACGAAGAATTAAATTGCATCACGAACAGCGAAGAAAGATACATTTCCTTCACGAAATGGAAGCTCATGGAGAAGAAAAGAGTAATCAACGGAAATACGTTGAAAGAAAAAACGAAATCCATTCGTAGAGGCATACGTTTCATCGACAGTTTTAAATTCATGTCGACCGCTCTGGAAAAATTAGTCGATAACATGAGCAAGGATAAATTTAAAATCACGAGCGAACATTTCGGAGAACGAGTAGACATCATGTTGAGGAAAGGAGTCTATCCTTATGATTACATGAACGATCTAAAGAGATTCGAAGACACTGCACTACCTTCGAAAGAAGATTTTTATTCGAAATTATACGAATCCGACATTTCCGACGAGAATTACGAACACGCCAAAAACGTGTGGAAATCATTCGATATGAAAACCAAGAGAGATTATCACGATCTCTATCTGAAGACCGACGTTCTGCTCTTGGCAGACGTGTTCGAAAATTTTCGAGACGTCTGTCGTCGAAATTACGATCTGGATCCCGCTTGGTATTTCACCGCACCCAGTCTGGCGTGGGACGCTCTGTTGAAGACCACCGAAGTCCAATTGGAATTATTATCCAACGTGGACATGTTGCTCATGTTCGAAATGGCTGCGAGAGGTGGCGTCTCGATGATCTCCCACAGACATTCTGAAGCTAACAATCCCTACATGAAAGAAGGTTTCGATTCGAAACGGTCGACTAAATACATACAGTATTGGGACGCCAATAATCTGTACGGTTGGGCTATGAGTCATCCTTTACCGATTAGAAATTTCGAATGGGTGAAGGAACCGGAAGAGATGCAAAAATGGAGAGACTATCCTTGCATTTTAGAAGTCGATTTGAACTATCCAGAAGAATTACACGGTCCACACAACGATTATCCGCTGGCTCCCGAACGAATGGAACCGAACGAAGGAGACGAGGAAAAACTCATTCCCAATTTATTTAACAAACGTAACTGCATCATCTACAGCGAGAATTTGAAACAGTACGTCGATTACGGGATGAAATTAGTCAACATACATCGCATCATTCGATTCGACAAAGAGCCTTGGATGAAAAAATACATCGATCTCAACACGAATCTCAGAACTCAAGCCGAGAACGATTTCGAAAAAGATTTCTTCAAACTCATGAACAACTGCGTGTACGGCAAATCAATGGAAAACATCAGGAAGAGAACCGACGTTCGACTCATCACGTCTGAGAAAAGAGCTAAAAAATTAGTGGTGAAACCCAATTACAAACACCGAACCATATTCGACGAAATCTAGTGGCATCACATGCAAAAGACGCACCTGAAGTTTGACAAACCGTATTATCTCGGACCGATCATCTTAGATATCAGCAAGCGATTGATGTACGAGTTTCACTACGATTACGTCAAACGAAAATTTGGTGACAAAGCCAAACTACTGTTCACCGACACAGACAGTTTAGTTTACGAGATAGAGACGAAAGACGTCTACCGAGATATATCTCCGGACATGGCCAATTGGTTCGACACGAGCAATTATCCCATCGATCACCCGTCCAACATTCAATCAAATGACAACAAGAAGGTGTTGGGTAAATTTAAGGACGAGAGCGGCGGTAAACAGATCGTCGAATTCGTAGGCTTAAGACCCAAACTGTATGCTTACCGTCTAGAAGATGATGAAGAGATCAAGAAGTGCAAAGGAGTTAAAGCATGCGTGGTGAAGAAAAACATCTCTTTCCAAGAGTATAAAGATTGTCTGTTAGGAAGTGGTCCGGTGTATAAGACTATGAAATCGATTCGAAGCGAAAATCACGACTTGTATACTGAAATAGTCAACAAGATTTCGCTGACAGCCGACGACGACAAGAGATTCGTGTTAGACGATAAAATAAGCACTTTGGCACTCGGACATTGGACTTTGGATCTAATTTTAGACGATATGAATGGAGATGATTGGATTCTAGATGCGATTGTGGATGATAAGATTCCAGATACGATTGTGGATGATAGGATTCCAGAAAATCAAGAAGAATTAGATGAACACAAAATTATAGAAATCGATACTGACATCGAGAAAGTTAGTTTAAAAAGAAAAAGAAAAAAAGAGAAAAAAAAATAACGTCATTTTTAGTAAATTATAATAAAATAAATAAAACAATATATATACGCATTTATGAATAAGAAAATAAAGATATCCGTAGAAGGTGTCGTCTTACCCAACGAACCCCTATCCAACATCGATCTGTTGAATGTGGGAAAAGATTTGAAAATCGAAGATTTTCTCGGAGTGTTTTCCAGAGATGCCTTGCCGAAGAGAAGACCTCGACAATCGGAATGCGGAATTTTAAATCTAGACGATTCACTGGGTGAAGGCACTCACTGGGTGGCGTGGAAGAAGAACGGGAAGAAGAAAAATTATTATTTCAACAGCTACGGAATCTCGCCGCCAAAAGAAATAAAGAACTATTTCAACAAATCGATGGTTCGTTACAACACAGAACAAGTGCAATCACCACATCAAGTGTTTTGTGGTCTCCTGTGTCTCTACATTCTCAAGAGATGGTCTGAAGGAGACCGATTTCAAGACATTCTCAATGATTTACATTAGAGAGAGATTTTTTTTTTTATAGTATATATAAAGATAAAAAATTATTTTAAAAAAATTTTAATCGAATAAAAACGAAAAATAAAATAACATAGTTCATTTTTAATAAACTGCATTTTGAACATATTTTTCTAAAAAACAAAAAAAAAATCCAACAACAACATGTCAGTCGATAAATTTGGTAGAAGTGACGGCGAAAAAGTCAACCCAAGAAAGAAGAGGAAGACGTTCGAAGTCAACGATGGTTACGACGTTGCCAACTTGGACGAACGTTACGTTTGGAGATACGAACCTCGAGAAGAACCTTTGAACATGAACGATAAGAAGCTCTACAATCTTCCCGAGCTGATAGATCTCGCAGATGCTGCGACTAAAAAATACGTCGACAGGGGGAACGCCAATTTCGAATGAATACTGCTGGCTAATTACGTGGATAAAACCATGACCGATGATCTCGATCTGAAATCCAAACGTTTGGTGAACGTCGCGAATCCCATAGATCCCACCGATGCCACGACTAAGAAATACGCAGACGACTCTCACGCGAGATTCAGCGAACACCTGAGAAATAGATACGTTCTGAAAACGATGCACTCGGAATTGAACGCCAATTCTAACAAGATAACGAACGTGGCCACTCCCACGAATCCCAAGGACGTGGTGACCAAACACTACGTAGATCTGGAACAGAGAAAGTCTGACAGATGAGAAATGAAATCGGATCTGAATGCGGGATTCAACAAGATATTGAATCTGTCGAAGATTAACGACATGGATGCGGACTCAACCACGGTCAACAAGGGCTATGTAGATTCTGCCATGATACAATCGCAAGAATACCTAGAATCGTAAGTGGATGATCTCTACCTGAACAAAGAATCTGGCGGAACCATGGAGGGTGGCATCAACATGAACGGTCACAATTTATTCGGTCTCGATCACGATCCCGAATTCGATTCCAGCACGGTCAGCAGGAAGTATGTGGATGACAACTTGGTCTGGAGAAAGGGTGACATCATGGAAGGTAAACTAGACATGGGTGGACACGCGCTCACGAATCTACCAGATCCAGTGAACATGACGGATGCCTGCACCCTGATTTCGGTGATGGAGAAAGTCAAATATGCTGGACAACTGATCACCGTGTGGGCCGAAGAGGCCAGCGCTTTAGATGAGGGAAAAGCTGAGTGGTCTTTCGGAAATGGAGGTAGCGGATCGAAACATGGTCAGGTGGGATATCCCATGCCGCTGGGAGGTGGAATCCTTCGAATGAGTCTGGCTTCCTCGGATTTGAATAACAGAGCGGTCGTCAATCTCATGGTGAATGGTGTGGAGAGTGATAAGAGATACAGCGTCGAAAAGACTGAGAATCAACACGCGAATGTTAGCACGGTCGGCATGCCTCTCAAAGTGAATGCCGGAGACAGGATTAATTTCGTCACAAAAACCAATAATCCCGAAGCCGCCACTTCCGTGGTGAGTCTACTGATCGAACTAGATCCTTTGAACAAACAGTGAATGCGTGGAAAATAATGAATTAAAAAAAAAATAATGTGTGATTATTAAAAACAAAAAAAAAAACAAAAAAAAAGTAATGAGATTTAGAAAGATGTTCAATCTCTCTAGATCACATTACTTTATTTATTTTTGTTTTTTTTTTTGTTTTTAATAATGACTCATTACTTTTTATTTTTTTTATTTTTTATTTTTTTTCACACACTCGTCTCTCATCGAATGATCGACATCTTATTTCCGTCCAATTCGAATTGTAATTCTCTGTCCGACAGGACCAGGATGAAGGCTTCGGTTTTTCTTGGCACGTTCCTATCGAATTGCATCTTGATCTGAATGTCTAACACGCTACTCTTGAGTCGTTCACTCTGTTTACTGACGTCGAATACAAACATGGGATACATCGACTTGTATTCGCCGGGAGATAAGTTAGGATTGCTCATCAATTCGTCTAGACCGTGATACTTCTTTCTAAAATCAGCGGCGTCACTGTACAGTCTGGAGAAATCGTTCTTGTCGAAAGATGCATTGTAATCGATTGCTGGATATCTCGTGGCGTTCAGAAACACTCGCATGTTTCTCAAATGGCAGTGATCGAGCAGCGATGCATTCTTTTCCTGAGACCCGTCCCTATCAGTCTGAAACGCAACCACGATGAAACGCGGTCTCTCGGAAGCGGATTTCACCATCAATCTCCAATCAAAGTGATTCGTGGAGGGAGGAATGCTAGCCGTGTCGCACTGTCTCATTCTAAATCCCACGGGTAATTTACTCTTGGATTCTATGATCTTGTAGAGACGCGCTTTCTCCACGATCGAAGGCTCCACGTGCAGAACGAACCACAATATCTTGTGTAGAGTTATCTTACCTGCAACGGTCGTGGTGAGTTTCACTATTGCATCATCGTTTCCTTTTTGAATCAACGTCAGATTGTGTTTGAATCCGTACATGATCTTGTTGTAATCGTCTGCGAATCCGAAGATGTGTTTCAAAGGTATCCTGAACGAAAACGTTCCTTTAGGTCTGGACGTCTTGACGATGTAGTCGAATATCGCGGCGGCGCCTGCGCTAGCAGGGCCTACGGTGTCTTTCACCCACAACTGATTAAGTCCTCTGGATTTCGAAAAATCATCAGGATACGTCAAGAGTCCGAACATTGTGGTGGCCTGACCGGGATGAAACACAGATTCTATCTCTTGTCCGGATAGCATGTATTTTATGTTACTGAATAGATGCATGATGCCATTATTGGCTAGAGTAACCGTGTCGTCGTCGGCGTAGTCGCTCCCATCTTCCTTGGTGAGACGTCCCTGCACCACTATGTAACTCTCGCTAGGATGTACGAATAGATCTTGAGTTTCGACGTTGATTCTTATCTCTCCCGCATTGTTCAAACTCGTTCCGGTTACCGGTTCATATTCATGAACCTCATATTCTTGAATACTTTCATCTTTCACTATGCTTTGTGTTATATCTAGTATATTTGTCATTTTCAAGGATTTTTAGTTTTTTTTGTTTATTAATTAACTTGCTTTCTTTATCTAAAAAATAGTTTTTAATTATTCTTTATTATTATTTTTTTCTCTCTTATATATATATATGTGTGTAAACAAGAAAATGTTAAAGAGAGTAAATAAAAAAAAATTTTGTGTTCTTCATCAAAACTTCGTCTTCTGTAATTGTTGTTCGTAAAACTTTCCGATGATCTCTTCTCCATCCAAAGCTTCGATTTCGTAAGTCACCGGATCGGTGTGAAATATTTTGATGATCACGAAAATTTCCGAGGTCCATCAAGGAGTATAACCCTTTTCGAAGTGCTTCTTATAAGCGTAGATTCTCACTCGATCGCCGACCGCAAATTTCGGCGTTCTAGACTTCTTCCTGATGTTAGATCTCTCGGGATATAGATTCGCGTAGACCCGTTTTTCGTTTCGAGGATCGCTAGCTTCTGTGGGAGTCATCTTGATCGATCTGTGTCGCATGTTGTTGTAATCTTTGACCAGACCGTTCAGAGCGTATATGTATTTCTTGGTCGAATTCGCCGTGAAGTATCTGTACATCTTCTCCTTCATCGTTTGATTCCAACGTTCCACCACGCTAGGGTTCTTTTCGTTTTCGATCGAGTAGAGGTCTACCAATCGACGAACGTGCTTGTTGTAGAATTCCTTTCCCTTATCCACCCACAATTTACTCGGTTTTCGAGAAGACGAGTCGAACACGCTCTTCAGAGCCTCGGCGATGCAAGGTCCCGATTTATCCTTCAAAGCTCTGATCCAACCGTATTTGGAAAACACGTCGATGACCGTCAATAGATATTTGATGCCCTCGTTCCACCTCAAAAACGATCTCATGTCGACCAAGTCTGCAGACCAAATGTCATCCAGACCCTTCACGAACACCCTTCTCTTTCGAAATTTACGCACTATGGGTTTGTGTAACTCCTCAGCCAATTCGCTCTTCAATAATCGTTTCTTCTTCTTTTCAGATGCGCTTTTTTTTTTTTTGAACGCCCCATCCGAATCGACGTTTCGCACCGATCAGATTGCCGACCAGCGAACGTTCCATCTTCTCTCTCCTGGTCGGATTCGATATGCCTCTCAATCTCCCCAACATGTTTTTGTCGCAGACGTCGTTGCGAGTCTAGGTGTCGGGATGTCCGGCGTAGCACAGATCGTGATCATACGTGGCCGCGTCCACCCTATTCACGGGTTTGCTCCAAGATTTGGGAGTCAGATCGGCGTTGAGTCTCTTGTTCAATTTCGTTCCGGGTCCCGTGAAACTGTGACCGGGCAGATGCATTTCAAAAGGTAGATTGTTGATCATTTTATTCACGATGCCTTTACCTTTGCTCGCGTTCTTTTGTTTGACGAATCGCGTCTTGACAGAACCACACACGTCGCAAATTCCGCGAAGCATCCGTCTGTCATTTTTAGTTCGCACTTCTCTACAATTACTCATCTCGGTAACTCTCTTACACTTTACACAATACATTTTTTTAAGAGTTATTTAAATTAATTTCGTTTTTTTTATTTTATATATAAATTTAATTTTTTTTTTTTTTTAAATTCTGTTCTTATTATATATATATATTTTTTTTTTCAATCGCTGCTCTTGAGTTTTATCAACTTACTGAATTCCTCCCTGGCCTCTTCCCTCCCCTTTTCCACGAGAGAATCCTTCATCTCTTCCTTGTTAATCTGACGAGTTTTGATTCTCACGGCTTCTTTCATGGCATCGTATTTCGTTTTCTCGCTCAATATCGCGAAGTATTCTCCGTCCGATATCCTACCATCTTTCAATGCCATAGAGATCATTTCGGATATCGTGTCGATCTTGGAGTCGGCCAAGACGCGAATCTTGTCGTGTTTCCTCACCTTCAGATATAATTTCCTACTCAAAAAGTTTCCGAGCGTGCTAAACAATCCGGCGGCGAGAGCCACTCCTTCTATGGTCAACACGATCGGAATGCCGACCGCGGTCGACAGCAATCCGATGCCGGCCGCGTGTAAACCCATGGAAATCGTGATGAGTGTCGGGTCGATCGCGTTGGCGAATTTCACGAAACGCGAATACTTCTTCTTGAGGGAACGACGAGAATCTCTCTCTCGAGTCAGATACAATTGGATTCTACTGATTTGATCGATGCGATACCTCTCTCCTCTTTCTCTTTCTTCTAGCGACGGCGCCGTCGGCAAAACGCCGTTCGGCTTTTCGTCCTCGTCGTCCACTAACGTCGGATACAATTTTTTTCTGGTTCTCATTTTGTGTTTTTTTCTTTCTTTCTAATATTAGATAAAAAAATTTATGTGTGTATTTATTTTTTTTTATTTTCTACTCTCCCTTATTTTATATCAACGAAAAAAACTTAGACGTATGCTTCGTTGAGCAATAATTTCTTGATGCATCCCTTGTCTTCTAAAGTCAAACTTCTACGTGCCAATTTCAGTTCTTCCGAATCTGTGGGCCTGTCTCGATTCTTACAGAAGACTAATCTCTTCCAAAACGTGATCACATCATTGAATTTAACGCGTTCGAACGCCGGT
Source organism: Pictodentalium vernedei (assembly GCA_031216915.1). NCBI lineage: Eukaryota > Metazoa > Mollusca > Scaphopoda > Dentaliida > Dentaliidae > Pictodentalium > Pictodentalium vernedei. Next base: position 156,041,671 of record CM062288.1, on the reverse strand, counting down.
TCGAAATACATGATGACCATATCTTCCCTTTCCATCGTCAGACACGAATGATTCTCGTGATCGAAGTCTAGATAATCCTGACATCCGACGCATCGTTCTAACAAGATGGGACGTAGTTGTTCGTTCACACAGATTGCGTATGCTCTCATCAGCATTTTTAAAAGAAACCTCGCTCTAATAGTCTGAGAATTGCTCATGATTTACGTATTTTTTTTTTATTATCTATTCGATTTGATATATTTAATTTTCTAAATAACTTTTTTTTTTTTTTTCTCTCCTATATATATCGATCACTTTTATTTATTTCCTAGGATATTCCCCCACCCCACGACGAGGGGAGATAACTCTGTATGATCGAGTTTACGAGAATCGAGCGATCTGATCGGTCGATTGGCGGGGAATCGAGCGATCCGATCGCTCGATTAGCTGAGTTTGGGAATTTCTCATAGTGGGGAATTCCCCTAATAATGTCATAAATGGGAAAAACCCACCACCTCAAAACAATTGCGGGTTCTGGACCACTGCCTCAAAACAATTGCGGGTTCTGGACCACTGGTCTAGAATCCCCAAGACCGTTTTTTGACGATGACCCAGAATTTTTTGCTTTTGCTCGCGTTCACCAACGATTGGTCGATGGTCTGATCTGCGATGGGAACGTCGACAAAAAATTAAGTACAAGATAAAAGTGAAGATGTGCAATTTCACCCTTTTTTAAAAAACGCGCGTTCACCATGAGTATTTGAACGTTAAAAGTGCGATCTAGGAGTCACAAAAAAACATGGGGGAGGGGGGATTCAAGACCATTGTACAGTTTTGTGAACAAGCGTGTGATTTAACACTGAATTCTACGTTGGTGAACGCATCGTGTAACGTATGTTGTACACGTACATGTACAAGTGGTCGTCAATCCGCAATTATCACCTACTGACGGTGCATGGGGAAGCCGGCGTAGCTGACGTTTCATTTCGACCCATACGTGCTCAATGGGTGAGATATCGGACGAATTTGCGGGCCAGGGAAGAACATCCACTTGTTGTTGCTGCAGATACTGTTGAACAACACGAGCTGCGTGGGGTCGGGCGTTGTCCTGCTGTAGAATGACGCCGGGGCCGTGACGTTGCAGAAATGGGACAACAACAGGTGTAAGCACTTCATCACGATATCTGGCTGCATTGAGATTGCCATCAATAATGACCAGCTCAGTTCTGTTACGGGCAGTGATGCCACCCCACACCATGAGAGACCCTCCCCCATGACGGTTTCTCCACGACACATGGATCTGCGTAGCGTTCGTTTCGACGTCTGTACACTCTCTGGCGGCCATCTGATGATGAAAGATGGAAACGACATTCATCTGTGAATAAAACACGTCGCCACCAGTGTAAGGGATGCCTGAGATGTTGTCTACACCACTGCAGTCGAGCACGACGATGACGTAACGTCAAAATCGGACGAATTGCAGGTCTTCGAGGACGTAAGCCGTATTCTCTCAGCCGGTTGATTACTGTTTGAGGATGTATCCGTCTCAGGTTAGGGATGTTCCTGGCTGTCGTCGTTGGCGTTTGTTGCCGGTTCTGGAGATGGACGACACGGATATACCGATCTTGTGCAGGGGTGGTAACTCGGGGTCTCCCGGAGCGGGGTCGGTCTCGAACGTCATCGTGTTGTGCATGTCGGTGGACTAGCCTGTCTACAGTGTTACGGTGGCAGTTCAAATGCTGGGCAACCTCTCTGTGTGTTCTGCCAGCTCTAATCATACTCAGGGCAAGGAGACGTTGATTCATTGTCAATCTTGGCATGCTAATGTGGAGTCGTTTTAACAGCAGCGCAAGTTTGAATGTGAACGATAGGAAGGCCTTACTTTAGTGTTTAAATACCCAAGGATTCACACTGCTGCATGAATTTTCAGACTCTCCACGTGCAAAACATGCCTTTTCACAAACGTGCAGCACGTCATTTAACGTTAATGCAATTTTAACGGGGAAAGCTGTTTTTGTGTTCAATATAACTTATTCATGAACAGGTTAACACTCTTTACACCTACGAAATTATTTTTTTGGAGTTTAATCAATTTCTGCAATGCACACTTTCTTTTTTTGGCGAGTATATATTAGTTTAGCACTTTTTCCATGTCTAGATTCGTTTCTTGAAGAAAGTCCAATCAATATTTTCAACGTGCAGCCTTAGGCTGCACGTTGAAAATCTTGATTGGTCCACCACACAAATTCACAGTGCAATTATCTGCTTTGAAAATTCATGGCGTATCACGACCCTGAACCGAAAAAGCCGCCTTTCGGGTTCAACGGGCTAAGAACCGAAGCATTACTGGGAAAGGGGGCGCGGTGGCTCAGTGGTTACGCATTGAACTTCAAACCGAGAGGTCCACGATTCGAACCCCGACAGGGGTAACTGCGTTGTGTTCCCGGGAAAGGCACTTAATCCCGATTGCCCACGTTGGGGCACGGTGGCGCTGTGTACTAAGGCGTAAAGCACGTCGAGTGTGCACCTGTCTTCCAACAAGCTAATTCAGATTGTGTGGAGTTAGTACGTTGGGGAGTCTGAGAGTTGCTCGCCGTTGCTCGGTGGTTGTCTCCGCGTACTCCAGCTTCCTCCACCCGTAAAACTGTCCGAACAAGGTGACCCTGGCTGTCGAAAGTGTCGTTAAACTCCAATAAATAAATAAATTACTGAGAAGAATTATTCGAGAACATTAGCCCCAAATTGTGAACTGAACTGAGAATCCGAGAAGGTGGGGAATCGTAGCACTGCATGAGTCCAAACGCCGTCTCTGTGCAGCACGACCTGTTATGGAGCAAAAGCTGTTGGCAGGAGAGCAGAGGATCCAACACAAGCGTTCGAACTAGCAGTCAAATGATGTAAGGGGTTCGGCGTTGCTCTGGGCTGTTTGTTTACCCACTATTCGCGGAGTTTGCCCTTAAACTTCAGTAATGCTATATCCCTTTACCCAGAAAGATATACGGGCATTCTTTCATGCACAGTTCACGATTCCACGAGCTCATCGTAACATGAGGTTATAAACTAACAAATTTACACTATTATCAGAGGGTGCCGACGTTATTTCACAAATTCAGAAATAACAGAAATTCAATTGCCTTTCAAGAAGAGCAGTGTGTCAAGTACCCCTTCACCCATTTCTGTGGGCCCTCGGAAGTGACATCATATCACGTGACGCACTGGCACCATGTTGGGTTGTCATGGTCGCACGCGTGAACGGCCATGTTGTGACGTCGTTACCATAGTAATACGCAGTGTTAGTGCTCATGCGCAGCGCGTGTTATTAGGGTGACACGTGTTTCCGTCGTCCATTTTGTATACTGAGGTCGCCATCTTGGTTTGTATGGTGGCATGTGGTAGCTACCTCGCCCAAAACCGTCTAATACAGCGCGTGTTATTAGGGTGACACGTGTTTCCGTCATCCACTTTGTATACTGAGGTCGCCATCTTGGTTTGTATGGTGGCATGTGGTAGCTACTTCGCCCAAAACCGTCTAATAGGACGGGGATGTGTTTGGAGATTGTGTTCGATTCACGTGGGGAATTTAATTACCATAAACAACCCGATAACTACCCAAATCACCCCAAACGACTTAGTTTGACTCGGATTCCTTTGCTTCTGCCTATCCCGAACTATATAGCTTATTCTCCCTATTCCTTGAGGTCATAACATAGACAGGACAGGCTAAGGAATGGAGATAATAAGCTATAGAATAGACCAGGATATGCAGAAGCTTATAATTCCAAAGGAATCCGAAATAGTAAAAATAGTTACAGGGTTGTTTGTGGTAATTATTCATACTCTTGTATAATAGAACATACCGTTTTGAGACCTCTAGGTCCTATAGCACTACGTGCTACTATTATAAGAATGATTACAGAGGAATCCGAGTCCGTTTCGGTAGTTTTGGGTGTTTTGGGGTGTTTTGGGGGGGATTGTCGGGTTGTTTGTGGCAATTAGATTTACATCCATTTAATCACAAACAACCTCCAAACACACCCCCGTCCTATTAGAATTAAAATCGTCGATTAATTTTCATTATTTTTTAATTTTTTGTCTCAAAAACATAGGTTATGACTCCTCGTTGGAACGAGCTCGTTCCAACGAGGGGTCATAACCTATGTTTTTGAGACAAAAAATGAAAAAAAATAGTTATTCAAGAATTGTTTTTTGCAAGTGTCGTCTGCTTTTCATGTTAGGTAAAGGGTTAACGAACGATTAATTGGCCTACATTCAGGCCATGCCGACAGCGTACCATAAGAGCCTGAAGCCCGGTTGTTATTCCAAGAAATCACAATTTAAAACTTATTATTTCATCATTTTTTTCGAAAACATACCCTGTGACGGTTATTGGAAAGAACTCGCCGTGCTCGTTCTAATGAGGGGTCATAAGGCATGCTTTGGTTGCAAAGAAAAAGAAAATGAAATTTGTTTGTTATTCAAGAAACGTTTCAGCAACAGTCGTCCATTTATTGTGTTATATGACGCGTTAAAATCGAACCAACTTTACCTAACGCGAAAGGCAAACAGCATTTGCAAACAACGCGCTCGTACTAATGAGGGTCCATAAGCTGTATTTTTGAGACAAAAATTCAAAAATAATGAAGATTGAATAGTGATTTGTTTTGTGAATAGCCCTGGCTGGTTTTGGCCGTTACTTTGTAATAATTGATAAGCAGTGTCTGTGTACAGAGTGTGATAGATGATGTTGGTCATTTTAGCCCTTTGAACCCTGGTCGTATCTTCCATGTCTGTACAATGGCAGGAATTGGAAGTGTCCATATTCAATTTTTGGGGTAGGCCAATTAATATTTTCAACGTGCAGCCATGGGGTTACGCCTTGAAAATATTAATTGGTCTTACTCATACATTCATTCAGCAGCCATCCTACTTAATGAACTTATGACGTATCATGTTCCCGTGCTTCAAAATCGGCCGCTCGTGTTCAAAGGGTTAAAGTGCTATAGAAGAAGAAATTTGTTTACTTTGAATTTTCAACCTCTGATATTCCAATAATTCAAAATACATATACACAAATTGAACATCTAAATGAAGGTTTGTGATGTAGAGAACACGAAAAATATATGAAGTCAACTCACAGCGTTAACACCACGCACCGATTGTTCCCCGAAGTCTGCTACCGTTTTAGTACCAGAACTGATCATAAAATATTTCAGAAAAACTCGTGGCTAAATGTGCTTCAGATATCCAAGAACAAAGCTAGGAAATCAAAATTCATATTTAATTTATGTTTATGAAATATCAGGCTTGGGAACCAAACTAATTTTCCTAACTTATATAGCACCTTAAGGACGAATCCACTGGATTTGTAAACTGACGTGTTATGCCAGCAAAACACATAGGAGTCAGTTGTTCGTCACCTGCCCAATATGCTTCGATTTACAAAACCATGCGGGCCGGGGTTGCAGAGGAGGTGAGGTGAAAGTTTGCATGACGGCGGTAGAGATTCAAATTCTGCGAGAACGTATAATACTTTCATTTCAACCCAGTCTTAATCAGTGGCGTAGCCAGCCCAAAGCAAGTGTGTGTGTGTGTGTGGGGGGGGGGGGGGGGGACAAACTCGCAGAGCCTGGCTTAGCTCCATTTTGATGGAGTGGGGAGGGGGGGTGAGGGTGGTGGTGTGTGCGGGAAAAGCTTTCCAAGCCTTAATATTTCAGAATTTCGCGTCCCTAAAGTTTGAGCTAGGTAATCAAGGTAACAATAATCAGGGTTTCCACCAGAGGGAAATAAATGTGTCCGATATGGGGCAGCCAAGGGTAGAAAAATTTTGAATTCCAGGGTTCGAAAACCCCCATATCCTTGCATCTGAGCGGATATTTTGAGGTTTTTCATGTACTGATGACTGTCTTCCTTTTCACTGACACAGATATTAGGACAAGCAAACTACAAATCTACAACCTAACCCCCATGGACCTACCTCCCCACCCCCACCCCCCTACGATTTTTATGCCATTTTTGGACATATTTCGAGAACCAAATTTGAGGGAAAGTGGGGAGGGGACGCGTCCCCCCTAATCCCCCCGTGGCCACGCCACTGGTCTTAATTTCTGTGCCCAAGAGAAATATCACTGGAAAATAATGAAATGAAACTATCCCCATACCTTCGGCACAAATAAAAGTCCTGGATCGATATTTTCTAAATAGATTGCGAGTCATATGGCAGTTTATGGGCAGCCCCGGCAACCCCTAACTGGTTGCGGGCTAGATTATTTTGGTGGTCTGAATTTGTTATTCAAAATTTGTTTTATAATAAATTATTGGTGATAAAAAGAAATTCATATAAACAAACTATTATTTGCATTTGACTGAATATGAAACATCAGCAAGGAAAATGTTGGCTTTTTCTCTTGTGCCCTCATTTTTTGGAAAACCCTTCTAGTGGCTTCTTCGAAAGCCCTGATAGTGGCTTCTATCACTCAACCAGTTAACGTGCGTATTGACCTCAGCTCAACACAATTTCCACATTTTGGGTTGATTGCACAGTCCATAAACTGTCATTTATGCACATGGCTCGCTTCGTTGATTAAATGAAAATTTAAATGTTTTGAACGTGCCAATTTATCTTTTGAGTACCGCACTTTAACCCTTTACCCAACGCAGACGATATCAAAATTTATTATTTAAATATCATTTTTGGAAAAATAATATTTTTTCAACTGCTGAGTTTGCATATTATGCGGGAGGATGCGGGCAATTCGTTGGGTAAAGGGTTAATATGAGTTCATTGTTACATTTCGTCAGCTGACGCATCAACCAAAATAAAAAATACATTCCGGGTTTGTAAACCGATCGTCCAAGACTCCGTGAGTTGAAAAATGTTCGAATTAATACGCGACCAAGCCATCCCTGGCGAGGTCTTCATGAAGACAGACTTTCGATAAAGTTATCTTCCTTAAAATTATTAGACGAACGAGGGAGGTCCAATTAAGAGGAACGTAATTGCTCTAAAACACCTATGGCATCCGTAGAAAATGAAGCCAGGTTTCCTTTCTGTCACGCTATTTGAGGCCAAGAGTTGGGGTTACAACTTTATTCTTAGGCTTTTCCCTCTGGAACAGACTATTGTTTTTCTATGGATTATTTTTTTTTTTTTTTTTCCCACACATTTTGTCCGCACGTTTCCGAAGCCATTTTCGGGCCGATTTTCACAAACGTTTTCACACGCATAGAGGGGCACAAAATCTAAAAATGTACCGAAGCGGAATTTTCGATTTAACCCTTATTTCGTCAGAATTGGCAAAAAACTGTCAAAATTGGCGTTTATCGGCACTTTCTCGAAACACGTCTTGTAGATTTTTTTTAAACCTTCATCATGGCTAGACCTGTCTGTGCCACGACCTTTGATACACATGACATATCAGGCGATGCATATGGTAACCCTCCACAGGCTGCCAAACATCGAAATTTTGATGAAATGGGCCGGTTCCAGGCCCCCAGAGCACCCAAACGATACACGAGAGATAAACATAACTTCCTTTATTGGAAGTGGAATTCACCGGAGATCATTTTTGTTAGTAATAAGGGTGTTCAAAAAACCAAGCGTTAACCCGTTTTGGGCTGGTTAAACAGCAATACCCCCATAAAGCTAAAAAAAAGTCCGGTTTTCCGTGGATTTCTCTAAACGAGTCTTGTAGATTTTCAAGAGAAAAATGTCACTCCCAGGCCTTGATGTGACGATAGAAGTTGCATGGACAAAATACTGCGGTGAGCATTTGTTAACCCTCCACGGGCTGCTAAAAGTCAAAATTGTGATAAAATGGGCTGTTTTTCTACGCTAACAGCACCCAACTGGTACGCCACAGAGAAAAGTGTTTTCTTTTATCGAGCGCACAATCTATACGGAAACATTTTTGTAAGTAGTAAGGGTATTCAAAAAATGAAGTCTTAACCCATTTTGGGCAGGCTAAAGAGAGAGACCCCTTAAAATCTAAAAATTCCCATTTTCTGTGGATTTCTCTAAATACATTCCATAGGCTTTCAAGAAAAATTGACTACTTGCAGGTCTTTGTGTGACATTACAAGTTGCATGGACAAAATATTCCGCTGAGCGTTTATTAACCCTCTATAGAATGCCAAGCATCATAATTTTGTTGAAATGGGCTGTTTTCGGACACACACAGCACGCAATGTATGCCCGAGAGTTACACATAATCTCCTTTGTTGGAAGTGGAATTCACTGAGGACCATTTTTGTAAGTAATATTCAAAAACCCAAGCGTTAACCCCTTTTGGGGTGGTTAATAGCGATACCCATCAAAAGCTAAAAAAAAATCATGTTTTCCGTGGATTTCGTTACAAACATCTTGTAAGTTTTCAGCAGAAAATGGCCATTGATAGGTCTTGGAGTCACATTACCGGTTGCATGGATAAAATATTCCAGTAAGCATTTGTTAACCCTCCATGGGCTGCTAAATGTCAAAATTTTGAAAAAATAGTCTGTTTTTGGACACCAACAACATCAAATGGGAAAGCAACAGAGAAACATAACTTCTTTTACCAGACGCAAAACTGATAGGGAAACATGTTTGTAAGTAGTAAATGTATTCAAAAATCGAGGTCTTAACCCATTGTTGACTAGTTAAGGAGATATACCCCTTAAGACCTTAAAATTCCAGTTTCATGTTGATTTCTCAAAGAAGGAATTCAGGAAAAATTGACCATTCGCAGGTCTTGGAGTGACATTACAACTTGCATGGACAAAATACTTCGGTAAGCATTTGTTAATCCTTCAGAGGCTGCGAAGCATAGACATTTGGAGAAAATGGGCTGTTCTTGGGCAACCATAACACCAAATGTGTACCTGCGAGATAAACATAACCTCCTTCATTGGAAGTTGAATTCACCGAAGATCACTTTTGTAAGTAATGAAGGTATTCACAAAACCAAGCATTAACCCATTTAGGGCTCGTTACAGAGCGATACCCTTCAAAAGGTTAAAATTCATGTTATTCGAGGATTTCTCTAAAAACATCACATAGATTTTCAAGAAAAGTTGGCCATTCTCAGATCTTAGTGTGACACTACAAGTGGATTGTGTACAAAATGTTCAAGTAAGCATTTGTTAACCCTATGAAGGTTCTCAAACATCAAAATGTTGATAAAATGGGCTGTGTTTGCATATCCACAGGACCCGAAGTTGAGAGAAGAGATCAAAATAAGTGGAAGTAGAATTCACTGAGAATTATTTTTGGAAGTAATAAGAGTATTCAAAAAACAACACTTAACCTGCTTTGGGCTGGATAAACAATGTTACCCATCAAAAGCTTAAAACTCATGTTCTCCCTGGATTTCTCTGAAAACATTTTGTAGATTTTAAAGAAAAAATGGACATTCGTAGTTCTTGGTGTGACATTACAAGTTGAATGAATAAATATTCCAGTCAGCACTTGTTAACCCTCTACAAGCTGCCATACATCAATGATTTGGCTACATTTGAGATTTTTTTTGTTTTTTGTTTTTTTAGGGTTTAAAGACACATTAACAGCCAGGGTCATATCATGTTGGTGACAGTTTTATGGGTGGAGGAAGCCGGAGTACCCGGAGAGAACTACCGAGCAACGACGGGCAGCTGTCAGGTCTCCAACATCGTAACTCTGAACTCTGCACCGCGGTATTTATTTATTTATTGGAGCTTAAGGTCACATATTTCTGCACAATGGCTAACCATGACCGTGACAGTTTTACGGGTGGAGGAAGCCGGAGTACCCGGAGAGAACGAACCACCGAGCAATGGCGAGCAACTGTCAGCTCCCAAACATACCAACTCCACACAAGCAGGGTTAGCATTGGTTGAAGACAGGTGCACCATCGACGTGCAGTACGCCTTAGTACACAGCGTCACCGTGCCCCCACGTGGGCAATGGGGGTGAAGTGTCTTGCCCAAGGACACAACACGTAAACAGTTTAATCGTGTTCTGGCCGTTTCAGACAATCATTAAAATGTCTAGTTGTTTCAAAAGAGGCATATCTTACCAAGCCAGGAGAGCTCCGAGATTATGTTGCCAGACATCACAGAACACGAGCTCATAATAATAAAAGCGTCCACGAAATGTCAAGCGAGTCCAACTCAAACAAAATACGCATTAATATTCTCTATCCATATCGAAGTACAAAGCACTCGTTAAATCAGAATTAATATGTTTAAACTTTGCGTTCGGACGGTATAAAGAGTGAAGCAGAATTCCGAGGCGGGCAGTTGGCCTGAGGGCACTCAGAGAAGGGCCGAGTTTAGCCTTGGCCGCCGGTGGTTATAGGCACCGAGATTGAAAGTCCGCGCATTGTCGTAACCCTGTAAGGGCTGTAAGGAACCGATAGTAGTTTGTTAACGGTTGCGAGCCGTAGTGGCATAGTAGCCAAAGAAGTAAAAGCTGCAACGTTGAGGTCTAGAAACCGTATTAAGAGCTTGAGTAAGCGCTTGAATAGCTCGCGGGATAAGATAGTTTTAGGCGGTGCGAGAATTGGTGATGTTGAGAACACTTTGCAGAATATTTTTGTGTAAGCTTTGCAAGTATACATCTGAAGGCGAAGAATAACTTAACCCCGTGAGAGCAAGGCAAGGCGCAAAGTGATCGTGAACTGTGGTAGACGCCGATTGAATTGTGATTGAACTGTGAGAACGCTGATAGAGTCACACGAGCAGAATATTATGTGTGTTAAGCCCGAATGACTGCGAAGTTAACCCTGCGAGGAGGAAGCAACGAGAAGTGAATAGACACTTTGTATGTATCACAAACCGTGAGAAAATAAAGATGATGTGAGGTTGATCCAGCGGACACAGCTAGCCGTGGGAGACGTCGAGGGCCCTAAAGAATACACTTTTTTCCGCGTAATTAGTGTATTCTTATCGATAATTTTGTGAGTAATTTGTTTCATATTATATTTCTTCGTACATGTAAATAAATAATCGTTTCAGCGAATTATCGTTGATCACCCTTTGGCGTTGTAAGTCGCAGGCACCTTCAGGAATCCTAAGAGTACCAAGCGGACAAGGCATTGATATGGTGACAAGGTTTACGTTCGAACTGGGGTTCAGACGACAGTCACTGGCTGTCGGCTGAGCACTGATAAGAACATAAATTTTCCTCCACCATTTCGAACATCAACTTAACCCCTGTACTCCTGCGACACTGGCGAGGCGTACACAGGATGTTCTAAAAGGTAACATTTTTAAAGGTAAAGATCAACGATCCACTCAAAGATAATTTATGTCATGGAGCATGCTTTTTGAAGTGAGTTTTTGCAAATGGTTATCAACATGCTCTGGTGAAATAGTGGAGAGCCATAAAGGGTTAAAGTTTTGCAATTTTTAAATTTAAGTGGGTTCAGAAGAAAATGACGCGGTAGCTAAATAATTATCCACCGTAGAAGGGTTAAGCGCGACGATAGGCGCGAGGAAATAGTTATTTACCGTAACTGTGTAGATTTTAAGTATTTACAAGTGAAATAATGGAGGCTCCCATGACTTTGGACCAGTTAATTTCGGCGGGGGAACGCATGGGTTGTTCTGGGAGTGAGCTGCAAAAGTTTGTCAGGGACGAACAAAAGCGAGTGGCGAAAGAGTCAGCTGCTGAAAGAGTGCGAGAGAATGAGAGCGCGGAACGCGAGAGGGCAAGAGCCCGGGAAGAAGCCGCGGCCGAATTGAACGGCAGATGACTTTGAAACGCGAGAGGGCCGCAATAAGGGCGGCCGAGCGAGAAAAGGAAAGTGAAAGGGTTGAACGACAGGCTGAGGTCGAGCGTAAGGTTGAAAGGGAAAGGGCCGAAAGAGAACACGAGAGAGAGAAAGAGAGAGACCTCGAATTGATAAGAGTTATGGCCCAAGTTCAGGAAACCAACGGGAGGCAAAAGGAAACGAACGGGGGTGGTCAAGGTAGGACCCCTTTCCCAAAACTCTTTAAATTCTCAGAGGATTCTGATGATATCGATGCATAAGGTTTGAAAGGTTTGAAAGGTTTGCATCGTGTCATCAGTGGCCTGAGGATTTATGGGGAGTAAACTTAAGTCCGTTGTTAACGGGGAAATCCTTGCAAGTATATGCAAGTATGCCTCCTGTTTTGGCAAATGATTATGGTGAGCTAAAGAAAGCTATTTTAATTAAGTACCAGCTCACCTCACCGAAGATGGATTCAGGTCTAAGTTCAGGGAATGTATGCCCGAGAGAGGGGAAAGTGTATTCCATTTTGTGGCGCGATTCACTAGGTATTTTGACCGCTGGGTTGAGTTGTCGGAAATCAACGAAGATTTTCCGTCCCTCAAAGATCTGCTCATCCGAGAGCAGTTTATTTCAACTTGCGCCCCAGAGTTGGCCCTCTTTGTTAAGGAGAGGAGGCCAAACAGTGTTGATGAAATGACAAAGGTAACCGAACAGTACTTGGAAGCCCTCGGGGGTAGTATAACCCAGTCCCGGCCGGGAAGATTTGGGGGGAACCAGGTTGCAAAGGCACCGGTTAGGATTAACCCTCCAGAGCCGGCTGGTAACAGTTGTAATACTAGGCCACAAACCCCTAAAGAGTTGTCTTGTTTTGTTTGTGGGCGGAAGGGGCACCTAGCGAGGACTGTTGGAAGAAAACTCCTCCCACAAAGCCAAATGGCGGACCCCATAGGAATGGAAGGAGGGACCCTTCACGAAAGAATTAGAGAAATGGAGGTAGCGGCGGTCCGACCTGGGACAAAAGGCAGACGGCCGCGTTCTGCCAGACAGTTGGGCCAGAAAGTAGTCCACTCCGGGATGCTATTGAAAAGGGGGAGTTCGTGTTAGAGGGTGGAAAGGTCCTCCCTATAATTAGTGGAATGTGCGAGGAAGTCACAGCCTCAGAAGATGGAGGAAAAATACCCGGGTATGTGGGTAAACATGAAGTGCAGATGCTTCGCGACACGAGATGCAGTAGCGTAGCAGCGCGTAGGCAACTAGTAAAGGACGACCTGCTATTGGGCCGCAACGACATATGCATGCTGATCGATGGCACAATCAGGAAATTCCCCCTCGCGAGTGTTAAGGTGGATACTCCTTTTTATAGTGGCCAAGTAGAGACTATGTGTATGGATAAACCCATGTACGACTTCGTCATAGGTAACATATCGGGGTGAGACAAACCCCGACCAGTCGTGGCTTGAAGAAAACCTACCCCGGGCTGAGGCCAAAACAGGTGACCCAGAAGTAACGGGAAGAGCCAAGGAGATAGGTGAGGGTCCGGATCGGAACCGGACACAGGGACCGGCCCCTACCCGTGGAAGCTAGGTGGGGGGGGGGGGATCGACAAGGGTCCAAAAAGGCGATCGCTCCTGCACCACACAGTAGCTGTTGGACACAAGCTAGGGAAGTTGTGCCCAGGGGATGTCGGGCAGATGTCACCCAAGATACTCTGCGAGGTGAGTCCGATAAGGTAGCAGCTGTAGTGACACGGTCACAGGCTGCCAAGGAGAGGCGCCCAATTAAGCCACTGAACGTACAAGTGGAGGTGATCGAAGAAGTTAACGTGGAGAAATTGAAAGGGCCCAAGGGACCGACGTCTAATTGAAGAGATACTGGGAACTGGCCGGCAAAGGTGATCAGGTGATCACCAGGGGCAAGGGCCGATACAAGATGAGGGTGGAGAAAAGGGTTCTCTATAGAGTGTATGAGCAGCGACGAGGAAAGTCGCGGACAGAATTGAAACAAATTATGATTTCAGAGAAGTTCTGGGAGCAGGTCATGACCCTGGCCCATGATATTTGGTTGGGGGCCACTTGGGGTCGAGGAAGATCCTCGACAGGATTACAGCGGTTTCCACTGGCCAGGCATTAACGGTGATGTCACAAGGTTTTGTCAGTCGTGTGACATCTGTCAAAAGACAGTGTCAAAGGGCAGTGTCACCAAGGTACCATTAAAGGAGATGCCTCTAATGAATGAGCCATTCGAGAGAATCCGGGTGGATGTCATCGGACCTATTACACCCGTGTCGGATAAAGGAAACCGATACATCTTCACTGTGGTGGATTATGCCACCGGGTATCCAGAGGCGGTGGATCTGCCCAAAATCGAGACGGAGCGTGAAGCCGAGGCCCTGCCTGAGGTGTTCTCGAGAATAGGTTTTCCGAAGGAAATCCTAAGCGACCAGGGGTCGCAGTTCACATCGGGGTTGTTAGAGGAAGTATATCGGCTGGTGGCGGTTAAACAGTTATTCACCGCCCGATATAACCCGAAGTGTAACGGTCTGTGTGGGCGGGTCAATGGCATTTTAAAGGGAATGCTGAGGAAAATATGCCAAGAAAGGCCAAAAGATTGGGACCGCTATCTGCCAGCGGTATTATTTGCCTATCGGACTATCATCTTCGGATGTACAAGTCTTTGACTTCAGTTCATGCTTCCACAATAATAACTGCACTTTAAGTTTTATGTTGGATGAAGAGGGCACTGATGCCTTCTATCAATATTTTCTTGTTTTGTACTTTTGGAGCGCACACCAGAGTGTTGACCTGGAAAGGAAAACGAAGTTCTGGGACATACTCGAAAGTAATATAAAGGAGATCTCGAAAATCGATGCAGCAAAAGTAAGCTTATTATCTGTAGCAAACACAAACTTTTTTCACTGCCTGCAGCAAAAACAAAAGAAGTCCCCAGGTCGTAAAGTACGGAAGCGAGAGTGGCTTTGGGAAAATAATAGTTATATTGATTCACAACTAATAATTTTCCTGAGAATGTTAATTATTTTCGGATTTAGAAGAGAATATTGGACACTATTTGAAACCGAATCTGGGGATTACAGACACCATTCTTCAAGCAACACAACAAGGACTCAAATGCATGACTTGAACTTGATTCAGCTCAATAATAATCTTCCCGGCATTGTTCATTATATTTCGACGTAGAATGGAAAATTGGCTAATATTTGAGTGAGGCTGAGCCTCTGGTGTTTTCCAAAGTGCTTCTCCGAACAGTACGACAATATCTCTAAAAATCATGACTGACAGTTGTCGACACTGTAAAAATTTACAGGAAAGTTAGATCCCCTTAATTACCTAGAGCTGTCGGTAAATATTACACTAAGGGTATGGGAATTTCAGATAAAAATTGAAATTTTGAAATGTTACCGAATTTGTATCATAGATGTATCATAATTTCTACAAACTTAAGTCATTTTCCTGTAGAGCAGAATAAAATTATTTAGAAGCTGGCTTTTTATAATTTTCTCCCAGTCAGTCTGAACGGTGGCCTATTATTCTCCGTTCATCCTTAACCCAACGTTAAATCCAAAACCGGCCAGCGCTATTCTCAAAAATCGCCAATTAATTTTCAATATATTTTCATTTTTTGTCTCAAAAACATAGGTTATGACCCATCGTTAGAACGAGCTCGTCGAGCTCGTTCCAACGAGGGGTCATAACCTATGTTTTTGAGACAAAAATTAGGTATTCAAGAATTTGTTTTGCATGTGTCGTAATGTACTTCCAATTCTTTAAATCAATAGTTTGCGTATCGTGACATATAATACGGATACGGTCCACTTCATTAATATAAAAGTCTGGGAGGTTAGATTTGCTATTTTTTTCCTGTGAAGAATAAAAATTTGCAAATAACTGTGAAAACATATTCTCAAAACAAAGAGCCAAAGTGGACGCTTAGTGTTGGGAGGTGTAAAACTGATAGATATTCTTAACTGGGAGAGTGCTAAATTATTTTTGGTCCTTAAAATTTCTTCGTGCTTCTTTACATCATTACAATTTATGGGAGACTCTCCCATAAATTGTAACAAGGCAAATCCTAAAAGTTAAAATAATATTAGATGCAACTTTCTGATGAATAATAAAATAATATCACTTAAAAGATAATATGAAGCACATCCACAGAATATGAAGCCTTTAAATTGAGGTAGTGGCATTTCAGAATAAAGCCCAAAATATGGGCTTCCAGCACTCTACCAGTTAATGACGGATTATCTGTTTCTAATTAGCTTGCCATAAAAGGCAGAGTTTCCTTTTGTTATTTTTAATAAACTTTTATTAAAGTTTTATAAAACTTTTATTTAAAGTAACAAAAGGAAACTTTTGATGAACTTCTAATACGATGTGCTGTGATTCAGATACAATCGCTGTTAACCCTTTACCCAACGAATCGCCCGCATCCGCCTGCGTAATATGCAAATTCAGCAGCTGAAAAAATATTATTTTTTCGAAAAATGTCAACAAAACCATATCATGTGACCCCTCTTTGGAACGAGCTGGTCGAGCTCGTTCCAAAGAGGGTCACATGATGTGGTTTTGTTGACATTTTTTGAAAAAAATTAAAAAATGATATTTAAAATAATAAATTTTGAAATCGTCTGCATGCGTTGGGTAAAGGGTTAATTGCCTGTTTTTGAAACGTTCGAAAGAGTACTTTAACGCTTTGAACAAGAGAGACCACTTTTCCGGCCCAGAAACATAATGCGTCATACTTTCATTTAGTTGGATGGCTGTTAAGTTAAAATGTAGGGTAGACCACAATTTTTTCAACGTGCAGCCCAAAGACTGCATATTGAAAATATTAACTGGTCTACCCCTAAATAATAAATATGGACTTTTCCAATTGCTTCCATTGAGCTGACATGGAAGACATCACCAGGTTCAAAAGGTTAATCCGAACTTCAAAGTATTATCTTTATATGTAACAGACATCCTCTGGATTTTTGTTATAAAATTGATGAAAGTTAGTCAGTAAATTAGACCCCTTGTCTTCAATTTCTGGTGCTATATCTGGGAGCAAACGCCATCAGTTTTCTATGTTGGCCAAGTTTATTTTCGGATGCGTATATGTGTAGGCCTGTAAAGGGTTATATGCGTGCGCATCTAATGCGGTGTTTTGGAGATTGAGAAAAAATATATTGATGCATAAGTTTCTGCCCAATATGGAAAATATGGGGCGCATAGAAAAGTGAAGCATTTCTGAACCCTTTGGTTTAGTGGGAGATATTTTTCAATACTAGATAATTACCAGTTATTAGAATAAGTTGATGTAATCAATTGTTTAGTCTGAAAGCGGACAGCTTGGTCAACTTGGACGGGTAGTGGGTGTAGGTGTACCAGCTCTTGGCCTGCAGCAGATTGTTCCAACGTAAAATAACTCCTTCATTATCTTAATGACAGTGATTAACAAGTGGGCTATTCCCCCCGGTTCTTCATCCGCTCTATCTTTCCAAGGAATAACCTTCCTTTCATAGAATTTCTTTCTACGGTTGTCCATTTGTATATACCTCAAATCTGTAGCACCACATATTATGGTATAACAGAATAAAGTCCACCATCACTACTGAGTATTTCGTAGTGCCAGTCCTCCCAACCTCCATATACCACCCGACGCACGTAAACCATCTGATAAAAGTAGAAAAATATTTGAAGATTTTTCTTGTTTTTTTTTTAAATGTTGCAAATTAATACTAACTGTTGGAGCTCTTGACCGTGGTTAAAAAAAACCCGTAAGACCGATTTTTCGGGCCAAGGCATAATTTCGCCTAAGTTTTGTCTCATTATAAGGGGACTACACACGGGGCATTGTTAATAAAATAATAACTGCAGTCTGCAGCCAGAAGGCTGCAGACTGCAGTTATCCCCCCTGTATATTGAAATTGGACTGACCCATCTCACTGCAAGTGTACACAAACGCAATGCCATTCCTGGGAACGAGGGTTCAAATGGTTAACAGTCGGACTGTTTCAAAAGCCGGAATAAGATTTATGCAGATGTTAACTAACAAAAATATTTAATTGAAACATACAGAGGCTATTCTTCATTTTAGATGCCAGTGCAACAAAACTTCCGACAAAATTCTTAAAAGAAGGGGTCATCCCCTCAATATCTCGAGTATCTCGAACAAACTAAAACATATTAATCATACTTACTGATCGTCTTTTAATCCGTATAATCGTTATAAAAGTATATAACAGTAATGCGTATAAAATAACTATTGGCTTTAACTACTCCTCAAATGAACAAAGTCCTTCTCTCAACCAAGAAGTTTGTCTGGTATCCAAATGATAATTTATGGAACCATTTTATCCATTTACGAGCCGTTGGTTCTTTGAAAAAAAACGTTTTTTTTTTATTTACGAGCAAGCAGCTGTTCGTGTCACCGTAGGACAATTACGGAATTACAGTAACAATCGGTTTGCAATTTGATAAGTTGTATCGTCCAAGTAAGTTAGAAAATTCTTATTTGTAGATACCGAAATATCCTGTGAAAATGCTCTCAATGCACAGTATAGGCCTATATCTTACCTCCTACAAGTATCTGGGAATTTCATTGGTTCAAAGACGTCACATGCAGACTGCATATAAAACCATATACTGCCTGTCAACATCAATATACGCTGACAGCTATGGGTAATCTCCCCTTTGTTCATTGATTATATTCAAAATGGCGGCAGCCGATAAACGCTTCAAGTTGAAAGATTGAGTGTTGGAAGCCCATATTTGGTCTGAAGTGCAGGTTAGGCAACTTAAAAGGCTTCATATTCTGTGGATGTGTGCCATGTTACCTTCGAAATGAAACTGTTTGGTATGTATGTACCTAACGTGACGGACAAAACCGGCCAGCGCTATTCTCAATAATCGCCAATTAATTTTCTTTATTATTTTCATTTTTTGTCTCAAAAACATAGGTTATGACCCCTCATTGGAACGAGCTCGTCGAGCTCGTTCCAATGAGGGGTCATAACCTATGTTTTTGAGACAAAAAATGAAAATAATAGTTACTCAAGAATTTTTTTTTCAAGTGTCGTCTTCTTTTCATGTTAGGTAAAGGGTTAAATAAACAAAAACAATGAAGTCCCCATTACACCCACGGGAAAGCGTCTTCGTTTGCGCACACTGATACATGACTCAATTGTTGATTGCATAATTCACCTGTGAAGTTATCGTTTATAATCAAACCCGGAAATCCCAGTAAATCACACTTTGGAAAGTAATAAATGACAATAATAATAATAAATAAATACGTAATATTCTCGTAGTTATTCTATGCCAAATGTCAGAAGGTAAAGCACTCATGGGATCTGTTTACTATATATATTGTGAAATACATAGAGACTATGATGGAGAGGGAGAGCCGATAACAACTGAAACATTCAGATAGTGGTATTTCCACTAGAGGGGGGGGGGGGTCATTTATATAGAATAAACGTATAGTGTTTTCAAGTTAAAAAAAATATTCTACGAGTGGCATTAAGAATGAAACCGACGAGCCTCTAGCGAGTCGGTTTCATTCTTAATTCTACGAGTAGAATACATTTTTTACGTGAAAACACTATACGTTTATTTTGTTTATCCCATAAATCTTCTATAGGGCAGTCGCGGCAAAATCGTGCTATAATTCGCTACAAAACACAGCGAGAAGTGAGGAGCACATTGGTCCAATTCGATCGATCGACCAGCAAAATTGGCAAAAATAAACAAGGCGCAGTAATACATTTCTGTCTAAAAATAATTCCCCTACAAACATGAGCTAAACTTGCAAAAATACTTTATTATATGAGCAGTGGTGGTGTTTTCTACTGGCATTGTGTAATACTTTCAAAAAGATTTAAAGAAACCAACAATCGAACTATATAAATATGCTAGACAAATGTGGAAGAGGCCAGAGGTCAGCAAGTCCGTCGCTACTAGGGGAATAAATTCGTTCCGTGTTAAACCTATGGGGAAAATGTATCACCCTACTAGGTGAATAAAGCAAAACTGTATCCAAGGCTTTTATTGTTCAAATAAACGGCCATTTATGGGATAAAATCCTCTCTCATCGCTGTGAACAACAAATGTGCAATCTGCCCTCTAGCCAAAATATCCAATTGAGCTGTTTGTAGCAAATGTAGGTAATATTTATTTCTCCCATTTTACACGCCCTATACAGTACGGTCGGCGTGAACTGGTCTCTTTCCACGGGTGGGCAAAATTTCCACGGACGTAATAATATTAGATTTCACACTCTAATTATAGGAACAGTCATCAAAAACTTAGTTAATGAAGCACCGCGTACAACCCAGTGCTTCAATAATTAAAAATTTGCTGCTGATGATTTTTATTACCTGGTAAACGCATGCGTAGACATCACTGCCCACGCGGGGATTACGGGCAGTCTACGGCGACTGTACTGTAGCCCCTACATGTATATCGAAAGTGAGTACAACCTATTTTTACTTTGTAAAGTGAATACTTTTTCAGGCAACCTTGACAATTTTGATCAATAAGCACCCTGACAAAACAATCTATATTTGGATCGAAATTATATTCATGATTTAATTTTTAATCGGAATATACAAAAGTGAACTTTATGTAAGAGCGGATGTAGTAAGAAATGTGGGTGTTAGAAAGCAGGCTTGTCTTGCTCCAGATTGTGCAGGTGTTATTTGGATTCTTGTAGCAATTACAGACGCAGAGACCCAACAGACATTTCTCAAATAGTCGAAGTTGATATATAACTAGAGATTAATTGGACACCCTTGAATATTCGCTTTTCAGTGTTTCAACTCTCGTCTGTTTGCCGCTTTGGCTTGTGTTTTTGCAATCAAGTCCGCTTAAGTCATAGCATATCTTCCCTTGAATGAGTCCTGCTTAGTGTCTAATTGTTCCAACAGAGTTTGTCAGTGTCGACGTCGTCGTCATCGTTGTTGTTGGTGGGAACCTGGATGCAACCTTGATGGATTCACCAGAACATGTTATCAGTCCTTATGTGTTGTTGGTTTGAGCTTTCCTGGCACAATTATTTGTTATGTGGTCTTTTCTTGCTTTTCAGACACTCGAAGCCATGGTGTACGCTTCAGTGGGTAGCATTAAGTTTTCGGCGATAAAATCATAAGAGTGGTGATATTTCGATATCTTATCACTTTCATTATTCGAATTAATTTATTTATTTATTTATTGATGTTTAAGGTCACATATTTCTGCACAATGACTAATCATGACCGTGACAGTTTTACGGGTGGGGGAACCCGGAGAGAACCTCAGAGCAACGGCGAGCAACTGTCAGCTTCCCAACATACTAACTCCACACAAGCAGGGTTAGCATTGGTTGAAGACAGGTGCACCATCGACGTGCAGTACGCCTTAGTACACAGCACCTCCGCTCCCCACGTGGGCAATGGGGGTGAAGTGTCTTGCCCACTGACACAACGCGGTTGCCGCAGGTGGGTTTCGAACCTGAAACCTCTCGGCTTGCAGCCTACACCTCTACCTTCTGAGCCACCACGCACCCATTATCTGAATTAACCTCTGTTCCAGTAGAAGGGTTCATAGTTCAGCTCATTGTCATCTGAATATCTTTACTCGCTCTCTTTTATAAGAAAAAATCTGAATCATGTAATTTCTATGCTATCTTCGATAATATTGTCTTCACATTTACGGAATATCGACTGGTAGCCAGCTCTAGCATCATTTGTACATATCTAACTCTTGCTTCACCATAGATGAGGATTTGTAAAGATTGAGATCCTAAATTAGTCTTCATATAATTGCATTCGCATATGGCCTGATGCAATTGCGTCAGAATAAGAACCATTCCGAAAATTCATGATATCTCAGAAAGTTGAACTCTGATTTTCGGGGACTTTCGCAATGTTGTTCATAACAATATTCTTATTAATGCCTAAAAAATCAGTTTTCTCCGTTTTGTGTCCCCAGTGAACCTTAAAGTGCCCGGACTAATACACTTTAGGTGATATATATGTTACAGTCAAACTGTGAAATTAGTCATTTCGTGAAATGCCTAAAACTTTCAGTCATTTCATGAAATGCCTGTGGGGGTCGGTCATTTCGTGAAATTACTAAAATGTCCAGTCATTTCACGAAATGTCTGAATTATTGCCATATTTTTTACACTATTTGACTACCATGTTCAGTCAAAGCGTGAAATGGCCAAAATTACCAGTTATTTCATGATTTTTTACACTATATGACTACTATGTTCAGTCAAAGTGTGAAATACCAGTTATTTCATAGAATTTCATAAGAATTGTTCACTGTATGACCACAAGTCAGCAATACTTCATTTCAATTAGTTTACTGTCAACATGTCTGATACTATTGAGTTCAAGTTTCGTGATGAGTTGTTTTCTAGGTATGAGAAGTGTCCCAAATATCTCATACCAAAAGAGTAGTATATCGACATTATAGAGGATCTTAAGAAAGCTAGTGGCAATAACAACACTAAAAGTCGTCATGTGTATTACCTTCTTAATCCGTATGAAGTGCTACGATGTGGTGATGTTGAGAAGCTTATTAAGAAACGACAGACATCAAAATTGTGTCAGGAATGTCAGTAAAAAAGAAAGCGGCCAATGACAAAAGGTGTTGTGGTGAAACCTATTCTGAGCAGTGAATTTTCCTACCGCGGCCAGGTTGATCTTATCGATATGCAGTCTATGTCTCAGGGTAGCTACAGATGGAATAAGGTTTATCAAGATCATCTAAAGAGGTTCTGTATTCTGTGACCACTCACAGGACCAAGATATGGACGTCTACAGGCGCGGCATCAACGACTGGCAGACCAGATGGAACAAGTGTATAGAATTACAAGGGGTCAATGTTGAAAAATAAATGTGTTCTGTACCGATATTCCAGCTGTATTTATGTTAGGCTCAAAACTTTCTGACATCCCCTCGAACATCAAAACGTGCAGCAGAGGTCGAATTCCAACTAGCCGACATCTTCCTGTTATTGGGTACTTCTTTCATTCTATAATCTGACAATGGATCTAAATTCACGGATCAAATCATCACAGAACTATGCGCCATCTGGCCCACATTATCCATCGTCCATGGCAAGCCAATGACAATGTTTTATGTGTGGTTTATGTCAAGATGCTGTGTAATGTTATTGCTTCTGTTATTTCATGTGATTGTATGACATGTGTGATTTCTTTATAAATAAAATCATTGAATTTATGTAATTTCTTCCCTCATTTCACTCAAAACCAGAAGTGCTTAGAATCAAAGAGGCATCAGTCATTTCGTGAAATGCCTAGACAAAAATTCTAGTCATTTCATGAAATGACTACAAATTTTAGTCATTTCACGAAATGACTGACCTCCACAGGCATTTCATGAAATGACTGAAAGTTTTAGGCATTTCACGAAATGACTCATTTCACAGTTTGACTGTAACATATATAAGGAAAGAAAATGAATTTCAAAGTTAAAAGTGACGTTAAAGATAAACATTTTATACGATTGCAAATTCCGTAAAATTCAAATAAATGTACACACATTATACACCAAAATGAAGGTCGTGGTGGACAAAATGCGAAATAGATATACTTTTGACTCTCGTAGTTGATAGCAGACACGAATGGTTCCAGCAAGTCTGCCACCACATTCGTACGAGAGCTGGTAATAAAATAATATTTCATTTGACCAACTTATGGCCAAATTTGACCAACTTATGGCCAAATGTACTTTAAAGATCCAAGAACAATGCTAGAAATTCAAATCTCATCAAACTGCAGCGACAAGTCTACGAGGATGAAAATGCTAACACCGTCGGCTTTCTTTTGGAAAGAAAACATGCTTGTTGTTTAACGGGCGTGACAACCGGTACTTATTCCCAGTTCATTATTCGGCATTCGTTATCAACCGATTTTATCGGTTGATAATCAATGTCGAATAAGGAATGGGAATAAATAACGGTTGTCACGTCTCCTTGTTGTTTACATTTAGGCCAAGATGAGCACAGGCTAAAATATCGCCGATTTACATTGTCTTGTAAAACGTCATTAGAAGACCGATCAACTTCACACTACAGACTATCACCACAGGTGTAATATTTGTGTGGTATCGCCTCACTTGCTTGAATTTCTGAGAATTCCAAAATCAATTTTCCATAAAAATTAGGGAGAACCCCAGAAGATCATGTGACAATAACATACTTCTGGAACTAGCTTTCTTCTTCAGGAAAAAACGCAAACAGCGTTGACATTTTCTCCCACGCAGCTTCGCCACTGTGTCTTGGAAGTGCTTTGAGTGAATGCCGCACATTTCCCCAGTGGACGTTTTCCCAACGGATATTACCCGAGGCGGACATTTTCCCAGCGGACATTTCCCCAGTGTGGGCGAATATTTGACTAGACATTTCCTCATGGACGGAAAGACATTATGAGACACTAACAACACATTCAAAGTTAAAAGTATCGGTAAAGAGAAATATTTTCTACGTTTGTAGAACAAGGTCCACGTATTATTTCAAGAAATGATACCAGGCCTGGTTTTATCAACAGAGAAAAATATAATGTAAATCCTTCCAAGTTTGTCTTGAAGATTACGGCAAAAAGAAACATTTTCTACGTTTATAAAACAAGGACGTGGCATCTTTCCAAGAAATGATATTTTATCAACACAGAAAAGTACAAAGCAAATCATTTCAGGTTCATCCTGAAGTTGCCGTTTCAATTTATTTAGCCGTACTGTATGTATGTTTGTCATTAAACAATGTCGAATGTCAGCTGTACACAAAACATGCAATTCTAACCACTGCTTAACCCTTTACCTAACATGAAAAGCAGACGACACTTGCAAAAAAAATTCTTGAATAACTAACTTTTTTAATTTTTTGTCTCAAAAACATAGGTTATGACCCCTCGTTGGAACGAGCTCGACGAGCTCGTTCCAACGAAGGGTCATAACCTATGTTTTTGAGACAAAAAAATGAAAATATTTTGAAAATTAATTGGCGATTTTTGAGAATAGCGCTGGCCGGTTTTGGCCGTTACGTTGGGTAAAGGGTTAAAATGCGGCTCGAGAACAAATTACATATAAGTGAATAACTCTCCAAAATTACGGCTATACTTGTGGAATTGTTATAAAAACAGAACAGACAAAAACGCAAAAATATCCTAAAACAAATTGAAATATTGTTCAGTGGAAATGTCCGTTTTTCTAAAAACAGCCTGGGGAAATTTCCTCTGGAGGAAATGTCCGAACACTTTGTGTGGGGTAATGCCCACCCGGGGAAATATCCACACTGTAAATGTCAGCGCAGCTTTTTATTTTCTAGCTTTGTTCTTGGATATCTGAATCATATTTGGTCACGAGTTCTCAGGAAATATTATTTTATTGTCAGCTCTGGACTGAATGCGATAACAGACTTCCAGGAAACTTTTATGCCTGTTACCAACTATGTGAGTTGAAAGGATATGTTTTTCGTATTCAATGTAACAGAGCCTTCATTTTGGTGTAAAATTTGTGTATATTTATCTGAATTGTATGGAATTCAAGTCTTCAAAATTTCAAAGTAAATTCGTTTCCTTACCCACATAGCACCTTAATGTACCGATATTTGAGAGGTGAAGCAATGAATTGAAAAAAATAATCTTCGTAACATTAAAATATTGTCGCTGGAATGTGCGAGGTGTGCATTTATAATATTTGTACGTGTAATTTTTTAAAATGGCGGCATGAAAATATGCGGATTAATTACTTAAAAGTTGAACCAAAAGGCCGTTTTTTCCGGTCCAGTAACATGACACGTCATTACTTCACGAAGTAGGATGACAGCTCGTTGAATATGTGGGAAGCCCAATCAATATTTCCAACGTGCAGGCCGAAGGCTGCACGTTGAAAATATTTAATGGCCTATCCCCAGGTAATGAGTACGGACTCTTCCTGTTGCTGTCTTTGGGCTGACTTGGAAGACACCATCGCTTTCAATGGATTGAGGCCATGTTTTTCCATAAATTCCTCAGCCGACAAAAACTTATCATGACACATTAAGAAGATTCGCAAGTTCTCCTGCGTACTTTTTTCTTTGGAGATCCAAATAAAAAATATTTTTCTGTTCACGGCCGTTTTCTAATGCAGCTAACCAATAAAGTTGGTATTTATCTTTTGTGCGCCGGTTGACAATAGTGAGATTTTCCTAGTGACCCGGTTGACATATGGGGAACTCCTATTTTATCATGTATCATGGGCGAAGGAAAACAAAGTGCATGGTGGGGTGGGGAGAAGGGAATCATATGCCTCGGATCTCGGATCCCTCAAAAACAAAATATAGGTAGGCTGTCATATTGATACTCACTGGCTGAAAATGGTTGCTTCCATGATAGTCTTAGCCTTGTCGTTGAGGGGTTCGGCCCGGAAAAAATTAGTACCAAACTACTCTTGGTGTGACGCGAAATTGTCGCGGTAACAACCAAAATCCTCCAAAATCTTTCTTAGGGAAATTGTTTTACAGCTCTTTGAATAAGGGTGGTGTGTGACTGTGTAGTAGAGCTCGTACGCTTCAACCCAATTCTGGGGAACTCACGAGGAATCTCATGTCACGGTGAATTGTGGGTGTCACATATGTTCATATTCACTCCACCCAATGGATTTGGGTTGTTTTTAATCCAACAGATTTTAGAGTGAACGTACAAAACTTGACACATGCCTGAAAGACCGGTATTTGCTTATGTGAAGGGTCGCAATGTGTCTCAAAAACATATTGCACACCGACACATATCTGTAACTGATGATATTTATTGCAAGGTGGTGTACTCTCTGAAGATACTTATATGAAAAAAAGATAACTGAGGACGGTTATCTGAGGGTATTTTTCAGAGGATAGTTATTTTTATTTGGCGATTTTTGCCGACATTGCTAAGTGGGGTACATTACTGTTATCTACAAAAAACTGTCTGTAGCCACTTCTACTAATTCTTCTACTGGCCTGTACCTCTACCGTTGGCGATCATAACAATGATCTACTCACATCACTTGGGTGGCAGAACTATTGATTAACCCTTTACCTAACGTGAAAAGCAGACGACACCTGCAAAAATAATTCTTGAATAACTAATTTTTTTTATTTTTTGTCTCAAAAACATAGGTTATGACCCCTCGTTGGAACGAGCTCGTTCCAACGAGGGGTCATAACCTATGTTTTTGAGACAAAAAAATGAAAACAATAGTGAAAATTAATTGGCGATTTTTGAGAATAGCGCTGGCCGGTTTTGGCCGTTACGTTGGGTAGAGGTTTAATGATAAAACCCGATTGAAAAGATTCGATAAAAAACAATTTAAGTAAAAAGATATAAAAAATATATAAAAATTCATTCATTTCTTTTTGATGTTATATTTCTCTGAATATGTGAGTAGATTAGCTGATGATGGCAAGAATGTTTGGAAGAATTGAAAAGCAAGTCAACTCAGTTCAGAAATTACGAAAAGTATGTACCATCAGCATAATTTATTTCATCGTGTGAGATCTCTCATGGACAGGCTACCCGAAGAAACGAGAAGAAGCGGTGGAAGCTGCAGATGGCGTGGTTGAGACATCCCATTTGAAGTTATGTATTTTGCCCACTTCCCACCCATCTCAACTTTGGCGAAGAAAAATTACCCATAGACATTTTTCAAGAACATTTACTTATTATTATTTAACCCTTCACCTAACACAAACAGGAGAACATATTTTCGGATATAACGTATTTTCTCCCCAACACTAAAAGAGGAAATGGAATGAGTGTTTTGATCAAACTCTATTTATGAAACTCGCCTGAGAATTTTCCGTTTTGCCGAGCTGGCGAGGCAGAATG
Organism: Pictodentalium vernedei; assembly: GCA_031216915.1. Lineage (NCBI taxonomy): Eukaryota > Metazoa > Mollusca > Scaphopoda > Dentaliida > Dentaliidae > Pictodentalium > Pictodentalium vernedei. The sequence goes on along the minus strand of CM062288.1, from coordinate 156,014,132 downwards.
GAAAATTCATAGACGAGTTTTATAAACAGAGCATGACCAACACACGAATTTCATATTCTGTACTGGAATTTTAGTAAATGTGAAGTAAAATCAGGCATCGTGGCGCTGTTGATGTTTTGAAATAGTTCTATTTACACGCGCATTAATTTGACACAGATCTTTTCGATGATAACCAATCAGAAGGCGTTCTTTTGAAATTGACCAATCAAATCAACTGAAGGTGTTATGAAGCACAAATTAATATTTATTGAAAATATGAAACGGTAATTAGCCGAGAAAACGGAGAAATCATATAATGATATTATTACCAATGAGGGATCCGGTGGTTGTATTGAACTTTTTCAAAATATAATTTTTTTCAACTTCTGGATTTGTTAGGTAAAGCGGAAATGAAACACTGTGTGGATTTTTGAAAATATACAAACGCGGGCCTGGAAACTACTTGAACTGATTATCCATTTAAAGTCACGAATCTTGGTTTATTTATTTATTCATTTATTAAGGTTTAACGACACATTAACAGCCAAGGTCATATCGTGTCGGTGAAAGTTTTACGGGTGGAGGAAGCCAGAGTACCCAGAGAGAACCACAGAGCAACGACGAGCAGCTGCCAGCTAACCAACATCGTAACCCCGCACTGCAGCCCAGGCAGGGTTAGATTGGTTGAAGACATGCGCACCATCGACGTGCAGTACGCCTTAGTACATGGCGTCATCGTGCCCCCATGTGAACAATTGGGGTTAAGTGCCTTGCTCAAGGACACAACGCGGGAGTCCGAATCAATCGCTCAGACGGTCACCCATCCAAGGACTAACCGGGCTCGACGTTGCTTAACTTCGGTGATGAATCCTGGTTTGAACTTCCTCCTAATAACAAAGGCGAGAAAGATGGCATCACTGTTCTTCACGCAACGCGATTGCTGTAACCTCAGCGAAAAACGTCGCAACTAAATACCCCCCCCCCCCCACACACACACACACAAACATACACACATACACACACAAGACAGCACCAAGGCACTTAATGCGATAACTCCACAAAACGATGATGTTTGGTGACGTGAATGCTGTGACGCTGTGACTGTTGTCACAGCGTAACGCTTTTCACTTCACCAAACGTCATGGTGTTTTATCCCTGGCTCGAAAACAAATAACACTGCATCAACTTTCCAATCTCGCATTTGTCTTCTTATCAGTGATAATTCAAATATGTTGTAAACATTCAATTTGTATTGCAGCGAAAAACGTCAACATATTCATTTTTCACTAAACTACATCTGGGAGCACGGTGGCTCAGTGGTTACGGCATTGAACTTCAAACCGAAAGGTCCACGGTTCGATCCTCACCAGGGATAACTGCGTTGTATCCTTGAGCAAGGCACTTCATTCCGATTGCCCACGTGAGGACACGGTGGCGATGTGTAGGAAGGCGTACTGCACGTCGATGTGCACTTATCTTCAACAAATGCTAACCCTGCTTATGTGGAGTTAGTACACTCTAAATCGGTTGGGTTAAAAATCAACCCAAATCGACTGGGTTGAGTGAATATGAACCCAATTTGGGTTCATATTCACTCAACCCAGTCGATTTGGGTTGATTTTTAACCCAACCGATTTTAGAGTGTATGTTGGGGAGAATGATTTTTGCTCACCGTTGCTCGGTGGTTGTCTCCGGGTGCTCCGGCTTCCTGCACCCGTAAAACTACTCGACACGAGGTGACTTTGGCTGTCGAAGAAAGTGTCGTTAAGCCCTAATAGATAAATAAATAAATAAATAAATAAATAAATACATTCTTTCAAAAAGCGATCAGCGATTGCGAGGCGTGAGAAAATTCAAAACCTTCGAGAAACTTTTTTTGTTGATTATTGTTTATTTACACTGCATGGAGAGTGGATTGTTACTAAATTACTCGTGGGGTGGTGTCTCCACTCAGACAAAAAACCCTTGTCTGGGAAAAACTATAGAATGGCCAGTAAAGTTTCAGCCAATGGACCTCCGGGTAGAACTCCGAAATCCCTTGGCGAAAACTGTGCTTGTCATTTTCATGCTTTACCACAGGTATCGACTGTTATTGCCTGGGTGGATACACCACCCCACGAGTGATTTAGTAATATTCCACTCTCCACATACTGTATAGTATAGCAACTTCCGTCCTAAGATGGCGGTTGTTGGGACACCTTTCTATATGTGACCAATGATCGTTCAAGCCTTCCAGCTACCCAGTTGTATAGAAATAAACGGATGACATCCACGGCATATTATCACATGATCGATGGCAATGCAATAATTACCATATGAGTTTCCATATTAAAGCTTCCTATAAGATTCTGAATATGCTGCTATTCAAGTACATTTGTACTTGTATGGAAAAGTCCAATAGAAAACTCCTGATCGTCAAGTACATTTACCTTAGTCGTCAAGTGGCACTCGTGGAGAAAAATTTCCTGCAGAAAATGCCAATAGGTGCACTTGGTCTTGAAATGTTGTGTTCAACTCAATTATTTTTTCTCTTCATCCACCTCCTCCATACTTATTGCTTTCATTAATATCTCCCCATACAAAAACTACTCCCTTTTGCCCAGTAACGCTAATTTCCCAGCTTGCTTTCGACGAATAACGGTGGGCAATTTCCCTGTAAACAAATTGGTGACAAATTAGTAGCGCATCAAGGGGGATAACTATACAACCTATTTCGCCAGGACATCTTTCAACACAACTGAATGTCGAGTTTATTATCTGCGTGAATTGCCATGGGCCGAAGAAAGTCCGGCGGAAATGCGAATGCGCGAGTTTTGTGTTACCATCTGATCATTCTTTTTTGCACTGAAGCCGAAAGAGAATTTTTTTAAACCCATTTTAAAACCTGATTCTCTTAAAGGTTTATATTTCCCCTGTTATTTTGATATAGCCCAATCTTTATATTTTCACGTTGTTCTTTAATATTTTTTCTACAAAAAGGAAAAGTTCGGTCAAAATTTATTTGAATGTTGATAGTAACACAAAATCGCCGATAGTGTGAACGTTCGTATCACTTTTTTCATATTTTGTACTTAAAGTACGCGATTTCTCCTCTTCATTTTATATTCTAGAGACATTAACGTTAAACTATATTTAAATTATATAAATGTGAATTAGAAAGCCGTTTGGTAACTTTTATGTTGAAAATTGACATTTTTTTTTATCCTGAAGCACCAAATCCAATTATCATATTTTACTCAGCAGCGAAATGTTTTCACTCCCCTGTCTGTCTGCAGTGAATATAGTTTTTGGAGTTATCACCCTTGCCGGGCTCATTTCTGGAGTTGGCCTGAAAGGAACATTCTCTGAAAACATGTTTATAATGGCAGAGGTGTTAGATTTCAAAGCGGGCGATACCAATTGGTATAAATTGAATATTCAGTGTATATATATCGGGCTGGAAGATGTGGTCGTCAGTCACTGACACACCAGTCCGTGATGAAAGACTAGAGTTGAAACCCATGGGATATCGTGCGGAACAGAATCTGAGCGCTAAGGCTCAAAGAGCACGGTAATAATATTTAATGTGGTTTTGAGGTCTAGTTTGGGGAATCCCGGTCGGGGACCCCGGAAGTGACGTCATGTCACGTGACTCTGAAAATTGACCTCTATATCGAATTCACAGATGCTTTTCTGGGGTAAATCTTGGATATAATATGATTTTATGGACGCATATATACTACTCAAAGTTTGCTAAGCACCAAGTATATCCAACTACCTGTTTTACGTTTTAGTTGAAATATTGTTATGAAAAGTGTATATAGTTTTTATTTAATTATATCTTTAATGATTTAAGCACAGAAATTAAGATTTTATTTGTGTTTGACATTATTTTTTAGCTTTTGAATACGATAACCATGGAAAATGGATATTATTGGTAGAAGAGGGAATTTTTCAAATTTGCCAAAACGTTGATATAGGTTCAGTATTGAGTATGAGACCCATTATTATTAATTACAGCGTGCCAACGCCTTCTCATGCCCCCAATCAGGTTCCAGATGGTCCTTTGTGGGATGTTGTACCATTCTGGAACCAGCATGGCACCAAGCTCCTGGACACTTCTTGGTTGGACTGGACGGACTGAAATTGCAAGCTGCAACTCATTCCAGACTTGTTCGATTAGATTGGGGTCAGGGGATCTTGCTAGCCAGTCCATACGCTCAATCCCCTCCCTCTGTCGGTACTCCCGGACAGCATGGGCAACATGAGGACGGGCATTATCATCCATCAGAATGAATCTATCACCCACTGCACCTGCATACAATCTGACGTGGACATCCAGGATCTCATCAATATACCGCTGTGCAGTCAATGTACCACAGAGCTCTGTATGTCCATCTCTGCTGATGCCGCCCAGACCATTATTGAACCTCCCCCATAGCTGTCATGCTCAGCAATATTGGCTGCATGGAATCGCTCTCCCTGTCTTCTCCATACCCTAGAACGCCTATCTGTGTTGTCTAGGCAGTACCTTGACTCATCTGTAAAAAGGACAGGTCGCCAATCTTCTCTGGTCCATCCAACGTGATCCATGGCCCATTCATATCGTGCCTGGTGATGGTTCTGGGGCAGCTGAATGCGAATACATGGTCTTCTTGATGGAAGATCACCTACATGCAACCTTGCCCGGATAGTCTGCGTCGAAACATTTACCCCGGATGCATTCTGAAGGTAATTGCGAAGCTGGGTTGCTGTGTCAAAGCGGTTCCTATGGGCCTGAATGATCAAAAACCGTTCTTTAGCTGCAGATGTTGCCTTGTCTCTGCCACCACCATGTCGTCTGACTGGTGTGCCATACTGCTCTGCTGAAATCTTGCTCAGGCTCTGGTGCTCACTGTAGTATGCACACCAAGGGCTTCAGCAACCTGACGATGGGTAGCCCCTTGTTCCCCCATCCCCACAGCCCGCCACATTTCTGCTTCAGGCAAATGTCTTCTTACATTTGCATTCGCCATATTCAATCATTAAATCACAAGGGTTAGTGTTGAAATGCAGACTTAATACCCTACACATCTCATGTACATGTCGACAGTACACGAAAACATCATGAAAATCAAAGGGTACATGCTTTCCATGACTGTCACGAAAAGTCTGCCTGTCAAGAAAGCTAACGTAAACACTGGGGACAATCTTAACCCTTTACCTAACGTAACGGCCAAAACCGACCAGCTCTATTCTCAAAAATCGCCAATTAATTTTCATTATTTTTTTCATTTTTTGTCTCAAAAACATAGGTTATGACCCCTCGTTGAAACGAGCTCGTCTAGCTCGTTCCAACGAGGGGTCATAACCTATGTTTTTGAGACAAAAAATGAAAAAAATTAGTTATTCAACAATTATTTTTGCAAGTGTCGTCTGCTTTTCAGGTTAGGTAAAGGGTTAATACATTCCTCAATCATATCCACCAAAAATATCGCAAATGTGTAACAAGAAAATTTCACAATGATATGTCAAATATGTGGTTCTCGGCAAACTGTGAGTAGTATATGTGTGAAAATGACTGTATGAGTGAAATATTGCATTATTGACATTCATCATATTGGTAACACATTTTCATAATGTCTGTGACACCAATTGTTCATAATCAAAATAGAAATACATATACAGGTTTTCCTAAAGCCTTTGGTTATTTGGGGTGCATTCCGTGCATTACCAATATTTTAACTCTTCACCTAAAAATGAAAAGCAGACGACTCTTGGAAACAAAATTATTGATTATTTTTTTCATTTTTACGTCAAAAACATAGAATATGTCCCCTCATTGGAACGAGCTCGTTCTAATTAGGCGTTGTAAGATATGTTTTAGGCAAAAACATAATGAAACTTGAGTCCCAATTTTTGTGAATAGCGCTGGCCGGTTCATGGCCGTTATGTTGGGTGAAGGGTTAACGGCACAATATTGATAATGCTTGAAATTTAAGTATCCTTAGCATTGGTTAAAAGGTAAGGTATGGCAACGTAAGTTTTCAACTTTCAAGTACCTGTCATCTACATTGAATATTTTATGTTTTACTGTGGTTCTGATGTTTTTTTCGGTCTTCACCTGCACAACTTCCTTCAAGTGTGCATTATTACTGAGAAGTATGTGTGTGTGTGTGGGGGGGGTGGGGGGGGTGAAACGAAAGCATGTTTGCAGTCGTGGAAATCTCTGGTTTGCAGGAACAAATTTGAGAGTACCCCGATACGTTTTATGGACCGGTGTGCAATCAACGTGTGAACCTACCGTGGATAACAACACAATGGAGGAGCTTTGACGCTTATCCAAATTTGTGGAATTAAAGAAACTAATGCTCTGTATATGTTCAATTTGTCATTGGAGTGCTGTGTCCTGGGGTGTGTACACTATTGTCACACAAGACAGGCATTGCCTATCTTTCGAAGGTAGAATAGACTCCAGTAGTGATACATTTTATACTCTGTCCATGGAGTTTCACATGTACTCGAGTTACTCGTGACGGTATGAAATATTTATCTAATTAAATTCTACCTTTTGTAAAGATGATAACCTTCAAAGTTTTATTGAAGAGAAAAACAATGCCCCATTACCATTCACAACCAATTAACGTCCCAAGGCTGTCCAAATGCCTCATTGACAAGAAGAGCAAACTTCCGATGTCTCTTGGCGTATGTGGTTTTATTAACCTAATGTAGGCATTTATTCTATTATATCTTGTTTGTCGGAGCTCTCTGGAACAAAATGTAATGGAATTAAATGTTAAGTTTATCGCTACAATTCAGAAAAGGATCAAATTCCGGATAACTGAATACCCCAATTTATTGAAAAAAATAACTGGTCAGCTGGCTTTTCAGTAGAGGGTTTTACTGCACCTGGTTTCTGTTGTTTTTCTAGATTAAACTGCACAACTTTAAGCAAATATCTATGATGACGGTTTACGTACATATACATTTCCTGCATTAAATATAATGATATCGGTAATTTATACTACACAAGTTATTTATTTATTTGTGTTTAATGTCACTTTCAGCTACCATATTATATCACGGCCGTAACACGAAGTCTAGAAAGGCCAATCGTGTATACATGTACTATCCACTTTAGAGAGCTTCACCCCAGGCAGTGATTGCCGTATCCAATTTCAACAGTAAAACAAAACTTGTTTACGAACAATGTTCCACTTCCCGGGGTACCCACCGGAGAACAACTCAAGTAACTGAGGTCAAATACCCTCATCTTCTTCGTTATGCTTCCATTGTTTGATATTGATCTGGCTTTGGCGTAAGTTTGTGAACAGAAAAAGTAATAAATGAAAAGGTATTCCCTGTCGTTTGCAGAAATGTACAGTAACGCCAACTGAGGCAAAAAAATATGCAAGATGAACACAGAAGACTGGAAACTTTTATATAATTAAGTTGCCAATACTTTTTAACTGGCAGAGTGCTGGAAGCCCTATTTTGGGCTTTACTAAAAGTGACAGGCAATAACTGTCTGTCGCTACATTCTGCCCGAGGAAGCCATTATTGCCCCTGATATGAATCAGATTTTTTATACAATACCTTACTCTCTGACATTTAACCCTTTACCCAACGTAACGGCTAAAACCGGCCAGGGCTATTCTAAAAAATCGCCAATTAATTTTCATTATTTTTTTCATTTTTTGTCTCAAAAACATAGGTTATGACCCCTCATTGGAACGAGCTCGTCGAGCTCGTTCCAATGAGGGGTCATAACCTATGTTTTTGAGACAAAAAATGAAAACAATTAGTTATTCAAGAATTTTTTTGGCAAATGTCGTCTGCTTTTCACGTTAGGTAAAGGGTTAATTGGATAGTGCCTATAAGGCACTATCCAATTAAATGTAATAGAGCAGTATATGATGAGCTTTGATTTGTTGTCAGAAAAAACTCAGCACTTTACCAGTTAATTCAGAACAGAAAGCAGCTTGGCTGTTTTTGAAAAAGGACCAAGTAACTATTTTTAACTTTCAAATTTAGCCATTTTTGGCATTTCTTGGGCAATGTATATTATAAGCTGTAATTTACAAACAGTTACCAAGTGGCAGAAGATGAGAAAATGCTCCAGAGATGTTTGTTTTGAAAACCTGGGATAAAGAAAATAAATTCGCCTTATGGCGTGGGACAGGCAGCGTTGTAGTTGACGGCCTATGACTTGAAAGAGGTGCCGAATTCCCATCGCGAGTTAACCACAGGCAGCACTATTAACCGAATGTTACAAAACATTAGAGTTCTTAAATTTTTATTTTTATAATTTTTATTCAGATATGGAGATAATGTTAACAAAAGAGAGGACTTGATAACCGCTACTTATTCTCAGCTCCTTATTCGACATTCGTTATCAACCGATAAAATCGGTTGATAATGAATGTCGAACAAGGAATTAGGAATAAGTAGCGGTTGTCACGTCCATGCAAAATAATATATATTTCCCACACAATTCATACATTTGGTCTAAAAATAAAGCTGAGTCAAGAAAATCGTCAGTGAATTGTTAAAATAAAGTTTGTTGTTAATTATTCTATGATCATTATAGAAAAGAGTTTCTCCGAATATCTCCGTTGGAGTTATGGTAATGTTATTGTCTAAGAGTGGCCAAGCGAACAATACACTGTTTTAGAAAGGATTTATATGATGCCCTACCAATTTTAACCCCCCAATTGAAAATGTTCCAGAGCTTAAAACTACCAAAAGTCTCAAAATCGCCCACATCATAACCCCCCTATCACTATCATTCTTGGCCTCCACTACTACTAGCAGCCTAATACAATCTGCTTGCTCTAGCGACTTAATCTTATCGAGCAAATACGCTATAGAGTAGTGACTTGAACAGTCATCGAGTAATTACTCGAACGAGTGACTCGTTTTACAGCTCGTATGCTCAACTGGGTATTGGGGGATACCTAAGGCATGGTGATGTACCATTTGGAGGATACCTATTGAAGGATACCTTTCGGAGGATACCTTTTGGGGGATACCTTTTGGGAGATACCTTTTAGAAGATAGTTATGGCTTCTAGCATCTGTTCAGTTTCTTGGATCCAGGCCACTACTGCTGACCTACCCATTGCCACCATCATCTGTCCTATTGTCAGCTTCCACTATATTTACGCAATACTGTAGACTTCAACCACCCTTACTGCATTGTACCATTACTAACGACTTGTAGCACCACTACAGACTTGCTAGTTATCTCAGATCACGACCTCTATCCTCGACCAAGTTTTATACCAGAATCTATACAAGTCTACAAGACCATCCATACTCTCCTGCGATACTAGAAAACAAGCACACACCACACAGCCAAATGACCTAGCATCCCGAACTACTCATGAGATAGTACAAATCATTGGGTGGTTTTATGGTACTGAGGGGTAACTAAGTAGACCTATCGGATATAGACCTAAAATTCCATACTACCATTGTAAAATTACCTCGTAATACCATATAGCCCAGCGTTACGCACTACCTATACAACCCCCGGTGGTGAAATACATTCAGTGGGTCAGTAGTAACTAATACTAACAATATACCAACTGGAGTAAGACCATCTTCCCTATACTATCGCACCAGACAACCAGGCCCACCCCTCCCCCAATACTGCTTGGCCTAGAATTACATACTACCTATAACATCTATAGGCCAGCACACCACACTAGGTGAATAGTTGTATAAAGGATAACATGGAACCAGCAATACAAACAACACATCTTATACTACCCCACTAGACAGCAATTTATTACCTCCACACACATCCCACAATACTGCTTGAACTAGCATTACGTACTACTTATACTGTCTGTGGGCCAGCACACCGCCCAAGATGGATAGTGGTACCAAGGGCTAACATTGAGCCAACATGGGGTGCAAACCGCCCATCCTATACTACCACAATAGACAGCCATACATTACCCCCACTCCACACCACCATACCGCTTGAGCTAGCATAACGTACTACCCATAGGAGTCATAGGATAATGCCAAGCATTTGGTAGGTTTCCAAGGTTTAAGATGGTATCTGCAGGGGTGGATACCGCCCATACTATACTACCGTTCCAAACTATCAGGCATTACCCCAACCCACAATACCGCTTGACTTTAGAGAGAGTCCGACCACAACACGTCTGGGTCTGTGTAGCAGTGGTAGTCAGTCGTAGTCTGAGGGATTGTGACTTAAAATTTGTTCTCTACGTTTAATACCGAATTCCCCATTGACCACCACAGTCGCTCCCAAGTGCATCCATGGTCGTCTATGTGGAATTTAGCGTTACGAGGAGAGGACCATATGGCGACTGATACCCGGGGAAGGCTATTGAGCGAAACGATTGCCAGGGAGACAGTATGGCGAACAACAGTAGTTCGCCATACTGCCTTCCCTGGATATCATTCCGCTCAACGGCCATCCCTGGCTATCAGTTCGCAATATGACCCTCCATTACTACCCCAATAACAATGTTAAATTCCTCGCAGAATTAGACTGGTGACCCGATAACTCGGGGGTTAGCGAACAAACACTAAAACACACCCACAAATTCTTAATTCTGTTCAATCACAATGTACTTGTGTACGAGTCTTGTAAGTTGGAACGAGTTCTATTGCGGAATATATAGAATCTGCTGTAACCCCCGTTACCGTTACTGTGAGATTATTTATGGTGACACAGGTTATCAGAGATATGTTAAGCTTTTATGAATGTGCACGTATAAGAAATCAGTTGGCAGTTGGTTGTGAAGTGTCTGTAGAGATGGTGTCAATACGCCACGATTCCCCTTCTTAACCCGTTGAAGCTGAGAAGTCACTTTTTTCCGAGTCAGGATCATGATACGTCATAATGCATTAACAAGGATGCCTGCTAAGTGAATGAGTGGGTTAGACCAAACAATATTATCAAGGTGCAGCACCAAGGCTGCACGTTGAAAATATTGATTGGTCTATCCCCAAATAATGAATATGGACTCTTCCAATTTCTTCCACTGAATTAACATGGACGATACCACAATGGATCAAAGGGTTAACGCTTGCAACTCGTGCACGGAATCGTACCCTTTAATACTATATAATCTTCAAAGAAATGGCAGGACACTATTCTATGTTTGCAGGACGTGTAGTAATAATCAAATTCTACAGTCCAGTAGGGCCGTGAAATTTAATTATTACTGCCCCCTCCCCTCTCCACACACGCACGCACGCACGCACGCACGCACGCACGCACGCACGCACGCACGCACGCACGCACGCACGCACGCACGCACGCACGCACGCACGCACGCACGCACGCACGCACGCACGCACGCACAGTCTTGTTTACCCTACATACCGAGGTACCCCATTGTTTGTCCTTTGTGTGGACTAACGGTTTCTACCTCGTTTTGCCGGTACAGTTCTGGGAAAACAACCGAGGTAAAGGGTTTCTTTTGTCTTTTGTACCTCGGTAAGGCAAAACACGCAAACTCTTTTGTCTAGTTACCTCGTCAAGTTGGTAAGACAAACCCACACGCATGCACGCACACACACACACACACACACACACACACACACACACACACACACACACACACACACACACACACACACACACACACACACACACACACACACACACACACACACACACACACACACACACACACACACACACACACACACACACACACACACACACACACACACACAAATAAAGTAACAAATGTACGCCGTTTCAGTGTGATATTTATTGTACTGCCTATTCTTTTACTTGCAATTTTTTCAAATAGGTAGGCGCACCGCAGTGGAAGGGTTAGTTCCAAGTTCGGTTGTCCCAAGTTTACTACAAATCTCTGAAACCAAAGCTTCCACATTACTCCAGCATGAAGTTAGAAACAATATTAACTCTTTACCTAACATGAAAAGCAGACGACACTTGCAAAACAAATTCTTGAATAACTATTTTTTTATTTTTTGTCTCAAAAACATAGGTTATGACCCCTCGTTGGAAAGAGCTCGACGAGCTCGTTCCAACGAGGGGTCATAATCTATGTTTTTGAGACAAAAATGAAAAAACAATGCAAATTAATTGGTGATTTTTGAGAATAGCGCTGGTCGGTTTTTACCGTTAAGTGGTGTAAAGGGTTAAACAGCGTTGCACTTGTTGACTTCACCAACAGTGTTGGAGACACAGTTAATTTGTGTTTGGTTTTCCTAAAACTTTAAGTGGAAACAGAAGTAAGAACAAACGAAAGACAAGTCACCACAATAACAGACGGAACTGCCTTGAAATCCTGGAAAACACAAATAGAAGACTCGAGTGGTTGGGAAGTCGGCGGTTGGCGTTCGTACGAGAAAATCGATGTTCGCTTTTGACCTTGTCAACCGACCATGTATAATGAATCCTGGAACGAGTTTTCTTGTCGTTGCAGACCAATTAGTAACTCAAATTTACAAAAAACCTTTGATAATTAGTACAATGACGTCACAAAGCATTTTTGGAGTCGACGATAGGTTGTTACTTGAAAGACGCTTGGGATTATGTAGTTTTCTGACTTTCAGTTACAATAGTCTCTTTCCTTTGGTTCAGTTGTACCGGTCCAAGACTTGTAAACTTTAACATTTTACCAAACGGTAACAATGGACGTGCCTTGAAAACATTTCTTAAATTTTTTTATTTATTCATTTGTTGTGGTTTAACGACACTTTCGAAGGTCAAGGTCATCTCGCGTCGAACAGTTTCGCGGGTGGATGAAGCCGGATTAAACGGAGATAACCACCGAACAGCGGTGATCAACTATCGGACTCCCCAAAGTACTAACTTCACACAAGCAGGGCTAGCATTGGTTAAAAACAACTGCACCATCGACGTGCAGTGACAGCGCCACCATTTCCCCGCGTGGGCAGTTGGGATTTAGTGCCTCGCCCAAGTACACAACGCAGTTACCCCTGGCGGGGATCGAACCATACACCGTTCGTTTGAAGTTCAATGCCATATACAATGAGCCACCCAGCTCAGTCACTTCTGGAATAACTTAACGATTAATTTTGTTTCATAAAACATAGCTTTTGACCCTTCATTAGAAGGATCTCAACCAATTCGTTCCAATGAGGGGTCACGAGCATTTTTTAGACATAAATTGAAAAATATTAAAATTTGAATGACGTTAATGTCGCTTTAGTTAAGGGGTTGAGATTAATCTTTGCTCTGGCATCTATTCTCTCTGACTTTGACTAGGCTATCTCTTGGGATTTTTTAAGATCGCTAAAATGTCCAATCACTAAAATGTAGGTCGTGACCCATTTTATCTGCCATGGTGACGAGCTTCTTCGGGGTACGATAGATTGTCGATAAGCCCACCATGAGAGGCGTTGACACAAGGCAATGACATTAGAAAAAGAGAGAAACGAATCAGTTGAAACCATACCCATTCGTTACTTGCTGGTCTTTGCTGTTGAACCTGAATACTTGGTGGTCTTTGCTGCTGAACACTGAACAGAATTTCCACACCAAGTTAACCCTTTATCTAACATGAAAAGCAGACGACACTTGCAAACAAAAATTCTTCAATAACTGTTTTTCCTTTTTTGTCTCAAAAACATAGGTTATGACCCCTCATTGGAACGAACTCGACGAAAACTCGAATGAAAAAATAATGAAAATTAATTGGCGATTTTTGTGAATGTCGCTGGAAGGTTTTGGCCGTTACGTTGGATAAATGGTTAAAGAATATGCTTTTATATTTGTGGACAAGTGAATATGTTAGTGATGTGCGCATTTCCTCGGCAGCACAATCTGAATAATTATAACATATTTTAGAGATTATTGACGAAAAACAAGTGTCGAGATTAGACAGCTGGTACAGTTCAACTAGTTTTCCTGCTAGGTAAATACTATGACGTTTGACGAAGTGAAGGCTGTTGCACTGTAACAACTTTTACATCATCAAACGTAGGGCGCGCGGTGGCTCAGTGGCGGCTCAGTGGCTACGATAGTGGACTTCAAACCGGACGGTCCACAGTTCAATCTCCGCCAGGGTTAAGGGCCTATATAAGTAATGCAATTTTGTTTATTTTAAAAATTCTCACCTCTGATATTCATTTAATTCAAATTAAATATACACAAAATATACATCAAAATGAAGATTGAGATGTATAAAACATGAAACACATGTGTAATCAACTCATAGAGTCGACGGTAGGCGCCACTGGTTCCTGGAAGTCTGCTGCCTTATTCGTACCAGAACTGATAATTTACTAATATTTCACGAAAACAACTCGTGGCCAAATGTGCTTTACATATTCAAGAACAAAGCTAGGGAATAAAAATTCTTCAAAACACAGCGACAGAGCTGCATGGGGGTAAACTCCAAAGCCTTTGCTTTTGTTTACGTATGAATATACTTTCGATTTCCGGTCGACGTCATCGGACGGAAAAAGTATGTAAAAACAACGCCGTTTAAAATTAAATAATGAAAAAGATCGCCTTCATACAGTACATTGCTATTAGACAGAGATTGCACAGTTGTCATATTCAATGCAAGGTATCATGATACCTGTTGAAATTTCTTAGAATTGCAATTTTGTTTTTCGATGGAAATTCGTGGTATCGAGCGATTTGCGCATGTCTGTTGAGCATGGAAACCATCTTCAATAAAAAATGCAGACAGCGTTGTCCTTTTCCCAAAGGCGGTCCTATCGCTGTATTCGAAAGTGTTTTGAATGCCTAGCTTCGTTCTTGGATATATGAAGCACATTTGGCCACAAGTTGTTCTGATGAAATATTATTTTATTATCAGTTCTGGTACGAATACGGTAGCAGACTTTCAGGAACCAGTGGTGCCTGCTGTCAACTCTATGAGTTGATTACATACGTGTTTCGTGTTCTATACATCCCAACCTTCATTTTGATGTATAATTTGTGTATATTTAATTTGAATTTAAGGAATATGAGAGGTGAGAATTTCAAAATAAACAAGATTCCATTACTTATATAGCCCCTTAACTACTCTGTGTCCTTGGGCAAGGCACTTAATTCCGATTGCCCACTTGGGAGACACAGTGGCGCTTTGTACGAAGGCGTTCTTCCCAACGTACTCACTTCACACGGGCAGGATTAGTATTGATTGAAGACAAGTGCACTGTTGACGTACAGTACGCCTTAGTACACAGCACTACCGTGCCCCCACGTGGGTAATCGGGATAAAGTGCATTACCCCTGGCGGGATCGAACCGTACACATTTCTGTTTTTGAAGTCCATTTCCGTAACCATCGCGCTCCCTATCACTTCCTATACCTTTCCTGCAACGGGTACCATTTGCATGGTAAACGACGACTGATAAGGAGACGAATGGCTAATGGTAGTCGGAAATTCGTCCGACGGACAAAAAACCTTTTCGAACAATTGACAACTGCGAGTCTGCATGTGAGAAAATCGTACCGTTCAAACTTTGTACCACAAGCAGTTTTTGCGAATCGCAATTTGCTCGTGTTTCACGCCAGGTATGATTTGATTGCCGGTAGATTATGATTTAAGGATACAAGCTTAGAGTGAACTCCCACATTAAGAGGTCGTCCAACGTAACTTTGGTCAATTTGTTGACATTTTTCCCAATGCCTCAGAAACAGATAGGAGAAGTAAGGAAGGGCAAATTATATATCAAAATAATGAATAAAGTGCACAGAAAAGGTACATATAATTTTTTTCGGGATAAAAAGTGAATTTTATGATTTTGATGAATATTAATTTGCCAATGGCATAAGTAACGAACCGGCGAAACCACAAAATGATCGGTAATTCGAAAGCCTTGCCCTCAGTGTAATGATAACATACTACAGACTCTGAGAAAGCACACACTCTGGTGTGTTTTGATATTGGAATGCAATACCACCAACACAAATTTTGGATGTTCCAGATATGGCCATGTTTCAATGAAGTTTATTCCGGTCATGTGATTACAATGTGGTTCTTGCAGGAATACTCATTTTGGGCGATCGTCAGAATGAAAGGAAGTGATTACGTCCTTTATTTGCTCGAGACAATGTATGGGCGGATTTGCAAACAGGTTACAGCAAATACTGGAGCTGTTAATGTCATAACTACAAAATATGGTTCGAAATTCCCTCCAGTGTTTACAGGCCGTCTGAACTTTTTTGTTGACAAAAAATCTGAATTATTGCGCACTTAAAAGACAACATGAACCACTTGTAAAAAAATAACCGAGTGTATAAAATTGGGACGATACACATAAAATAAGGCAATATTCATAACAAAGTAAACAGAATGCTTCAGAAATCACTTTATCTCGAAGTATATTCAAAGTGACTTGGAACTATATTGAGCGTGTTGATTTCCCCCGATGTTGTGAAGTTATTTACTTCCTAGTAACCATGGAATTTGCCGGACTGTGTTTGATGTCCGCAAAGGACCGATTGAAGATGGGTTGAAAATGATGCATTCGTGCTTTTATATAAGGTGCAATTGGACGATGCTGAGAATTTAGTTTTTTCTTGCAATCAGCTATACCAACACAGGCGTCGATCAGTGTCTTTTGTCATCGTTTTACACTAACAATGTGACAAATCTCCTTTACCGGAAACTATCTCCCAATTTGCATATCATAATAAACATAACCGCTGTCAGCGTCACCGTGATGGTCAAAACCCAAACGAATTATCGAATCCACAGTCAAAAATAACCACAATTGTCATTTAAACAAATGAAATATTCCCCATTTCTTCATTATCCGTGCCGAGTTACTTTTTAACCAGCCCACATGCATTCAGTTTCGTTTGTCAGCATCATACTCTCTGCAGTGAGGATATTTGTTGTAATAATAGTACGAGAAGGCGAAAGAAGCCAATGTTTTCCCATCATCTATAAATTAATTAAAATTGATAATTCCATTTATTTTACTGAAATTATGAATTGATAAGGTGGGTGTGTTGTGATTATTATGCCCCGGACTTGGAAGTTGGAAAGTCAAAGGCGCATCTAGTGCCGTGGAGACCTCTGTCCTATAACCCATACCAACATTCTCCCTTGTATCTCAACCACTGCTACTCCAATTTGAAAGATATTTGGTGTTTTGATCGAGCATCATGAGGAAACGATGCCTGTGTAGCTGCTGTAGCATGTGTTTCTTCCACACACTTTTTTCCAGAATTATGGCCTCTTTTCACTCTTTCGAGTTAGAAAATTTTGTTTATAACTAGTTGATTTGTTACAATTTGTTAGAAAGTGTCTGCTGACATCTTCAAATTGATTGCAACAAAATATTTTTTTTGTGAATATTTTGTTCCTATTACTTATCGAGCAACAAGCTAATGAATATTCTGTAAAGCCACCAATCTGATGTTTGACACTTTTATCGGAGCTGTTATGGAGGCTTCTGGAACTCAACATGGTGGTTATGGCAGGGTTTTTCTATTTACCCATTAATCGATAAATTAAGTGTTATAGTTGGAAGTAAAAAGCACGAAAGGTCCAGAACTTAAAGTCTAAAAAGAATGTTTTGCAATTTAACATGATTTACTTTGAGAAAAAAGGAATATGTCATGAGTGCCGGAGGTAGAGTTATACAACGAAGAGCCCCCCCCCCCCCCCCCCCCCCCCGGGAAATTTTTTGTCAAATGGAGCTCACTTGTCAACTTTTCAGACTGCGTTCTTGAAGAAACATATGTGAACACCTATGTATGAATGTCAGACCTACTGGATGTGCCCTCCTGATCTCAATATGCCGATAAGCCTCCTTTGGAAATGTACATGCAATAATGGTTATGTTGGGTTGATTTTGTGTGTTTTGAATAACAATGTACTTTTACTTACATTAGATGGTTTTTTTGCAGTGACAGGTTACAGTTACTCTCATTTCTTCTCCAACACATATCATGATTGTATTGTTGTACAAGAGTAAACGAAGCTATGTTACTTGTTGATAAACCAGACAAATTTAACAATTAAATCACTATCAAACTGATGCATGGGATAAAAGGGGTTTGTAAATATATTTATTCGACTACAATGTATGACTTTGCAGTGCATTCTACATAGAAGAATATTATAGTATCGTTCCAAACCACCACAATGACACATACATCTTTATATTGAGAGACACCCTTTTGTCCGTCCATACTTCTTCTGGTGGACTCCTTCCAGTTGACCTTTGTTGAACTTCCCAAATCAAAACATAAACAAAAGAAAATGTCTGCCTTCAGTCAGTGAGCACTCCACTTATAACATTTGGTCTCAATCTTTATTACTTTCAAGAATTAGGAAAATATTTCTTCGAGTATGTACTTCAATGTTTATAGAATACAGCTGTTATTTTATTTTGAGGTATTTTATTGTAAAAAATTTGTTCTCTCACTTATGCCATAGCAGACTTTCAGGCGGTGCTATCTACTCATGGCAACAGTTCCATGGCAAATTCCAGTTTCCACATGTTCTATATTTCATTCCAAGCAAATGGGTATATAATTTATTGGGGTTATTCATTTTGTTTTTTTTAGACTTGGAAGACAATTACATGAAATTTGACCAAAGTTAGGTTGGACGTCCCCTTAAGGAGTTGAGACACGCTCTCAAACGTTTTGCAATATGATATATCTGCGTGTTTTGATGGGACCCTGCAATCCTAACGCGTAGCCAGTATTCCATTTTAGGGGGTACCTAGCCAGTTTTTTTTTTTTGGGGGGGGGGGGGGAGAGAGGGACGAAGATAATAATTGTATGGGGTTTGGGGGGGGGGCCTTCTCTAGTCCCAACTAAGACCTTCCGGTCGTGGCCTCCCCCTCCCATTTCCCAGAAGGGAAGTGGAACGCGACAGCAACCACCCGAACGTCCTAGTTGGAAAATCTCTTTCGATCACATAATGCCAGGATATTCTGTATTATTATGATAAGTTATGATATCTATCAGTATCGGACGGACATAACAGCCGTTACTTGTTCCCAGTTCCTTATTAGTTACCAACGGATTTTATCGGTTGATAACGAATGTTGAATAAGGAACTGGGAACAAGTAACGATTGTCACGATCTCCATCGTTGGAGTGAAATTTTGACTCAGAAATTCATCAATATACTGGTGTCGAGAGTATGACTCACAAAACATACCAGAGGAAACGTTATATTATGGTCTGTGGTTCCACATTTGCACTAGTAACTGACTTGCACCTTGCCCTTTGTTCAATCAAAAAACACGTACGGAATCAGTACACGCCGTGGATCAGATGTATTCTAGTGACGCCACTTGAACACCTAATTCGCTGTTCTATCATGCATTTTAAGTTGCGTGCACACTCCAAAAATCAGAAGAACCAGAGTGTAAGCACAGAGGCAGATGCAAAGAACAGTAGCCTTAGTAATATTTTGAATTAAAAAAATAACGTGCATATAATAACAAACTTAAAATGAGTTAACCCTTTACCTAACATGAAAAGCAGACGACACTTGTAAAAAAAATTCTTGAATAACTAATTTTTTTCATTTTTTGTCACAAAATCATAGGTTATGACCCCCTCTTTGGAACGAGCTCGACGAGCTCGTTCCAAAGAAATTTAATCTGCAATTAAAAAGTTTTAATGCGGTCGAAATTCAGAAAACGCGATACTGCGTGGTATAAGAGTCAGTGTGGGATTTCGCCGAAAGAGTTGTCTGATGTGCAGTGTAATTTACCATATCGCCGTTTCCCCTTGTGTGACGATACATGTTGTCATGTTAATACCAACGGAGTCTTATTTATAGACTTGACAACCGTTAGTAGGTGTAAACGGCGGATTCTGGGACACTTTTTTTCGAAAAAATGTACATGTACACGTACACGTACATGTACCCATAGAGATCAGTGTTAAAAAATACAAAACGTTTTTTGTACACTTTGTCCCAGAATCCACACAAGTAGCTTATCGTGTCGTGGACGGTTCAAACAGCCGTTGGCGAACGAGTGCGAATTCAGCAGAATTCGCGCGGAAGGAAAAATCTATGAAAAATCGAAGAAATCGACCTAAAATCTTCTCAACGTTCACCGTCGTGGGTTAGACCTTTCGATCGATCGTTGGTGAACGCCGGCAAAACGCTTTGCGGTTTCTGGGACAGTATAAAAATGCGTTTGCGGTTTTTCTAGGACACCGACGTTGGCAATCGGGTTCTAGACGGCTGTGGGTGCGATCCAATCGGGAAAAACGATTGCGGATTCAAGAACAGACAGGAAAATCGATCCTAAAAATTTTCTCAAACGTTCTCCAATGGTCGATCGAGCCGTCTAACTCACGATGACCAACTTGTGGGGATTCCAGGGCAGCAAAATATAAAAATTAAGAAATGTCGAAAAATTAGAATGGAGGGAAATTTTCTCTCCAGGTTTGTAATCGTGGTCTAGATGGTGGTGCGATCGATCATGGAGGAACCAGATGAAAAATATAAATCGTCACGAGTTTTGAGGTAAATTGTAATAGAATCACGAGATTCACAAGAGGAAATAAAAAGTGATTGATACAATATATAGGAGAAAAAAAAATATATATACAATAAATAGTTATTTAAAAAATAAATATCGAATCAAATAGATAATAAAATATGTAAATCATGAACGATTTCCAGATTATGAGAGCAAAGTTTCTTTTAAACATGCTGATGAGAGCCTACGCATTCTGCGTGAACAAACAACTAGGTCGCCTCTTGTTAGAACGATGCCTCTTGTTTCGAACCGGCGTTTGAATGCGTTCGAATCGACGACGTGATCAAGTTTTGGAGGAGATTAATCTTCTGTAGCAGGCGAGACAAGCCCACCGGTTCGGAAGACATGAAATTGGCGCGTGGAAGTCTGACTTTAGAAGACAGGGGATGCGTCTTGAAATTATTGCTGAAGGAAGCATACGTCAAAGTTTTCTTGTTGATATAAATAAGGAAGAAAAGAAAATAAAAATAAATACACGCGTAAATTTTATCTAATATTAGAAAGAAAAAAAACACACACACAAAAAATGAGAACCAGAAGTAAATTGTATCCGTCGTTAGATGACGACGAGAATGAGAAGCCGAACAACGTTTTGCCAACGGCGCCATTGCCAGAAAAAAAGAAAAAGGAGAGAGGTATTGCATCGATCAAATCAGTGGAATCCAATTGTATCTGACTCGAGAGAGAGAGACTCTCGTCGTTCTCTCAAGAAGAAGTATTCGCGCCTCGTGAAATTTGTCAATGCAGTTGACACGACACTCATCATGATTTCCATGGGTTTACACGCAACCGGAATCGGATTGTTGGTGACCGTGGCCGGCCTTCCGATCGTGTTGACCATAGAAGGAGTGGCTCTCGCCGCCGGATTGTTTAGCACGGTCGGAAACTTTTTGAGTAGGAAATTATATCTGTAGGCTAGGAAACACGAAAAGATTCGCGTCTTGACCGACTCCAAGATCGACACGATATCCGAAATGATCTTGATGGCGTTGAAAGATGGTAGGATATCGGATGGAGAATACTTCACGATATTGGGCGAGAAAACGAAATACGAGGTCATGAAAGAAGCCGTGAGAATCAAGAATCGTCATATCATCAGGAAGAGATGAATGATTCTCTCGTGCAAAGGGGGAGGAAAGAGGCCAGGGAGGAATTTGGTAAGTTGATAGAACTCAAGAGCAGCGATTGAAATAATATATATATAATAAGAATAGAATTTAAAAAAAAAAATAAAAAAATTAATTTATATATAAAAAATAGAAATACAAAATTATTTAAATAACCCTAAAAAAATGTATTGCGTAAAGTGTAAGAGAGTTACTGAGACAGGTAATTCTCGAGAAGTACGAACTAAAAACGATAGACAGATGCTTCGTGGAATTTGCAAGGTCTGTGGTTCGATCAAGACTCAATTCATCAAAAAAAAGAAAATGACGAAAGGTGAAGGCATCGCGAATAAAATGATCAATAATCTACCTTTCGAAATACATCTACTGGGTCACAGTTTCACGGGACCCAGAACGAAATTGAACAAGAGACTCAACGTCGATCTGACTCCTAAATCTTGGAGCAAACCTGTGAATAGGGTGGACGCGGCTGCGTACAATCATGATCTGTACTATGCTAGACATCCCGACACCAAGACTCGCAGTGACGTTTGTGATAAAAACATGTTGGCGAAATTGAGAGACATATCGAATCCGACCAGGAGAGAGAAGTTTGAATGTTCGCTGGTCGGCAAAGTGATCGGTACGAAACGTCGATTCGGATGGGGCATTAAAAAAACACCATTTCAGAAAAGAAGAAGCGATTATTGATGAGCGAATTAGCCAAGGAGTTACACAACCCCATCATGCATAAATGTCGAAAGAGAAGGGTGTCGGGATCATGCGTCGGGTGTCAGGATCATCTAGACTTCGATCATGAGGATCATTATAAATCGGGCGTTAAAAAAAAAACATCTCGGAAAAGAAGAAGAAGCGATTATTGACGAGTGAATTGGCCGAGGAGTTACACAAGCCCATCGTGAGTAAATTTTGAAAGAGAAGGGTGTCGGGATCATGCATCAGGTGTCGTGATCATCTAGACTTCGATCACGAGGATCATTCGTGAAGGGTGTGGATGACATTTGGTCTGCCGACTTGGTCGACATGAGATCGTTTTCGAGGTGGAACGAGGGTGTCAAATATCTAATGACGGTCATCGACGTGTTTTCCAAATACGGTTGGATCAGAGCCTTGAAGAATAAATCAGGACCTTGCGTCGCCGAGGCTCTGAAGGGCAAGCTCGACTCGTCTTCTCGAAAACCGAATCAATTGTGGGTGGACAAGGGGAAGGAATTCTACAACAAGGACGTTCGTCGGTTGGTCAACCTCTACTCGATCGAAAACAAAGAGAAAGCCAGTGCCGTGGAACGTTGGAATCGAATGATGAAGGAAAAGCTGCACAGGTACTTCACAGCGAATTCGACCAAGAAATACATATACGCTTTGAACAGTCTGGTCGAAGATTACAACAACACGCGGCACAGATCAACCAAGATGACTCCTGCGGAAGCTAGTGATCCTCGAAACGAAAAACAGGTCTACACAAATCTATATCCCGAGAGATCTAAGATCAGGAAAGAGTCTAGACCACCAAAATTTGTGGTCGGCGGTCGAGTGAGAATCTACGCTTATAAGAAGCACTTCAAAAAGGGTTACACTCCTCGATGGACCACGGAAATCTTCGTGATAATCAGAATATTTCACACCGATCCGGTGACATGAAATCGAAGTTTTGGATGGTCAAGAGATCATCGAATAGTTTTATGAACAACAATTGCAGAAGACGAAGTTTTAATAAAAAAAATATATATTTACTCTCTTTTTAACATTTTCTTGTTTACACACATATATATAAAGGAAAAAAAATAATAATAGTAATGAAAAAATAATTAAAACTATTTTTAGAAAAAAAAGCAAACGAATTAATAAACAAAAAAACAAAACCTTCAAAAATGGTAAATATACTAGATATTGCACAAGGCATACTGAAAGATGAAAGCACTGAGGAATACGAGGTTCATGAATATGAACCAATAACCGGAACGAGTTTGAACAATGCAGGAGAGATAAGAATCAATGTCGAAACTCAAGATCTATTCGTTCATCCTAGCAAGAGTTACATAGTAGTACACGGACGTCTCACCAAGGAAGATGGGACTGAATACGCCGACGACGACGCGGTAACTCTAGCCAGTAATGGCATCATGCATCTATTCAGTAATATAAAATACTTGCTATCCTGACAAGATATAGAATCCGTGTTTCATCTTGGTCAGGCAACCACGATGTTCGGACTCTTGATGTATCCGGATGATTTTTCAAAATCCAGGGAACTTAATCAGTTGTGGGTGAAAGACACCGTCGGTCCTGCTAGTGCAGGCGCCGTCGCGATATTCGACTAAGTCGTCAAGACATCCAAACCCAAAGGAACGTTTTTGTTCAGGATACCTTTGAAACACATCTTCGGATTCGCAGGTGATTACAACAAGATCATGTACGCATTCAAACACAGTCTGTTGTTGATTCGAAAGGGAGATGATGACACGATAGTGAGACCCTCCGCAACTGCCGTGGCTATGTTAACTCTACACTACATATCGTGGTTCATTCCACATGTGCAACCTTCGACCGTGGAAAAAATGCATCTCTACAAGATCATAGAATCCAAGAGTAAATTACCCGTGGGATTTAGAATGAGACAGTGTGACATGGCTAGCATTCCGTCCTCCACAAATCACTTCGATTGGAGATTGACCCTGAAATCCGATTCCGAGAGACCACGTTTCATCGTGATCGCGTTTCAGACCGACAGGGATGGGTCTCAAGAAAAGAATGCATCGCTGTTTGATCACTTCAATTTGAGAAACATGCAAGTGTTTCTGAATGCCATGAGATATCCACCAATCGATTACAATGCATCGTTCAACAAGAACGATTTCTCCAGACTGTATGGTGATGCTGCAGATTTTAGAAAGAAGTATCACGGTCTGGACGAATTGATGAGCAACCCTAATATATCTCCCGGTGAATACAAGTCGATGTATCCCATGTTCATATTCGACGTCAGTAAACAGAGTGAATGACTCCTTGTTGTCATTCGATTGAATGTTGGATGGGT
Organism: Pictodentalium vernedei; assembly: GCA_031216915.1. Classification (NCBI taxonomy): domain Eukaryota; kingdom Metazoa; phylum Mollusca; class Scaphopoda; order Dentaliida; family Dentaliidae; genus Pictodentalium; species Pictodentalium vernedei. The sequence goes on along the minus strand of CM062288.1, from coordinate 155,989,557 downwards.
GATTGACGGGATAATTGCCCATGTCAAACCACGTGGCCACATCCGGAGATATATCTCGGTAGACGTCTTTCATCTCTATCTCGTAAACCAAACTGTCCGTGTCGGTGATCAGTAGTTTGGCTTTCTCGCCGAATTTCCGTTTGATGTAATCGTAGTGAAACTCGTACATCAATCGCTTGCTGATATCTAAGATGATCGGTCCAAGATAATAGGGTTTGTCGAACTTTGGGTGCGTCTTTTGCATGTGAACGGCCAATAGATTTCCATCAAATATGGTTTGGTGTCTGTAATTGGGTTTCGCCACTAATTTTTTAGCTCTTTTCTCGGACATGATGAGTCAAATGTCAGTTCTCTTCCTGATGTTTCGATGTTCGAATTCTGAGATTCGTGTTGAGATCGATGTATTTTTTTCATTCAAGGCTCTTCATCGAATCGAATGATGCGATGTATGTCGACTAATTTCATCCCATGATCGACGTCTTGTTTCAAATTCTCACTGTAGACGATGTACTTACGTTTGTTAAATAAATTGGGAATGAGTTTTTGTCATCTCCTTTGACCGGTTCCATTCGTTCGGGAGCCAGCGGATAATCGTTGTGCAGGTGGTGTAACTCTTCCGGATAGTTCAAATCGACTTCTAAAATGCAAGGATAGTCTATCCATTTTTCAAATTTATCCTTGTTCATATTATTGACTAATTTTTCCAGAGCGGTCGACATGAATTTAAAACTGTCGATGAAACGTATGGCTCTATGAATGGATTTCGTTTTTTCTTCCAACGTCTCTCCGTCGATTACTCTTTTCTTCTCCACGACCTTCTTTTTCATGAAGGAAATGTATCTTTCTGAACTGTTCACGATGCAATTTAATTCTTCATGGGAAGTGCCAAGATTTTTCATGTCTCGATATCTTAGACTACACTTGCTGTAGGCCGGACCATGATACAGACCTGTGTAATGATCGTGGTCTCTGACCTTAATTTCGTGCAAATTCTCGTCGAATGATTGTCTGCATATGTGACATTTGGTGGCTCTTTTATTTTCGTCCTGCTGCTCTTGCGTGATGATCATTTTTGCTGGAGTTTTGAATTTGTCGTATAAAATTTGAATTTTCGATTCTAACTCTTCCACGAACCTTTGAGCCACATCGTCATCTTTGCACCGTTTCATGTAAGGTAAACGCAATAGCCTGAAGGCATGTGTTTTTGATATCTTTTGATGTAACTTTGAAGAGCATCGGGTTGGCAGGAACTCATTTTCACGGTGAAGCATTCGAAATCGGCGTACACGACAAATGGTACTTTTAACCTTCTATTGTGATGGTGAAAGTTCATGATGGTGTTGGGTTTGGGCATTTCGATGGTTGCAATATTCCTGATGTTTTGCTAACGAGTTTTCGCAGTGACATGTGTTCATGCAGTTGCAACATAAATATATCATACTTTTATGTTTATTATTCTGTGTTGACAGTAATCAGCAGATTTGAAACCCAACAATAATGATGATTGTCACTGTTCGAAATCAATAATAAAATAATCTTCTTTTCTCTGTTGAGATACGAAGTCAGTCTGAGAGGATAGATTGTTCGTTTTTCCTCGTCATATCCCAAGACGTTCACCACTACAGTGGGATTTTGTGCTTTGAAATGTCCGAAGTCACTCTGGCCCAATCAAGATGTTTACAAGTCACCTCATAATGAGAAACTCTCTCAGGGTGGATTTTGACAGGGTATAACGCGGAGGTGACTGCCCATTTAAAACACTGATCATCTTTATTTCTCACACTGACCATAGCGTGTTTTTTAGCTAAGAAATGCGGTAATTCCACATAGGAAGATGCTTTCAACGAATCATTTTTGGTCACATGAATTTCGAGATTCAACACCTCTTCGAACGTCCAATTACTACCTCTATGTTGATAATTCGCGAGAGACATCAACATCTTGTCTTTCATTATTTCGAAAACATCCGATAAATCTGAACCTCGAAATATGGGTTGAACGCCAGATCTGAAATATGCATCACTCACGATGCCCTCGCTGGAGTGTTCACTTCGATTTTATTCATCATGTAATGGATTATCATTGCAATTTTTAGTCCCGCATCCATGTGTTCACGAAACAAATTCAACACTTTTTTCTTCACCCGCTCCATGAACAATTTTGGATCGACTTTCTTGAATGATGGAACCACGTCAAAAGTTTTAAAAATGCCTTTGATCGCACTCTCCCGTTCTATGGGATTTGATTAGAATGCTTTCGTGACGATTCATCCTACATATTCTCCTCCTTTCCCTTCGTTGATTGCTCATTGAATTTCGTTCAATATATATTATTCGTCTCGATTGTGGACTGCATCACTCGTTTTCGTTATTTTTATTTTTATTTTTTTTTTTAAACTTGCAGTTCTTCGATGGCTTTTCGTTTGGTCATCTTCTTATTTTTTGGAACCAGAACACATTTTTTTTTTGGACGTCGGCATTTCGATTGCCTTTGCCACCTTTTTCTTCTCATTTTTCGCAACCGGAACGTTTTTTGATGTCGTTGCTATCAACATTTCGTTTCCCTTTGCCATTTTTTTTTCTCATTTTTCGCAACCGGAACGTTTTTTGACGTCGTTGCTATCGACATTTTGTTTGCCTTTTCATCAAGCAAACTATGTAACTCCTCACATATGATCTCTGTAAGTTTTTCATCATGTTGCACCACTACCGCGTTTCATTTTCTATCATTGGGTGTTACTGCCATCGACTTATTTTTCACAATTCGAGTCTGTTTAAGTTTCTTCACTTTCAATCTTTCAATTTTCTTTCCATCGCCTCATGAATGATACTCCTGTATGGCTTTAACTTTTTTGATTTAGTTCTATGATTTCTGAAATTTGGAATTTTTAATTCTTTACAAATCTTGTTTAACCGGGGTATGGTATACTTATCTAAATTTTCCATTTTTTTTTATTTGTTTGCTTTATTTGTAAGAATATATTTTAATTTTTTTTTTGTAAAAGTTTTTAAATAGTCATTATATATATGTTTTTTAATTCCCCTCAAAAAAAAATTTTTGGTGAGATTAATCGATTTTTATTTTCCTTAATGTGAAAAAAAATTGAATTAATACGATAAAAAAAATAAAGGAAATTAAAATTTTAAACTATTTTGTATATATATCATAGAATGAAAAAAAAACTTTTACAAAAAATTTTACATTAAAGAAAATTAAATTTTAAAAAACTTTCTGTATGTATATAGAAAGAAAAAACTTTTTTACAAAAATTATTATTTAACACAAAAACACAAAATTCAAAAATATATATTATATTTGCAATAATTCATATAACGTGGAAAAAATTGAATTAATATGACAAAATACGACAAAAAATAAAGGAAATTAAAATTTAAACTTTATCATAGAAAGAAAAAAAACTTTTACAAAAAATTTCACATTAAAGAAAATTAAATTTAAAAGACTTTCTGTATATATATATAGAAAGAAAAAAAACTTTTTTACAAAATTATTATTTAACACAAAAACACAAAATTCAAAAATATATATTATTATTTGCAATAATTCATAAAAACAAAAAAAATAATCGATCATGACAACTACACCTAAAAGATGCAAATTGAAATTGAAACGAGTCAAAATGTGCAAGAAACTCAGTTGTAAAATTTATAGATTACAATGAATCTTGAACAAGGTCGAGATGAAGGGCTTACAGCACAAATACAACAAATATAGCATGCCTTTGAAATTGGACGAAGCCACGCTCGATTTGTTTTATGAGTACGAAAGTGATCTACAGAATATCGTCATCACTAAAGAAAGAGAATTCGACAAGAGTGATTTTATCCATTTTTTATATTATTTTTGTATACTTTTGTATAATTTATATTTTATACTTTATATAATTATATAATTTTTTTTACTTTATAATAACATACCCAAAAGTGGTATATCCTTTAACGGGGAATTCGGACCAAACAGTAAACCCTCACCGAGTCACTCAAAATCCTGTTTACTCTTCAGATAGAGAGTGTTTCCACTGGAAAAAAGGTTGCCATCTCTCACGGGTTTTAGATACAATCCTTTACCGCCATCTGTCTTGATGCAACACACAACTCCTCCCTTCTTCAAAAACAGTCCGCTGCCACCCATTAATTTTTGAACTGCCAAACTCGCGAGTCCCGAGAGAGCTCCCATGCCGCGAGTCTGTCCGATAACGGGCAATGCTTTTGCGACCATTCCTGCCAATAGCAGTAGGAAACCGCCTTTCATTCTCAAATTATATTTCAATTGAGTGGAACTCAATCTCACCGTCAACCCTCTTCTACCACGAATCACTTTCTCCATCCTTTTGATTTGAGTTTTGGTCCAGGTGATTCGATCGTGACCGCCACTCATCAGATCTTTGTAAGTGAATTTGAATCTCACCACCTCGCCTCGAGTTATTAACACTCTCTTAAGTTTCTTCCTCTGTCCTTTGCATATGTTCACGTTTTTAACCACGTATTCTGTCATATTTCTTTTTCTTTTAAAATATATTTTGTTCAATTGTTTTTTTTTGTTTTAATGATAATTATATATATATATTAAATAATATTTGCAAATTAATATTGCGTTTATTTTATGTTCTTATTTATATATATATGCAATATTTTTTTTTTTTTTGCTTTTTATATTTCTCTTATGTGAAATCGTATCATCACCCTCTCTCCACGAAAATCTAACAGTTCACCATTTTGATCCATCCACATGGTTTTGAGACTATAGAACGTGTCAAAAATCATGGGTAGATAAACTAAATTTCGAGGTCGTTCCACGATCTTATAATATAACCTGGCGACACATTTGGAAAGAAGGAATAGATCGTCGGTTGTGCGCTACCATTCACGTAGCTTCCAGCAATCACTTCCACGTTCACCAGAATACTATTGACGGTGAGAATGTCAACCGTATTTTTGGACGCCGTGTGGCCTCGATACATCTTTCGATCAAATCCCAGCATCTTCTCGATCGAATCGTCCATGTTGAAATCCACTCGAAAATTATCTTCCAAATCCAACATCGTCTGTAGGGTATTAGGGTTGGGAGCGAGTCTGATCTTCTTGCTTCCCTTTCCATCTGTCTTCATTCACGTCTGAATGTAATTGTTCAAATCGTCTATGTCATAACTTCCTTTGGGAATTCGAATCTCCAAGCAATCCATTCTGTCAGAATACTTGAATGAGTGATTCTTTTCGGTGACGTTGGGAGAGGAATAATAAGTCTCCAGATTCACCAACGCCATCTCGTATCTTTTCTCCCTATTCAATTCGATGGAAGGTTCAAATTTCGTCGCGAATCGAGTGGAAGCGCCACTCACCACGATTTGAATGGACTGTTTTCCAGCCGTATTCTCGGCTAGCCATTCTAACAATTCTCCTTGTTCGAACATTATTTTTTATTTTTATTTTTTATTATTTTTAAAACTAAATTATTGATGATTTATTATTATTTTCTAATTTTTTGTTTTCACTCTCTATGTTATTATCATCAGAAACATAAAATCCGCTCCGATATTTTCCATGATTAAATTCGCTAGTCAAATCAATCACGACGAAATTGTGAAGTCCTCCATCCCAAACTCTCTTGTAGAACTCCTGAATTCTTCTCTGCTCATGTCGTTTGCGACATGATCTCCATAAATGGGAGTGAGATTCTTGAGATCCTGGCAAAAAAGACACAGGAAATTAGCGTTCTCCCTTATCGTCTGTCTAGGCAGTCAAAAATAATTCTGAGACAGGTAGAAACAGTCCACGTTGCTGTGATGACCCCTAACGTAATACGATTCGCATCAGTTCTGTCTCTCCAAAAGCAGATCATCGAAAATCATGAGATTCTTATTTTCCGATTTCAATTCCCTGGGATCCAGAATGTCACTCGCATTCTAGTAAAATCGACACTCGATGTTTGAAGATGCATTTCTCTTTATCAATTTCATTGCCACGCCTTCTAAAAAGGTCTCTTTTGTCGAATTCCTCCCTACTGTCGAAAATTCTGGCTATGACGTCCTTGGGCAATCTATGATCCATGCACTCTCGAAGCAATCTGTATTCAGGTTGAAGCAGACTCTTGCCAAACACGAATAATCTGTCGTAATCCAAACATCCAGGTTGCAACAACAGATTCATCAACAGATTGGTCTTTCCGCAATTCGATTTTCCCACTATCAAGCCTCTTATGCTCTTGGGAAAGAACTCGTTATTCAACCTCTTAGTCGCGGCGTTGTTCCAAGACATATCTTTGATGTTCATCTTTTTATTTTTTATTTTTTAGATTTTCCAACTCAATTTTTTTATGTTTTTTCAAACTCGGTTTATAAATATTATTATTATTTATTTATATTACACCATCACGAGTTCTCTTCAATCCAGATCCACTCGTCATTTTGGCTATATCTTGTATGGGTACCACAGCATCCTTAAAATCTTTCCAACTTTTCGGCCATTGCTCTAACGTAGCTCACTTTGCTGGTGGACTGATCAACTTATCGACCACCCTCTTGCCAGCCACCAAAGCGATCCTACCACTAGCTTCAGAAGCAGCTTTCTTACCAGCATCCAAAGCCGTCTTCTTACCGACCTCAAATGCAGTTGATGCGAGTTTTCTATCTGCATCGCTCGTGAATGCTCGCATTATAGAACCAATGGTACCAGAACTGCCTTGAATGTAAGTTCTGACGTACCCCCTGTTCTTTATAACCAACATATTTTATTTTATAATATATTTTGTTTTTTCGCTCATAAATCGTTTTTTGTTTAAATACTTTTATTATTTTTAGTGTAGATTTACTTTTTTTATTTATCTATTTTTTTGTTTTTCTTTCTACTTATTATATATCAATCCTTCAGTTCGTTCATCAACCTTTTATAATCTCGTCTATCCAAGACCTTCTGCCTCAACAATTCGTCGCATATACTCACTATCTGATTATCCACTCCAGTATTACCAGTGCGGCGACTAGCCATCAACAATTTCAATCTCACGAACAGAGCATCAGAATCGCGCGGAAGAAAAGTGGTTGTCACTCCCTTTCCCACCACCAATTCGATGAATTTCTTATTCATATCCCATATGGGTTTCACCACCTTCGTCCACTTGTACCCTCTGTATAGCCTTGGGTCTCGTCTTTCTAGCGTCATTATTCCTCTTCATGGCGTGGGTCGAACCAGAATGTCACCATAATGGTCGAAATCCTGATCCGAGTAATCTCTAGGCTTGTCGTAAAGGAGCAATTGGCGCAATCCATCGGTTATTTCATAACTATTCAAACCGACGATTAAATCATCATCATCCATTTCCACTTCAGTATCGCCCACGAATTTCCTACCGCTCGAATCCTCGCGAATTCCATACAACAGATCTCTCTTACCACCATCGTCGGACGATGCGACGCCACTAGTGGTAATAGTTGAAGCTGTATCATCGCTCTCGCTCACATCAGTTTCGATTCTCATGGGAACGTAATCTGGTGAAGATCTTTGAAAGGAAAACTGCCTTGTAAAACTATCAGGCAACGAACCCGTTCTCAAAGAACTCTCTTTTATAGGTCTCAATTCCTCGACGATCTCCTTCTTGCTTCGTTCCTGAACCTCCATCATGGGTTTGAATAGTTTGGTGGTCTCGTCTTAATTCCATCTCTCCCAATCGTCTGCTTCTGTCGGCGGATCGAATGCTCTTCTTGACTCGTTCATATTCGTCAAGAAGTTCATCTCTTTGCTTGGAATCTTTGATGTGTAAAAACATTTTTGTTCTCTCGATTATTAATATTTCTTTTTTAGAGTGTGGTAACGTCGATTATTTTATTATTCTCAAAATTAAATATGGTTATTTTTTATGTTTTAATATATATAACTAAAACCAGTTGGGGAAAAAAACATTTACAAATGAAACCTCGATAAATGTGTTGCCCCTAAATGTGTTAAAAATCGCATCAGCGGTTATTCTCACCATGGAGAAAACTCGAATAGTTAAAATCTCAAATAACATCCTTTCAAAATGCGTTAAATCAGAAAGAAATTAGTTAATCATTTGAACTGGTTCATTTTCATTTGTAAGATGGTTTAAACAGAATTCATGTAATCAAAAAAGCAGAATACTGTTTGAAGTAACAACACAATTTTTCCGATTAACATATCTTCGCACTTCGAGTCATTCTCAAAATAAAACCACCGATCAATGCGTTGCCCCTAAACGTGTTAAAAATCGCATCAGCGGTTATTCTCACCATGAAGAAAACTCAAATAGTTAAAATCACAAGTAACATTCTTTGAAAACACGTTAAATCAGAAAGAAATTAGTTAATCATTTGAACTGGTTCATTTTCATTCCTAAGATGGTTTAAACAGAATTTCGTGTAGCCAAAAAAGCAGAATACTGTTTGAAGTAACAATACAATTTTTCCAATTAACATAACTTCAAAAGGATGCACCTTTTTCCGAACAGGAAATAGTGAATAAGCGTGTCTCATCAAAATGTGTTTTGTTAATGTTTCTCGAACTGAAATGCGAGAGAACATTATTGTCGCCTATTAAAAAATCAAAACTCAATTTACATCTTTTAAAATCCTTTTAAGTGGAATGCAATTTCACCGTTTGATTTATTGAATGAAAAACCGTTCATTTACACATGCATCGTTAAACGACTAAGTAAGATCAAAACTTGACAAAACTGATCTATTATGATTTACCTCAAAACTTGTAACGATTTATATTTTTCATCTGTTGTCTCTACTGGTTCCTCCATGATCGATCGCACCGCCGTCTAGACCATGATTACAAACCTGGAGAGAAAATTTCCCTCCATTCTAATTTTTCGACATTTCTTAATTTTTATATTTTGCTGTCCTGGAATCCCCACAAGTTGGTCATCGTGAATTAGATGGTTCGATCGACTGATGGAGAACGTTGGAGAAAATTTTTAGGATCGATTTTCCTGTCCTAGAATCCGCAATCATTTTTCCCAACTGGATCGTACCCACAGTCATCTAGAACCCAATTGCCAACGTCGGTGTCCTAGAAACCGCAAACGCATTTTTATACTGTCCCAGAAACCACAAAGCGTTTTGCCGGTGTTTGCCAACAATCGATCGAAAGGTCTAATCCACGATGGTGAACGTTGAGAAGATTTTAGGTCGATTTTTCGTAGATTTTTCCTTCCGCACGAATTCTCCTGAATTCGCACTCGTTCGCCAATGGCTGTTTGAACTGTCTAGGACATGATAAGCTACTTGTGCGGATTCTGGGACAAAATGTACAAAAAACGTTTTGTACATTTTAACACTGATCTCTATGGGTACATGTACGTGTACGTGTACATGCACATTTTTTCGAAAAAAAGTCTACCAGAATCCGCCGCTTACACCTACTACCATTACTTATTCACAGTTCCTTATTCAACATTCATTATCAACCGATAAAATCGATTGATGTTGATAACGAATGTTGAATAAGGAACTGTGAAAAGGGTTGATAACGAATGTTGAATAAGGAAATGTGAATAAGTAACAGTTGTTGAGGTCCCGGTCTTATTTTGTGAATAGGTATTCGTTGAGAGGCCCATTTCCAGCTAAAATTGTTTCAAAATGTGTGTTCCAAATTTTCTTTTGGGAGTTTTATTGACCAATACGGTAAACTGTGTCGCTTAGAAGTGGGATTTGGGGAAATACAATGACAATTTATCAGAAAGCTGCAACATTTGACACGAAATACCAAACAAGTTGGACTGATTATATGAGAAAACAAGACTAACAGTACAGTAACCGCACGGTCACGGCTGCCCCCGAACTATGACCTTGATCTGTGACCTTGGCCTCCATCGAACAAAAAAAGTTTTGCATGCGACACCTCGTCTCCCCATAAGCAACATGCATGCCAAGTTTCAACAAAATCCAACGAAGCATCTCAGAATTATTGAGCGGACACGAAAATCTTCCTGACGGACAAACAGTCAGGCAGACGAACAGATGGACGAATGGACTGAAATGACAATCACAATATGCCCACGATATTTTTTTCGAGGGGCATAAAAACTGTTAAGTTCTGTAACACACCGCAATGTGTCCCCTGTAACAATTTAGAAAATATTCGAAATAATGGCTGACTCGTCTTCTTGATGGTGTCCTAACCCCATGTCTTTAACCCTTTACCCAACGTAACGGCCAAAACCGGCCAGCGCTATTCTCAAAAATCGCCAATTAATTTTCATTATTTTTTCATTTTTTGTCTCAAAAACATAGGTTATTACACCTCGTTGGAACGAGCTCGCCACACTTGTTCCAATGAGGAGGTCATAACCAATGTTTTTGAGACAAACAAAGAAATAAAATAGTTATTCAAGACTTTTTTTTGCAAGTGTCGTCTGCTTTTCATGTTAGGTAGAGGGTTAAAAAAGTTACACTTCCACGGGAAGAAAACAAATTTTTGGACTGCACAACACAACACACTCTCGGAATTAGTCTTCAAGTAGGGGGACCCCCATGCATATTTTTCGACAATGTCTTTAGTGTAACCCGAATTTAATAATCAACTTGTGGAAATCACAAAATTACAAATACAGTGCCGTAAAGATGTTTTGTGTACTAATTTCTACCTGTTCGCGGAACTCGGAGGAGAAGGCATTGATAGATAACGGCATATACTGCCAGTATTTCTTTCCCATAACAATTCCGACTGTAACGGTATAGCTTTTTACAGCTGTATTATGCATTGTTATATATTTATTATCACCACAGTGTGTGTGTCCAGGAATTCGGATCAAGTAGAGTTGAAGGAACGGAATAGTATTTCGACGAGCCCGTAAGGGCGAGTCGAAATGCGATTCCGTTCCTTCAACGAGACTTGATCCGAATTCCCAGACACACACACTGTGGTGATGATAAATTTATCTCACAATACTTGACCACAAAATGTCTTAAAAGAATATTTTAATAGGAACTATTTCTTTTTCGCAGTGGGTGAAAGAACGTTAATTTAAAAATAGAATGACGTCACGCTTCTGAGAAATTCCCTGTCGCTGGGATTCACTGTGCTTTTGCGAACTTGATCTAACGTGTATTTTGTCAACGTGAATTTGATTGTTAATTGCAATAATAACTGATGAATTAAATGTTTCTCTTGGTGTAAAGTTTTTTTATTTTTAAAAGGATCCTATTAATCGGTTATAGAAGGAGTTTTGCACAATTTACAGCGAATACAGCTGCAACTCTGCTTGCGAATGTGAGTCTTCAAACACTAATAGAACATTGAAAAACCGAAATGAGCTTCCTCGTTGTTTTGGCAACAGCAGAACCACGCGCTTATATCAGGGGCCCTTGATACGGATTCGGAACAAGGGCCCAGATACATTAAACTTTAGTTGCGTAACAGCGCAAAAACGCCCCGATTGTGAGATAAAGAATGTGAACTTTACTTCAAACACGCGAGAAAGTTTAATCTCCCTTTTTGTAATGAATAGTTAAAAACACCAATGTTTCTGCTTGCTTTGTTTGGATACCACGAGGAAATGTGTTTTATTACACCCCTAACGTCTAATTAAAATAGGAATCGGTAAAAAAAAATTGCGTTCTCCCCTCACTAGTGAGATCAAACACCTCGATGATTAACATTTCGTATGAACTTGAAATTGACAAATGAATTTTCACAAGCGCAAAACAAAAGTTGTTCTCGCTCCACCAGTGAGTATAACAAGATGTCATAATTTCGTCATTTCGCAAACAGTCCCGAAACCTGTTTTTGTGTGGATGTACACACCATCCAATGTGATCTTTGTCAGCGGAAACAGCGATCAGCTGATTGTGTAAACAGATTTCTTGCGTGGTATGGGCATCGGATTGGATCGTTTCAGTTGAAGCTTTAAATGAAAAGGGTATAATAAAAAGAAAATCTAATGTTTTCTTGTAAATATCGGGATTAATCTCATTCGTGAGCAAGCTGTTCGTAAAAATACGAATTCTCTCACTCACTCATGAGATAAATCCCGTTATTCACAAGAAAACATTAGATATCCTCCATTTATTACACATCCATTAAACTTTAAACCATACGGTATTTAACAGAATCGCCGCTATGACATAAATGTTTCTGTATTCAACTGATGATGTACAAGCCTGACCTTCTTTCCCAGTGCCATTAAAACTAATTCCTTTCCTGTCGAGTCATTAGTTACGCTTCGAAAAGTTTCCAGATTTCGTTATACAATTATCGATCGTCTGTCGCGTAATGTGAAAATGAAAACGTTCAAAGCAAAATAAAGTCGGTTCACAAAAAATTAGTTAACCAATTGTGAGATAATATTAAAACACCAATCATTTCCAACCACAATATTAACCCAGTGCCGTAGCTGTCTCGCATGTGGATCCCGTTATATCTAAATTGGTCACCTTTATTTCGGTAAATTTTCGGACATCCTGACATGCTTCGAACTTCTTTTAAAAAAGTTTATCCCAGCTGTTTTGCAAATCTAACCAAATTTGTACTTATATTTTTTCTAACAGTAATAGCCGCCAAAATCGTTAGACCTGAATGGACACCAGCCGATGAGAAACAGCGATACGAATTTCAAGAAACAATAAGCCGATTTTCGAAACTGCCATTTTGGCTTTTAATCTATGCAAGGTCACATTTCGCGAGGTGTAGACATTTCAAGAAAACATGTCGTAAGCAATGGGAGAAAGGGGCTGTGAAGTGTTTCGGACCCCATTACGTTCATAAGTGCGAAATCAAAAAACATTTAGCCAAGGTTACCATTTGGTTAAGACAGTGGCAATATTGTATGAGAACTTTCATTATTTCGAATTGAGTTCCTATCGACTTATTGGTGAATGAATGCACGGTGTGTCATGGCTCTGTGGCCCTCGGCACTGTTTTCACAACTTTCTGGGATTCCCCGAGCCGAAAAATTGCGCGGATCGAGTGGTCCCTTGTTGCCATTTAAAACAAGTCCTCGCATCCGTAAAAAGGTCTTCAAGCCTGCGGTATATCATCGTTTAAAGTCGTCTAAGGCTGCCCCTTCAGTTAATTCGAATGATGACATCGGTTCTACGAATTTAAACTCGATATTTCACAAAACTAGTTGTCTTAGCTGACACAGAACACAGTGTGACGAACATGGAAATCGCTTTGTTTACACCCCACGACATGTAACCGTACATAGATTAAAAGCCAAGATGGCAGTTTCGAAAAAGGGTTATAGAAAAGATAAGGACTTCAATTTAAACTGGTTCCCAAAAGGTTGTTTTAATTTACTATCGATCATTTAATTAGTACAGCTTCAAACAAAACAAATGGACTCTTCGCCTTTGGGTTTAAACATAGGAATTAAAATTTGTTGATTTAAATGAATTTTAATGCATGTGATGTGTAATAAATACAGAACGCGATGTGTGTTTATACACATGTTTATAGGCATGTTTATAGACACGTTATGTCTATACAGGAGACACTCGTTACGTTACATTAAGGGAGGGACCTAACCTTGGTAGAAGATCAACTTACTAGCTCTGCAAAAGCAGAGTTAGCAGCGTTGCATGGGAAGTGCACCACTAACGTGCAGTACCCCTTGGTACACATCTCCACCGTACATACGTACAATACACGGAAAGTGATTGTTAATAAATCACCCATGCGGTGGAGTGTCCACTCAAACAAAAAATTCTTGTCTAAGAAAAAGCGTTAGAACGACGAGCAAAGTTTTAGCCAAGGGACATCCGGGTAGAGCCCGGAGGTCCCTTGGCTAAAACTGTTTTTGTCCTTTTCATGCATTCCCACAGGAATCGACTGTTATTGTCTGGGTGGAGACGAGCTGATTTAGTAACAATGCACTATGCATGTACTGCATGGGCAAATGGGATTAACCCTTTACCCAACGTAACGGCAAAAACCAGACAGCACTATTCTCAAAAATCGCCAATTAATTTTCATTATTTTTTTTCATATTTTGTCTCAAAAACATAGGTTATGATCCCTCATTGGAACGAGCTCGACGAGCTCGTTCCAATGAGGGTCATAACCCATGTTTTTGAGATACAAAATGAAAAAAATTAGTTGGTCAAGACTTTTTTTGCAAGTGTCGTTTGCTTTTCATGTTAGGTAAAGTCATTCTCAAGGATAGAGTACAGTCACTGTCGGTCAGGAACAAACCACCGACCTTTCGTTCTAAAGTCCAATCCTCTAACCACTGAGTCACCGCGCTCTTTTCACAAGATATACTTGCGTCCACGGGGCGTTCTGCACAAGAATATCAATATTAGTGTGTCGCAATACTGACAATTTCCAAACCGTAACCACATGGTGTGCGCCATGTAATAGCCATTTCCTAACTCTAACGCTTCGTGGTTTGTTTTTTAGGAACAGCCATGAATGAATATTTCTAAGCTTTTGCGTTATATACTGAGTCAAAGAAGTATAATAGAAACAAATGTGAAAAAATAGTATAAAGGATGAAATATAATAGTTCTAATGTTGCATGTTTGTGGACAAGAAGTCGTGCAAAATGTTGTTGTTGTTCACCCAACCGGGTTTCAAAATAGCACGTGCTACCCGAGAATGCCAAATTGAATGGGTGACCGACGATTTTCTTTGTGCTATGTTGTGCTCGAGAGCCAGGGTTATTGAGAAAACACGCTAGTGTTTGTCTTCCCACATTTTAAAAAATGCCAAGGTTAACCAAAAATCAGAGGCTGCGTGCCATTGGTATGCATGAGGCTGGGATACCTCCAGATGAGCTCGCTGATGAGTTCGGAGTCACCGTGGCCACTATTTACCGTCTCATTGGACGGTATAGAACCACTGGATCGACTGCCGACCGCGTTCAGGTCGACCAAGAGTTACGACCCCTGCACAAGACAGACACATCAGGACGTCTCACTTGCGGGATCACTCCTGGTAGAACTAACAATCGAATCAGTGCACAAACTGTCCGCCACAGACTCGCTGAACACGGCATCCGAAGTAGGCGTCCATACCACGGGCCAGTCCGTACCCAACGTCATCATACCGTCAGAATTGAATGGGTACGTCAGCGTGTTTGCTGGACTCCACAACGTTGGAGCCCAGTTCTTTTTAGTGATAAATCACGATTTTGTCTACGGCGAGCTGGTGGTAGGGCAAGAGTGTATCGCCATCGAGGAGAACGGTTTTCTGATGCTTGCGTACGGGAATATGACCGTTTCAGCGGGGATAGTGTAATGGTTTGGGCAGGAATTTTCTTGCACCATCGAACGCAGTTGATCTTCACAGATGGTAATATGAATGGACAGCGATATGGGGACGAAATTCTTAACGCTGTTGTTATCCCGTTGTTCAACGCTAACGTTGGATTGCAGTTATTCCAGCAAGACTATGCCCGATGTCACGTGGTGCGTATCTGTCGTGACTTTCTTGGGGAACAGAGCCTCGAATTTCTTACTTGGTCCCCACTTTCGTCCGATTTGTCGCCAATCGTGCATATTTGGGATCAACTGAACGACTTCATTATCTTCAGACGTTCGGCAATTTATCTAATGTTCTAAGGTAGGGGTGGAACGCAGTACCACAGGGTGACATCCAGAGACTTATAAGGTCCATGCACCGTCGATGTCTTGCCACCAAGAGGCAAACGGTGGACATACACGCTATTGACTGCATGTGTGAACTTTTCATTTCACCTCATGTCTGAATTGCAACGTCCAGGCGTGGCGCTAGCAACAGTAAGAACATGAAATTATGCAATTTCAAACAGCTAGACTCGAAATATGAATTATGAATTTACAATAATTTGTTTGGGATTAAAGTCAGTAATACTAAAAAAAATTGCTCCTCAAAGTTTATTATACTTTCTTTTTGGATTCAGTATATTTGTAGCACTGCACGCGCCCTACTTAATCCCATAGTTCAACGCGCGGTAATCAGACGATCTCACAAAGCAGACCATTATCTTATTGGTGAACCTATTCCTTCTGAGACAAATTTAGGCGTAACTGCGTAGTCCGGTTGAGAAAAATCAGGGTTTTCCATCAAATATATCTGTCTTCAAAGTTTGGGAAAGGACCAAACGCTTAGTATTCACATAGAATTAATTTATTTGGTTGAAGGTTAAAGAAATTCTATAAACATTAAAGTTACAGTATAGACATTCTGTGCGTGCAGTAAACTTCAAGAAGGCATATGGGGACGATCAAAGGATTATTAAGCTCCGTCCTGTATGTTTTTTTTCAGTTAGTGTTCGTTTTACCGAGAATGTCATTAAAATATTCCCGTTATGCACTTAATTATTTGAAGATTTTTTTTGTCAACTCAAATTTCAGCCGAATTTGATATTAACTCATAAACGAAGTTACCCGGAAGTTATCAGAAGTAAACAAATCCCCGTGACATCATTTCTGAATACACGCGGTTTCTAATTGTAACTTTGCTGTTGTTCTAATCAATGACAGTCACGAACAACAACTATAATAATAATAATAATAATAATAATAATAATAATAATAATAATAATAATATTAATAATAATAATAATAATAATAATAATAATAATAATAATAATAATAAAAATAATAATAATTTCTACATGATAGCAGTGCACGGAGGGGAGCTCATTTACAGACAATGGCACAAACTGCTAGTATTTCTTTCCCATAATAGTCCATACTGTAACAACTGAAATCAAATCGTCACAGAATGTAAATGTTGTTACAAAAACCGGCGACAGCTTAGTCTGTGCAATAATTGGGCATTTTTACATAAAAACAACTTTGTATTATTTCAAATAAATTGCAGTTATATATCCAATAAAGGTATCACGGCAATAAATATTTCCCCATAGGCGAGCTTATGTTAAAAAAATGATCGCATCACTTAAAATTAGATATTCAAATGTCTACATAAAGTACAGAACTTCACACAACTTCTTCTGTCAGAAAATGGGGGGGGGGGGGGGGGGGGGGCATGTAACAATTAAGAGAAAAACTTCAACAAGAAGTGAAGTACCGCCTTGGAACCCAGGTTTCCTGGGAATTTCCAACACAAATAGGTAACCGCATTTTTTTAGGCCGAGAAAATACTCAGAGCATCTCCTTTTTCTTGTGGAGTATTCAGGATTGGTGTAAAAACCTAATAAAATGCTTTAACAGTTTTCCCAAGTAATAAGTTTTTTCTAGGAGCTTTATTTTCGAATGCCTCAACATATCCGAGTGCAACATTTCAAGGCAGATAACTGTCAACCAAATATTTAGTACAATGAGCATCTTTATTGACAACGGCAATCTGAAATAGATTTCACTGACGCGTACGCTATACGTCGACCAGCGTGAACACCAACTTCGCCGTTATCCTTTTCAGAAAGCTAATTTCGAGGAATATGAAAAATTACATTGCACGAAATTTTTCGCGTGGCATAGGAATGATATATGCTGGCACATAGAACACATTGGAACTCAGAGGACGATTTTCGGCTAGGGATTCAAATTGTAATTGCGGTGCATGATTTGTAGAAAGTTCCAGTGAAATTTCGCTTCTATTTAAGAATAGTCCGTCAACGATTCCGTTCCACACATGTGTGTGGAACGGATTTTCATTTGTCGCATGGGTTATTGTTGCTGAGGATTTCATAGAACAGGCGAGTAATTAAAAACATGACAGTACTTGTTGTTTTTTTAAATGGTCAACTTATTTTTTCCCAAATTGCGGCTTATTTTCCTTTAAATAAAACTTGCACAAAAGTGTTTTCTTTCTACTGCAGGAAATTGCGATCCAACATTCTTCGAAGCTGGAGGTCGCTGCTTCATATTTATTGATGTAGCCAAAACATGGGGAGCCGCTCAGAATCATTGCCATCACAACTATGGTGGGAAGTTGGCCATTGTCGAAAACGACCAAGACCTGTCCAACCTCACAGAGCAAAGTAAGTTAACCCTTTACCCAACGTAACGGCCAAAACCGGCCAGCGCTATTCTCAAAAATCGCCAATTACGTTTCATTATTTTTTTCATTTTTTGTCTCAAAAACATAGGTTATGACCCCTCGTTGGAACGAGCTCGTCGAGCTCGTTCCAACGAGGGATCATAACCTATGTTTTTGAGACAAAAAATGAAAATAATTAGTTATTCAAGAATTATTTTTGCAAGTGTCGTCTGCTTTTCAGGTTAGGTAAAGGGTTAATGTGGACGTCACACTAGAGAGTGAGATGTAATCTCTTAACCACCAGTCTAATTCCGCAGGTTATCTGATGCTGTTATGAGCTTTTTATTTACCCACTTATCGTAGAATTTGCGCGCAGATTACCGTTGATTTCATGTGGTGTCCCTTTATTCACAAAGAAACATATGTATTCTCCTCTCGAGCCCCAGTTATAGATATTCAAAGCAATAAACATTTATTTCGTCTTGAATACCTCAACATACTAACACCGCGTAATCATAAAACTACTTCAGTGGCAACTCTTCAATCATAAGTACTCAGTTCACACACATGTCTAACAATATGGTAATGTCATTAAAGATTCGGTCAAATCAATCATAGATTGAGAAACATTTCTTGCGTTTATACAGAGGAAATGAGTGTTTATGGCACTTTTAGATTTAATTGGCTAGAATATTTCAGTTGGTCGGAAATTGATTGTCAAAGATGTGTAATTATACATAAGCTCCATTATGACGAACGGTCAGGACAGTAATGGTTATTGCAGTAACAACATCTCAATATGAATGACAACAACATCCTGGAAGTTAATCTCCTGTTGAATAAATTTCTATTACTGATTTCACGAGTGGATTTATCGAGTACATTCCAAATCCCGGGAAGGTAAACAATGGGAGAATACCTAATGATTTTGTCCGTTTTTTTCTGTTTGTAACAAGTCGGACTGTCGGGTAATAATACCTGAGGGGTTTTCCACAGTGCGAAATGCATTGTTAAAAGATGCCGGTAGTCTGCCATCGCGGTAGTCAAAGATAAAAAGAGAAGCATGAAGTTTGAATAAGCCCTCAACTTTGAGTATTTTATCCTTTGAATATTTTATCCTGTGAAGCAGCCATGACTAGATTTGATGAAAGATTCATCGAAACTTGACTATAGGAATCATTGGTGAAAACTCCATACACTTTACAGGGAAACAATTTGATTAAATGTACACAAATTATACTTTTTGTCAGTGGCAAGTGAAATCCTGTTCTGGGCAGGAATATCCGCCAGCAGCATGCAAGGAGTTAATATGCGTATTGCCCACTTTTGCATAATCACTAATTTTCTTATTGCTCTCGAGTGTCCCAAACCCGGATTCCGTATGGCAAATGACTGAATGAGAAGGTAGTACAGAGTTTTCATTACTTCATGAGGGAGAATATTTTTTACTTTATTAAGGCGAAAGTTTACATGGGCTATTTTAGAGTAGAAAGAGGATATGTGAGCCTCATAATACATATGTTCATCGATTCGTATTCCAAGAAATTTTAGGGATTTATCAACTTCCGAACCCTCTACCTTACTTATTATTTGGTTGTTGATTGACGCACGCAGTTGTTGTTGTTATTACTGTTTGGATTTAATTAGATACACTTTGTTTTGTTTGCATTCAACAGTAAGTGATTGGTGGAGTACCATTCAAGCACTTTTTGAAGTTCCTCGTTAAAACGGCTTTTGTAAGGATTACATTATCTGGACCAGAGTTGTATCCGGTGGTATCACCCGCAAAGGTAAAAGGTTTAATGGGGTCACATTGTTAAGATCATTAATGTATAAAAAAAACAGTATATGACATAATACTGAACCCTGGGGAACTCCACAACTAACTTCAGTTAGCTCTGATTTCTGTTCTCTTTTCATCACATACTGAGTCCTTTTTGATAGATAGCTTCTGAACCAACTATTGACGATTCCTTTGATTCCATATGTTTTCATTTTTTTCTAATAAAATGTCATGATTAATGGTAGCAAAAGCTTTGGATAGGTCCAGAAAGTGAGCTAACGCATTATCCCTTTTCTTGTTTTCATTGTTTTCTAATGCTATACTGTTTAGAAGTTGAAGAACTGGGTGGATTGTACTGTAATATTTTCTGAATCCATACTGGTGATGATAAAGTTTGGTAAATTTGTCCAATACGTTTATCAGTCTAGCAGACATTTCTTTCGCCGTTGAAGAAACAGGTAGTAAGCTAATTGGTCTATAGTAAGTGAACTTGTTCTCGTCGCCTGATTTTAAAATAGGCACCACCTTCTCAATTTTTATCTTGTCCGACGCTATGCCATTACAGAAGGACTCGTTAATAATGTGAGAAAGGGAGAGGCAATTCCATTTCCGGTGTGTTATAACCCTTTAACCAATGTAACGGCCAAAACCGGCCAGCGCTATTCACATAAATCGCCAATTAATTTTTATTATTTTTTTCAGTTTTTGTTTCAAAAACATGGGTTATGATCCTTCATTGGAACGAGCTCGTCGAGGGTCATAACCTATGTTTTTGAGGCAAAAATTTAAAAAGATAGTTATTCAATTTTTTTGTTTGCAAGTGTCGTCTGCTTTTCATGTTAGGTAAAGGGTTAATAAATGTGAGGAAAAACCATCACAATTTTTTTGTCCATTTTGATTTGAAGGGTTTTTTTTACCACAGATGTGATTTCTAGGGGGGGGGGGGGGGGTTGTGGGTCTTAAGCTCCATTCACATGGCGAGATTTACATACGTGTGTAACGATACACACGTGTGTAAATTTACTCACGTATGCAAACATGGTCATGTGAACGGGTCTGCACACGTGTGTAAAGATACACACGGTGCAAAAAATACATCTGGGTGGACCAGATGTAAATCCGAAATTGCACATGCGTATTGTTTACACATGTGTAATTATGGCCATGTGAATGCAAAATGTGAATTGCAAATTTTGCATACCCATTCTGAGACAGGGAACATGGAGGGGTTAATACATTGCGTCATGCCTATTTTGAGATTTGTTTCAACTGCGCGCCAAATTTCCAAGAATTTCAATCGTTTCCTGTCATATCTGTTTACCGCGTTATAGTGTGCGTTTGAAAAAAACTATGCCACCGAAAGAAACCAAGTCGCTACAACCGGCAGCCAATCTTCGTCGTCGAATTCGCGGAGTACTACGTCCTCCCACCATGCACTACTTCTTGATTTTGACCAAAATCCTTTCTCCTGAGTCACACCCATAACTAGAGCGGTACTGACCAAATATGGCACAATTCGCCTTCGTCTTGTTCTGGTTGCAGATATTAGTCTGCCCATTGTGAATGTTTGGAAGAGACTGTGGACCCGATGGAATAACCGGCCTTTATATTATAAGCGACTTGTAAATACCACACAAATACTCAGCATTTTTAAAATACATGTGAACGCATTGCAAATTTTACTATTGCATACCCTGGTAAAAATTGCACATGTGTATCTTTGCATACTATGTAAATGTTGGCCATGTGAATGAGGCTTTAGATATAAGTTATTTGAAGAATTACTCTCCATGTAATCTGAGTAATTCTGTTTATGAATTTGTTCCGAAGTTAGTTTTCCTTCGTTTGCAAAGAATTTATTAAACTGGTTTGCTATGTCACCTGAGGCATTTTTTTCTTCATTGTAACGAGAAAAGAATGCGGGAAAAGAAACTGTGCGTTTTGTTTTATAGATTGCTTCATTTAAGATTTACCACGTTTTTCTAATGTCGTTTTTGTGTTCGTGTAGTATATCTCTGTAGTAGGAGGCATTGCATTGTATTTTTACTGTGCTGAAAATTTGGCAGTATTTTTTATAGTTGGAAATGTCAGATAAGATAAGGTTATTCAGCAAAAACACTAAGGACAAGCAGATTTCATGATATACACATAGCAATGACAATAAGTGAGAAGATAATACAACAATATATTGTATGGTAATGATAGTATTAATTGTTGTAGTTTGTCATATATAATTAATTAACCGATACCAGTAAACATTACTGCTGATGGAGCTTCAGCTCGCGTCGTTTAAAGAAAAGCTGGATCATATTACAGATGATGTTACGCAGCTTGGGTTCATTATTTTCCATGAAGAATATGAATTTTTCCTCGACGTTCATCACAGAGAAGTTCTGAATTTCAAGCTTTAATCTGCGAAAAACGTTATTCCGGATAAACTCATATTCCGCACATTTCATCACGAAATGTAGTTCAGTTTCAACCTCCCCCAAGTCACATGATCTGCAACTGCAAAATGTTTCGTCTACGGGAGTCGGAGGATGCATATGTCTGCCCTTTTCCATCATTAAACAGTGATTACTGATACGTAATCGAGTAAATATCATTTTTGCTTCGAGCGATACGGTGTTTGTCAAGTACGTTTCTAAGTTGTATGCTTTCTTGAATTGTCTATACGTTCTCGGTTTATTTGATCCCTTTTTCTTATTATAGTCATGAATATTATTATAAAAGGCTTTGCGGTGAAGGTTTTGTAATTTCTCCCTACTTTATTATTGTCATATGGATAGAGTATTGGGTTGTTATTAGCAAGAACTTCCCGATATTTCAGCCACATAGAATCTGGCTGTAAATATTTTTCGACTTATAACCGAGCATCCAGTAATAATTTAGATGACAGAGATTGAAATAATTTTGACACAAATTTTGCAAGTTGCATCTTTGTGTCAATATATAATGGATATTGTCCCAAGTTCAGAGATCAAAATTATTTCAATCTCTGTCAGTAGTATGTCTCGTATGTTTGAGGTAACATTTCGATGACCCCGGTGGATGACCCCGGAAGTGACGTCATGTCACATGACCTAGTGGCGCCATGTTGTGTTGTTATGGTAACCCGCGTGAGAGGCCATCTCGTGACGTCATCGCCATAGTGATACGTGGTGTGAGTGCGCATGCGCAGCGCGTGTTGTTAGGGTGATACGTGTTTCCGTCGTCCATTTTGTATACTGGAGGCCGCCATCTTGATTTCTATGGTAGCACGTGATCGCTATGTTACCCAATTTTTCTGCAATAAGACAGGGTATGTTCAGAGGGTGTGTTCGATTGAATCGGAGTAAATCTAATTACCACAAACGATCCGACAATCCCTCCAAATCACCAAAATCCACCCAACTTTTACTATTTCGAATTCTTTCAGAATTCTCTGCTTCTATCTATATATGTAATAGTTTATGTCTACCTAGCCATGTTACTT
The DNA here is from genome assembly GCA_031216915.1 of Pictodentalium vernedei. Lineage (NCBI taxonomy): Eukaryota > Metazoa > Mollusca > Scaphopoda > Dentaliida > Dentaliidae > Pictodentalium > Pictodentalium vernedei. The sequence goes on along the minus strand of CM062288.1, from coordinate 155,966,387 downwards.
TGTTCTGGAGTATACTCCAGTAGCGTAGAAGAGCCTATTAGTTGGAACAGTTTTGCTTATTATTACTATATTTAGCAATTTCTGGTCTATTCTTGTTAGTTCTGACCCTATTCCAAGTACTCTTGTTGTTTCATATATCTAGATCATTTATAACCAATCAGATTGCTTAATTTCTCATAATCTGTATGCAGAGTCATCTCTCTTCTGCATAATAAAAACCTATATCCAGTGGCAATATCCACAGGCACCCCAATTTTAGCATCCCTTTTTTGAAAACACCTGTGGCTATGGAATCATTTTTTTGTCATATGTGCTTATGTGAGAAGGCACAATGTGACACAATGTGCTCTATCACATAGGCACATACGGGTATTTGAGGATACCTTTGGCCTGGTATTGTATTATTTGATGATACCTATCGAGGATACCTACTGGAGAATCCCTTTTGTCATATGTGCTTATGTGAAAAGGCACAATGTGACACAATATGCCCTATCACATAGGCACATGCTTTATGTGCCGATATGTGCTTATGTGAAAAGGCACAATGTGACACAATATGCCCTATCACATAGGCACATACGGGTATTTGAGGATACCTATGGCCTGGTATTGTATTATTTGAGGATACCTATCGAGGATACCTACTGGAGAATCCTTTTAGTCATATGTGCTTATGTGAAAAGCCACAATTTAACACAATATGCCCTATCACATAGGCACATACGGGTATTTGAGGATACCTATGGCCTGCTATTGTATTATTTGAGGATACCTATTGAGGATCCCTATCGAGGATACCTTTTGGAGAATCCCTTTTTTGTCGCATTAGGCTATGTAAAAGCCCTCAATGGGTCTAATGTAGTCTTACCAACCGCTTCCATCTTGTCGCCAAAGCTCCAAGGCCATTACAGGTCTATGGCCTATCTATCCTATCATTAGCTTCTACAACAGTCTTGTTCCATTGCGGCCTTGTACCAGTACTATTGGCTTCTGTTATTCTGCCCCATATCTCATCCATCCATTAATATTGACTTATATCACTACTTTCTAGCTATACCTATCTCAGTCTCGGCTATAACATTGATCAAGGTTGAATCAGATTTCCCCTGTATACATATAAGGCATTCCGTTATTGAGATTCCTAGCCGAGTCCGTAAAAATTGGATTCCGTGTTTTAACATCGTCCACTCGAGGGTATTTCCCTTCCCTATTAGAAGAATTTAGTTCACTGGGTTGTAGTTCATTCAGTTAAAATTTATTAAGTTTAAAATTCAATCAGTTCAGAAAGGTGTTAATATTTATTTATATTTTATATAGTTCATTCTGTTCAAAGGGGTTAACTATATATACATTCATTAGGGTTATAGTTCATTCATTCAGTTTAATTACATAAAGTTCATTCAGTTGAAAACTTTGTTCAGTTCAAAGGGTTCATTCGGGTTTGTTCAATTCAAGGGGGTTAACATTGGGTTATATTTAGGGATTATAGTTCATTCAGGTGAAAACTTTGTTATGGTCAATTCCCTTCCATCTTGGTTCTGTTGGATCTTCGTTCACTTCATTCGAACAGTTGTCTTGTATCTGTTCATAAATCAGTTCTGTTCACTTCGATCTTGGTTGTGTTGGATCTTTGTTCACTTTGTTCTGTTCAGTCTGTCCAACTAGTTCGATCAATCTGACTAGTTTGACATTCTTTCAATTTGTTATGTTTACTTCGTTGTTTTGTAGTGACTGGTTGTATCTGTTCAGAGTCTTGTAGTCATTGTTGAATTGGTTGTTATCAATCCCTTTCCATACCCTCGAGTGGACGATGTTAAAACACGGAATCCAAATTTTACGGACTCGGCTAGGAATCTCAATAACGGAATGCCTTATATGTATATAGGGGAAATCTGATTCAACCTTGATCAATGTTATAGTCGAGACTGAGATAGGTATAGCTAGGAAGTAGTAATACAAGTCAATATTAATGGATGGATGAGATATGGGACAGAATAACAGAAGCCAATAGTACTGGTACAAGGCCGCAATGGAACAAGACTGTTGTAGAAGCTAATGATAGGACAGATAGGCCATAGACCTGTAATGGCCTTGGAGCTTTGGCGACAAGATGGAAGCGGTTGGTAAGACTACATTAGACCCATTGAGGGCTTTTACATAGCCTAATGCGACAAAAAAGGGATTCTCCAAAAGGTATCCTCGATAGGTATCCTCAATAGGTATCCTCAAATAATACAACAGCAGGCCATAGGTATCCTCAAATACCCGTATGTGCCTATGTGATAGGGCATATTATGTCACATTGTGCCTTTTCACATAAGCACATATGACAAAAAAGGGATTCTCCAGTAGGTATCCTCGATAGGTATCATCAAATAATGCAATACCAGGCCAAAGGTATCCTCAAATACCCGTATGTGCCTATGTGATAGGGCACATTGGGTCACATTGTGCCTTTTCACATAAGCACATACGACAAAAAAGGGATTCCATAGCCACGGGTGTTTTCAAAAAAGGGGTGCTAAAATTGGGGTGCCTGTGGATATTGCCATTGGATATAGGTTTTTATTATTCAGAAGGGAGATAACTCTGCATACAGATTAGGAGAAATTAAGCAATCTGATTGGTTATAAATGATCTAGATATATGAAACAACAAGAGTACTTGGAATATGGTCAGAACTAACAAGAACAGACCAGAAATTGCTAAATATAGTAATAATAAGCAAAACTGTTCCAACTAATAGGCTCTTCTACGCTACTGGAGTATACTCCAGAACAAAGGAACATGGCTAGGTAGACATAAACTATTACATATATAGATAGAAGCAGAGAATTCTGAAAGAATTCGAAATAGTAAAAGTTGGGTGGATTTTGGTGATTTGGAAGGATTGTCGGGTCGTTTGTGGTAATTAGATTTACTCCGATTCAATCGAACACACCCTCCGAACATACCCCGTCTTATTGCAGAAAAATTGGGTAACATAGCAATCACGTGCTACCATAGAAATCAAGATGGCGGCCTCCAGTATACAAAATGGACGACGGAAACACGTATCATCCTAACAACACGCGCTGCGCATGCGCACTCACACCACGTATCACTATGGAGATGACATCACAAGATGGCCGCTCACGCGGGTTACCATGACAACACAACATGGCGCCACTAGGTCACGTGACATGACTCACTTCCGGGGGCATCCACCGGGGTCATCCAAATGTTACCTCAAACATACGAGACATACTACTTCTGTCATCTAAATTATTACTGGATGCTCGGTTATAAGTCGAAAAATATTTACAGCCAGATTCTATGTGGCTGAAACATCGGGAAGTTCTTGCTAATAACAACCCAATACTCTATCCATATGACAATAATAAAGTTAGGGTGAAATTACAAAACCTTCACTGTGTCGAATGCCTTCTGCATGTCTGGAAGATTTACTGTTTACGTCAAGCATGGACTTGTAGAATTGAAGTTGGACACGTTCACCTGGGGTGGTATCAAAATTGATTTCATTTATCTTAGAAGCCCAGAGTTTATTTCCATACATAAGGATGAGTTTTATGAGAGAATCGAACAATTTTAACAAGATGCCAATAGAGGGCGACCATTTCTTCTGAAAGGTATTAAATAAGCTAGGTAAAACCTTTAACCCTTTCTGCATAAACTGGATTTGCAATTTACCATTGGACGACAAGACAAGTCCAAGGTATGTATATTCGGTAGTATAGTTGATTGTTTGTGTGCCGATTTGGAATTTAGGAAGATTAGGTTTTTTTCAAGAACTGGTTATGATGGCCTTTGATTTATCAACATTAACGATAAGTTTATTTTCATCACGGTATTCGGTTAATTTGTTCAGTGCGTTTTGGAGTCCAAGCGGTATGCCCGAAAGAGGGGCTAAGTCATCGGCAAACAAACGATGATTTAGTGGTGAACCATTAATGTTGATACAGGAGCATTCGTCATTGAAGCATAAGCCCAAGTCACCAAAAAAAATTTCAAAAAGTGTCGGCGAGGCAACACAGCCATGTCTCACGCCGATGGTCGATAGCCTGGGTGGTCCTACAGACCTACACCCCGGATATTTTTACTTGGTAGTAACTTGACTGGTACATAAATTGCAAAACTTTAAATATATTATTGCATACACCTAAACGTTCCAGTTTTTCGAACAGACGGGGCCTATTTACTGTGTCGAATGCCATCTTAAAACCAATAAACACCGCATACAACGGCTTTTTTAACACCTTGTATTTGTTGATGTCCGTTTTATGAATAAAAGCACTATCAATTATATTATACTTCGCACCGCCCTGAATCCAAAAGGGTTCTCGCTTATAAGAGTGTTCTCTTCTGGAAAAGTATTAATCATCTCGTTTATCACAATATTGAATAATTTGCCTAAGCCGCTACTCACACCAATAGCTCTATAATTAACTGGATCGTGACTGTCCCCATTTTTGTATATTGTTGTCAAAACATATTTGCTCCAATCTACAGGGTAGTGATGAGATTGCAGCACTTAATTAAATAATTTTATCAAAAGATGTTGTCATCTTCTACAGCTTTTTTATTTTTAAGTTTCTTTATGGAGTTGAGTATTTCGGTGGCCGTGATTGAATCGTTATTTAGAGGATATTGGGAATGAACCACCCCCTCCCGGAACTTGTTCTTATGAGCGTGGCGTTTTGTGTTTGATACAACAGAGTATTGAAGTTATCAACAGCCCGATCTACATCAAACTGATTTTCCTGAACACTATTTGTGCGCAAGGTCCCAATAGCCTCTCAGTATGCTTTCGGGTCAGTTGTCGTTAAACTGACGAGTTTATCACACAATTCCTTAAAGTGACGTTTTGACTTCCTCTTTGTTGGTTTTTTGTACGCTTTTTTTAGCAAAGAAGAAATTTTGGATGAGAGAAGTGTGAAACGGGTTTTGTTTGAGAGAAGTCAAGGTATGTTTCTATGAAAATTTCAGGTCCTTGCATTCCTGATCAAACCATTTCCATTTGGGCCTCTTTTTCTTAGGGGAATTGAGAATTCGTTTTGTTCCATATGTGTTTACTTCGGCTAGAATCTTGCGAAAGTCCCAAACCGCGTTTTCTGTACCATTTTTGTCATTTTTGGGTATGTCTTCACCATAAATCGTTGGTTTTTAATCTGCAGACCGCGGTTACATATTGCTTGTCTAGCCTTTCCTGAGCTATCGAGTAGCCACTTGTGCATGAATGGTGGTCTTACATAGACATATTTAGTATTCACCCCTTTACTGATAATATTTGTGTATTTTAACACTTTACCCAAAGTAACGGCCAAAACCGGCCAGAGCTATTCACAAAAATCGCCAATTAATTTTCATTATTTTTTTTCATTTTTTGTCTCAAAAACATAGGTTATGACCCCTCTTTGGAACGATCTCGTCGAGCTCGTTCCAATGAGGGATCATAACCTATGTTTTTGAGACAAAAAAATGAAAAAAAAATTAGTTATTCAAGAATTTTTTTTGCAAGTGTCGTCTGCTTTTCATGTTAGGTAAAGGGTTAAGTGCAGGTTAAGTTGACAGTTGTCTGAATATTCGATTGGCGATTTCATACAAAATAATTCTACATCCAAGAAATGCTTATCTGATATTATAATGTAGTCTACAACATTGGCACCCTTATACTGATAACTTGTAAACTTACCCATATAATCTCCAGGAATTCGGCCATTAATTATTCTCATTTTAGTAGCCCGACACATGGCAAAAGGTTGTGGCCCAAACGTGTTTGTTCGTTTATCTAGGCTTTGACGTTTTTCACATTGGTCAGTTGTATACGAGTCAGTGAGGATGAGATGCTTGTCGCTGTCATCTGTAATATACTCCGACAGTTTCCAGTGCGTGAATTACAATCTCCTCCCATAATGATTAAATCGTTTCCCCCACACCCCTTTAGTTTTTGCTCAAGATTTCCGTACTCAGAATCCAGTTTTTCTCGGGATTGCCAAAATGTTGAATTAAATGGAGGGATATGAACTGAGATAAAAACAACTTTTGAATTCCTGTAAAATATTTTCCCATCAAATTCTACCCACAACAGTGGATCATCGATGGAATCATATTTTTGAAAGAATGGTTTCTATCTATCAAGATAGCAAAACGCAACACCGCCTCGGTTAGACTTGTACTGCTGCGACACATATCTAGACATGTATAACCCGGAAAAGTGATGTAACTTGTTTTACAATGCCAAGATTCGGACAGCGATATAAATTCAGATTGTTTTACAGGGAGATGTATTCAGGGTCATCCCGCTTGTATACAAGGCCCTGAGCGTTCCGAGCAGTATAGGCTATTTTCTTTTTATGCCATGCTCGCCTCTGTTACTGCCTATGGAAAGCCAGCATGTTAAATTTTAGCTTTTAACCCCACTACCGACGTAAAGCTTCTACTAGATTTAACAAAAATTTACACCAAAAAGTCGTAAGTTCATCCTACGTGACCTTTGGCATCACGCAATTTGCCAACTTCGATAATATTCACACTTCGCGATGTTTCTTTCCAACATACAACATTTTGCGGGACTATCTACTGCGTGCAATGACTTATTAAGTTTCAAATACCTACAATTAAATATTTTAAATAAAATTTAAGAATCGTTAACAATAATTTGACTGAAAAAGCAAGGAAAATTCAATCAACTTTGACGATGTGTCTAGCCGTCAATCAAGCATTCACGTACCACCCACCGGCGCAGATGTAAACAAAACAAACCCGTGTGTTTGCGATAGAAAGAGTCGCTTTTTCCATTTTAAGTGACAAAGTCGATTATTTATTAAGAGCATGGTATAAATAAAACAAATATATACAAGGGTCGGTAATCGGTAAATCTAATAATCTGACATGCGCTCCTCCCCCAACCCCGATGTCGGACATATCTCATCAGATAAGACTAGAGATGTGTTCTCCCAGTTAAAAACGGTAATTTGAATGTATGTGCTCTCACAGACTTCATCAGTGACAAACTGAAAAATCGATTGGCAAGGATGGAACAAAGATACATTGTGGAAAACTATGATACAAATCTGCATCTTTAACAAGAAGAGTAGGGGGCACGGTGGCGTTGAGGTAATCGGTTCTCGTTAGATACCGAAGTTAAGCACCGTCGAACTCGGTCAATCCTCGGATGGGTGACCGTCTGAGCGATCGATGCGGACTTCCGCGCTGTGTCCTTGGGCAAGGCACTTACTCCCCATTGTCCACATGAGGCACGTCGACGCCGCGCACTAAGGCGTACTGCACGTCGATGGTGCGCATGTCTTCACCCAATCTAACCCTACCTGTGCTGCAGTGCGGAGTTACGATGTTGGGGAGCTGGCAGCTGCTTGTCGTTGCCCGGTGGTTCTCTCCGGGTACTCCGGCTTCCTCCACCCGTAAATCGCCACGGTCATGATTAGCCAATTGTATATAAGTATGTGACCTTAAACACCAATAAATAAATAAATAACAAGAAGAGTATTATACAAGAGATCGGCTCTATGTTTTGTGGATACGAGCTATCCTATTGTTGCACTGATGCAGTTTCCAGCATTCAGGCATGGACTTTCAATTTTCTAATTCAGTTATCGATCTTATATTATTTCTTTATCATATCGTTCAAAATGTAAAAATAAATTACGTTTGGCAGCTTGTAGCACTGACACCATGCTGAACGCCTACCACCGTGTAAATACCATAGCTTAGAAGAGAGTGGAGATGCGAGTCGAGTTTGCACAACTGCATTCTAAAATAGCTCAAGCATATTAAAAACACTTAAGAGACGACACTCAGAATATTGCAGTACGGTCGCATGTGTCCCATCAATCAGGTTAACTCAAGAAGGTCGTTGAAGTGAGTTGCCACAGAGTATGTCCTGGAATCAAAGATGGTAAGATAAGTACTTACTGAGTGACAGGTCACCATCCATCATTCGCGAAAGGTTCTTTCTAAGCTGTCATAGACCATTGCATTCCTCAACCGTGCAAGGTAACGAGTTCTCCAGATTGTCGTGACATTAATAATAAAAGTTAATGTGCTACCAAAGTTTCTAATATCCTACTTCAAAATCAACTACCATGACATACCACCCGAACGAGCTCAATGAGCTCGGTCCCGTGAAAAATCCAAGATACATGCTCAGCTAATATAGTTTGAATGCTCAACTATACAATTCAAAAAAGTAGGGGATATCCAAACTGATGTTGATATTTTCGGAAAATGGTATTGTATACGCGTGATTGGACACATCAATAAGTTTAGTGTGGATCGTGAATGTCACCGCCCCACGAAAACTTCGTGCAGGTTTTTCGTACGAGCGCCGCGTTCTTGTCTGCGGGGTACGTTTGGAAATTTTCATTTGTACTGGACGGGCTTTTTCGGTCGTCAATAGTTTCTGGTCGAAACGTAACTTTTGAGGTATGCGAAGACTGATACGTGACGAACTTTTACGTGCCGTTAGCATGTTTGAAGCTAGCAACAGACAGACTGCAGGGGCTCAAATTCTCAACGTTATTCAGGCGGTGATTTACTCAGCAGGTTGTGGTCAAGCTACCGTCAGAAAGGCAATGTTGATAACAGACGTCGGTCAGGTCGTCCAAGGGCGACAACTGCTAATCAGGATCGTTTCATAGGAACCACAACATTACGTAACCGCCATCAAAGTGCCTCAGAAATTGGGCAGTTGCTGCACCGAGCGACAGATGTGCGAGTCAGTGGTCAGACGATCCGAAACGTCGACACAGCTGGAATTTGTACTCTTGACGACCTCGAATAATTTCACGTTTGACTGAACGTCACATCGCAGCAAGGCGTAATTGGTGTGGAACACGACAGCGCTGGGACAATCGTCGGTGGAGCAACGTCATGTTTTCCGATGAATCGAGGTTCACTCTCGACTTCCACGACAGGCGAAACAAAGGGTGGCGGCGGCGGAACGAACGATACCAGGACGTAACCGTTAGGCAGCACGATCGTTTTGGTAATGGCTCGGTTATGGTGTGGTGAGGCATAACCATGACAAGCAGAGCAGCATTACATGTCATCCAAGGGCTTGTTACAGGGCAGTACTACCGTGACAAAATAGCAGCTCATGTGGTGCCATTTGCGCGACGTCACGGCTGTCGATTCATTTTCCAAGATGACAATGCAAGAGCACACTGGGCCCGTGTCGCTACAGAGTTCCTCCTTGGCCAGCACTAAGTCCAGACCTTTCACCAATTGAACACTCTGGGGTGTGCTTGGCAGCGCGTACGACAACGCCAATAGCCCCCTACCAATGTCCAGGAACGCGATGTTGTTTACACTCAATAGGGATGTCATTATTCCAAGTGTTTTGTTCGACAGCGAAACGCTTGACTTTGTTGGCGTCCACAAACACTTGGGATTATCCATCCAATCAAACTTGGGCTGGGAAGCGCATATTGACGACATTTGTAAAAAAACCTGTGTTAGACGTTCACAGTTAAGAAAACTAAAGCATATTTTCAATCGACAGATTTTGAATAAGATGTACAATGCCTTTATTTTGCCAATATTGGAATACGGAAGTCCGGTGTGGTGCGGAGCTTCCCAATATATGATGAAGCGTCTAGAGGATATACACTGTGATGCCGCACGATCAGTATCGCGAGATCTCCTTTTGATTGAAGTTGGGTGGGACAGTCTGGAAACAAGAAGACACATACAAAAGATGTGTACCTTCTACAAAATCGTAAACAACGAAGCGCCCGATTATCTGCAGGAATTACTACCACGAAGAGTTCGTGACACATCTGGTTATATATAACCTTCGAAATTCGGCAGATTTTATGCCTTATTGCATGCGAACAGAGCTATTCAAAAGATCATTTTTCCCCTCGTGTACAGGAACATGGAATAGTCTACCAGTGTCCGTGCGAAACAGCAGTTCACTTAATGAATTCAAAAAACTCATATCACCGCCTGAAGGGAGACCTCCAGGATACTTCTCCCGTGGTGTCAGAAAATACAACATTATTCATAGTAGAATTCGAACTTGTTACAGCGATTTGAACAGTGATAAGTTTCTCTATTACATCTCCGAATCTCCATACTGTTCCCATTGTCCAGCTGCTGTTGAGGACGCAGAGCACTATTTACTCTTTTGCCCCTTTTATTCAAAATCTCGCAACGGTAAACTATTGAAAATTAATATTAATTTGAACTCCGTTGATATTTTACTGTACGGCGATCCCATTTTAGAACATAAAACTAATACCTCACTTTTTAAATTTGTTCAAAAATTTATTCGTAACACTCGAAGATTCGATAATGAGTTTCCATCCTAGTATTGTTTAACACATGCAGTTCATTGCGACTCCTTAGGCGCGTGATTAGGCGGCTAAAGTGTAACCAATGGATGACTACGGAAATTAATATGTTATTATTATTATTATTATTATTATTATTATTATTATTATTATTATTTATTTATTATTATTATTATTATTATTATTATTATTATTATTATTATTATTATTATTTTTTTTTTTTTTTTTTTTTTTTTTTTTATTATTCGCCGCAGGAGTGCTATGTCGGTGGTAAGATTTGAACGCGATAGTAAAAGTATTATCCATACTTTTACTATCGACCCTCGGCATGGAAAATCAAATTGACAGAGACAGACTCAGGGTGCAGAAACGACATCAATCAATCAATCACTTTTTTTCTCTCTCACTCATTTTATTGCGAAGGTAGATTTTCTAGTATATATATATATATTTTTTTACATTTCTCTCATTTGTTTGTTTCGCCATTATATTGATTTTTTGTATCATGTTAATGGAGCGGAGGGTATACTAAGTGGAAAGCACTTGTCCTCCAATCCCAATTTGCAACTTATTTGTTTGGCAAATAAAAATATGTTTAACTTTATGTCCAGGAACTCGCCGCTTCCATGCATGAAGAATGGAATAACATCAGTCAAGCTGATATTGGACGCTTGGTGAGGAGTATGCCAAGTCAGATCCGCGTTTGTCTCGCGAACCGTGGAGGATTTTCAAGGTACTGAGATCTTGGACTGAATATGGTAAATTCTCTGCCTGACCTTCCATGTCTTCTACAGCTCAGTGCCTGGAACGTGTGCTTGTCAGACACCCAACTATCGCTGAAATCATTCACCAGATGCCACAGTGCAATGCTTCAACTGTCTTTTCGATCAAATATAAACATATTTCTTCATATATCTCACTTATATCAAATATCCCCTACTTTTCTGAATAGTATATAATACAACGTTTTCATTGCAACATGTGGCAATATAGTTTTCACTTTGTTGAGGACCTATTCTGCACGGGCAGTTTTTAACACAAATTAGAAATGTGAGCCTTACATAAAAGACTCTTCAATATGCATGCCTAGAAATTTTGATGGCGATTCGTATAGGTCAGACGCAACTCTATACTCTTATTGTTTATAACAAAATCATTGAGCAATTGAACTACTCTCTTATTTCTGGGGTTTATAATGATAAACTTCGTTTTAGTAGTACTGAGAAGGAGGTAATTAGCTGAACACCCAGAAATATCTTTTCTAGTTCACGAGTAATATGGTTTACAAGAATATGTATGTCTGGTCCCAAATGACACAAGATTTAAAAATGTATCCTCGCAAAGGTCATTAACATACAACAGAAACAAAGTCGTCCCATAATGGAGCAGTGTGGCACTCCGGAAGTAACTCGGATTGTGGCTGACTCAAGGTCTCCGAGCGCGACGCATTCTTGCCTATTGAGCAGATAACTTTTGAACCATTCTAAGCTTACTCCACGAATACCATAGTATTCCAGCTTGCTGAACACACTGTGATTGATCGCGTCGAAAGCCCTTTAAAGTACTAGAAAGACGACGAGTGTGTTATTTTTACTTTCTTTATAATTTCCCTCAGCAATATGACTCGATAATTAAAGAGCGGGATGAATTGTGATGTGATTTTCATGAAAACCATATTGTTGAGGGGTTAGGATATCAAATCTGTTAAAAAAATTAATAAGTTGATAAGACATAATTTTCTCCAATACTTTTGAGAAAGTAGGCAAAATACTCACCGGCCTATATTATTGATGTAACGTGAATCGCTTGAGTTGTAAATCGGGATCACTTTAGGAATTTTCATGTTTTATCAAAAGACTATGATAACCAGCTAGGTTGGTTAACATACAGAGAGGCGGCTGGAATACTTCCTTCAGGGCAATGACATCAAATTTGTTCTCTGATTTCTGAACAGAAGATAAAAGGTCACTTCGGGAATTCCATTGAGCAGATAGGCGTTGCACAATGATAGGGAATAATGACAATGTATGTCCAATGCTTTCAAGAGACGACTGGAATTTATCAGGTAGGTAATAACTACATTCTGATTGGTCTTTGAAAGGTGAATCGTCAGCGTTATTCATGTCGGCACTTTTGTTACATAAAGTCACGGAGTGACCACGGTGAATCTTGTCTAAAGTTACATTACTTGCTATGATATTCCTCGTGATTGACAGGACTAATACCATTACAAAAACACGAGATGCCTTTTCATCAATATAAAGAATGCCAAACAAAGTCAGACAATGCTATTACGTGACATTGGAGGTAACTGATCATTTGATCCGTCTCTGATGGTCTGAAACAATCGATTGAATGGATGGTAAAACGGTGAGTATATCTATATATACATAAAATACAAATGTATATACAATGACGCACGTTACGCGTTGGCTGAAATTCATCTCCATTTGTAAGAGGGCGTGGCGAAGTGGTTATATTTTAACCCTTTACCCAACGTAAGGGCCAAAACCGGATCGCGGTTTTCACGAAAACCACCAGTACATTTTCCTTATTTTTTATATTTTTATCTCAAAAACATACCTTATAACCCCTCAGTGGAACGAGCTCATTGAGGGGCCATAAGCTATGTTTTTGACGCAAAAATGAAAAAAGTGGTTATTCAAAAAGTTTATTTGCAAGTGTCATCTGCTTTTCGTGTTAAGTGAAGGGTTAAATAACGTAGGGTACGAGTGTTTCTCTCAAATGGTCAGTGAGGGAGTTTCTTATATGTATGAAACTAGGCGTGAAATTTTCTAAATCCTCAATTAACAATTATTGTCAATTTGTGCGTTATATGTATCAGTAGTCTTAAAGAATTTCTTGTTAAGAGTTTATATCTACTTATCTGTATAGGCGGAATTAACGTCAACGTTAAATTATGAAAAATCGATGAGCCATAGCACTATAATGAAAAAATTGGATCGAACTGGTTTTCGAACTTGAGTAAGAAATCATAGCAGCAAGTTACCTACACAGAAAAAATTTGAGCTGGACCATGAATCACTGTGGCAACGTATTACGGCCAGGACCTTTTCATTTAATAATCTGGTTTTACAGATTAGTAATCTGTTTTAACATATTAATAATCTGTGTTTACAGATTATTGGGAGACTGTTTTTACAATTTCTTAGATGACAGTTTTTACAGATTATTACAAACCGTTTTACAGATTAATAATCTGCTTTTACAGATTAGTAATCTGTGTTTACAGATTATTAGAAAAATGTTTTTACAATTTAATTAGATAACTGTTTTTTTTCAGATTATTACGAACTGTTTTTACAGATTAATAATCTGTTTTTACAGTAATCTGTATTTACTGATCATTAGGAGACTATTTTTACAATATATTAGAAGTAATCTGTATTTACAGATAATTAAGAGACTATTTTTTACAGATTATTGGAAGACTGATTTACAAATTAACAAGCTATTCGTTGATTGGCTGGAATTATTCAAATTATTAGAAGACTGTTCATCCAATTTAGTAAATCACACCGTCATTCTGACGTTACTTTCGGGGTTCTTCTGATCGTGGCAATGGAGTTCACACATAATATACTACCTCGACTGGAAATAAATTAGAATACTGTTATGCTGGACTATGATTCCCGTTTTAACATCAAATGACCCGTTTTCCGAATAGCAGACAACACTCACAACAAAAATTTCGATTAACCAAGACTTATAAAAGAAAGAATCCTCATTGGAAGGGTCCCAAAGACCTCGTTCCAGCGAGGGCGCACAATTCATATTTTTAGAAGAAAAAAAAATTAAATTATCAATTTATATTAGCGCTAGCAGGTGCTAGACGATTTTTTACGTTAAGTTTGTCAGCGGATAAATACGAGATTTCTTAGGATGTCCTTGTTCGATTTTAACTGTATACTTTGGTATCGTCTTACATGAAGAATATTCCCATGTGACAAAAACCGGTTGCACAGACACAGGACGAGGGATTTGTGAAAATAAATTCGTTTTTTAACATATGATCAACTGTCATTATTTGATTGCCCTTGTCTTCAAACCGTAAAGTCCCAAAGCAGTAAGGATATGAGTATATAGATTAGAAAGGCTTGCAGAAAACTCACCATATGTTGCAGACGTTTTTCAGTCTAACATGCTCATCAACTTCCTGTGAAGAATGTGAACACATAATACTGGGGAAAAATGAGATATCGCGAGAGTCCACATCGTCACGTTAACATTTTTGAACCGTAATGAATACTGAGGAGGAAAGTGAATGTCCATTAAAAGGGGGTAGGTGTTAGAAATTAGTCGGAAAATGGTCGAAAGGGGGGAAATTTAGGGAAAGGTTGAGTGGTCTAACACGTCGAAAATAAAAATTATTATATGTTGCTGGAGGTTTTTCCGAACACGCCCCCCCCCCCCCCACCCCAGCCCTGCTTCATAATCTAAATCTAAATGTGGATGAAGTACACAGAGTGCATGACGTGGAACATCCAATTTACACCTGCTACACTTTCATTGGAAGGAGCCCAACGAGGAGTCTTAAGTTACGTTTTTGAGACTACCAGTGAAAAAATTATAAATTTTGAATGGTGATTTGTAAACAGTGCTGGCCGGTTTGACGATACACTGAGGAAAGGGTAATACGACTCCAGGCGAAAATAAAATATAAAAATATTTTTTAAATCCCGGCCGAACGACCCCATTTTCCAATTTCATGGAATCTGTATCAAACCATTTTTTCTTCGCCTATGGTGATTTATTTAACAGCTCTGGGCGGATCAGTGGCAAACACTTTTTTCTGATGGTGAGGCGACACTATGTGCAAAATTAGAGAAAAATAAAGGTTGCGTGTCCTGTCTCTTAACTCTACCCAGATTTAACCGCTTCTGTTCCTCGACAGGCATGATCGTCTATTTATACCATGGTTACATATTCTACTATATATGAAAAGCCTATGACATAAATTTTAGCTTTATACATCAGCCGTGGTGAACACGCCAGCAATGGGATTTCAGTAGTTAAAATTTACATCTGCAGTGGAACTACATCCAAGTTGACCTTTAGTGACGTCGACCTGAATGCGAAATTGTTTAAATTTATCGCACGTCGCCTCGCGAAGAGTGAAATGAAAGTGGCAATTATTTATTACGTTTTTAAATGTGTTTACCCCATAAAACGACAAAAATTAACAAACATGCATTGTCTCGAGTTAATAAAGCACCCATAACTCGAAACAGTATGTTATTACGTTACTAAAATGAAAAAGACCCTGCTTCTTTTTCTATCTCGTTTTGGTGATAAAATTGACAGCGGAAGTTCCGCCCCCGACCCTCATGTAAACAAAAGCAAATTCGCACGTATGTCCGGCTCCTGCCCAGTAAAATCGAGAAAAAATAATGGCAACTCTTAATAATCTGACGATCATGGTATAAATAAAATATTCCTAAAATAGCCTGGTGTACCAAATGTTCCCCAATCGTGGTGAAGTGGTGTTAACCGCAAGCCAGAGGCTCGCGGTTGACACCACTTCACCACTCGTGGTGAACATTTGGTACACCAAGCTACTATGGAAAAATTCTATATTATTACCACTCAATCTATAAGTTACTAGTCGATTAACATAAGTTTGGAGGCCCGTTAAAACTCCATAATTTCAGTGACGTCATTCGACAGAGCTGGGCCGCGGGCGATAATGGTATAAATAGCCATTAGCGGCCCGTGGCCCGGCTATTTTTAGATTCAAGTTAGCTGCAACAGGGAGTGGTAATAATAGTAATAACATGATTGTTGTCAGGCATCATGATTCATTAGCGGCCCTGCAGCAATGATGAACAGCCATTGGGCTTATTAACGGCCCTCGACTTCGTCTCGGGCCTTTAGTAAACCCTCGGGATGTTCATCATTGCTGCAGGGCCGCTGATGAACCATAATGCCCTCGAAAATCATGTTATTGTTATATTTTTACCCCCTTACAGTACAGCCGCCGTGGACTGGTCACTTTCCCGGGGTGAGCAATATTTCCCTGGACGCATTATTATTATGCCAGTAAATTTGTTTTTCCAATCAAATCAAATGAAGTTACTAAGATGCATAGACTCCGCAATATTAGGTTCAGGATGGCTGAAAAGCACCCAATATTAATTTTATATTAGGTGCCCGTCAGCCATTTTGTTTTATCATTATATCCACACGCCTCAGCTTTAATTTACACGTACGTACATGCTGCAGCGCAGTCGTACCGAAGACCCACCATATAAAATAGCCCCGTCGTATAAACATTGCATTCGATTGAATGAAACTGTTATAATAAAATGCCAAACCAGCCCAAAACATTGGCGGTTATAGAACAAGTCACGACTGATTTATTAGAATGCGGAAGTAAATTACTCCCCTTGTTGCGTATGTAAACATCGTCTGCTTGGTTTACATTTTTCGAGAAGTGCGCAATGACATTTTGGCATGCCGTGCATAATAAATACGTTACAGGGCGTCTAGTTGACAGATACAGTGTCATATACAACTCAGAGAAAACAATATCAGGTTCGGCTTCGCCTCACCTAATATTGTTTTCTCTTCGCCGTATATGACGCTGTATCTGCCAACTAAACGCCCTGTGACTTATAATATTAGATTCCAAACACTAATTGTAGGAATAATCACCATCAAATTAATTAATGAAGCACAGGGTACTTTCTGGTGCTTCATTAATTAAATTTTGCTGATGATGTATTTTATTACCTGGTACACGCAGGCGTGGACAACACTGCCTGTGGATTACAACCAGTCCACAGCGGCTGTACCGCAGTACGCATGTGCGAATATCGTATAGATTTACGTCAGATGTCTATGGAGAAAAAAATTAAAGTTGAGATTAGAAAAAAACAATTATTTTGGGAATAGTATGAATCAAGTCCTGAAGAGCATGACAAATGCTTTCTAATGTTATATGATTTATATCTCTAATATTATGTTTTTGTATTCCCATCTTCATTTTAAGTTTAGTACTTTTCTACCTGTAGTACTCAACGTAAAAAGTTAAAAACGTCTTACTGAACTTTGTACAAACTTAAATTACATTA
Source organism: Pictodentalium vernedei (assembly GCA_031216915.1). NCBI lineage: Eukaryota > Metazoa > Mollusca > Scaphopoda > Dentaliida > Dentaliidae > Pictodentalium > Pictodentalium vernedei. The sequence continues at coordinate 155,948,977 of CM062288.1, read as the reverse complement.
CTGGCCAAAGTAAAAACCTAGTCGGGCACCATTTCAAAAGAAACTAGGATTCAACATTACAAATTAAAATGAAAACAGAAATACCTGTTTAACGGGTAGAGTGCTAAATTATTTTTGGTCCTTAAACTTTCATTGTGCTTCTTTGCCTTGTTACAGTTTATGGCAGAGTGCCAGTAGGGACTCTCCCATAAATTATAACAAGGCAAATCCTTACAGATAAATTAATGTCACTTCAAAGATAATATGAAGCACATACACAGAATATGAAGCCTTTAAACTGCGGTACCGGCACTTCAAAATAAAGCCCAAATATGGGCTTCCAGCACTGTAACAGTTGGTTTCCAACTTTCATGTCCATTTGAATGAAAGTTGGGTTTTTTTCATCTCCGCTGAGATTTCAGAGAAATGTGTTTGACAAGCATCTTGAGAATGTACGGAGTATCACACTTCTGGACATGATTCAGCTTAATTAGCTGTATTATTCGACAGAACGCAGGGGGAGGGGGAGGGGGAGGGGAGTCGTAAAATATATATGTTATTTGAGATCACCCACATTTCCTGGTATTTGCGCGCAGATTGCCGCTGGTGTAATATGGTGTTCCTTCACCCACAAAGGTATGGGAGTGTTATTTATTTATTTATTTATTTATTTATTTATTTATTTATTTATTTATTTATTTATTTATTTATTTATTTATTTATTTATTTATTGCTGTTTAAGGTCACATATTTATGCACAATGGCGAATCATGACCGTGACAGTTTTACGGGTGGAGGAAGCCGGAGTACCCGGAGAGAACCACCGAGCAACGGCGAGCAACTGTCAGCTCCCCAACATACAAACTCCACACAAGCAGGGTTAGCATTGGTTGAAGACAAGTGCACCATCGACGTGCAGTACGCCTTAGTACACAACGCCACCGTGCCCCCACGCGGGCAATGGAGATGAAGTGTCTTGCCCAAGGACACAACGCGGTTGCCGCAGGTGGATGCGAGTGTTCGTATGTGCTCTAGTTACAGATATTCCAATCAATACGTATTTAATTCACATTTAAACCATCGAGATATTAACTCAATTGGTGGAACTATGCGGCGTAATTATAAATCTACAGTTCTGGTGAGTCTTCATTCCTTATTTTGAAGTCATCAAAAATTACATCAGGTCTCGATTGAGCAACATTTCTAGCGTCAATTCAAAGAAAATAAATGTTTACGGTATTTTTACGATTCAGTTGACTGGAATATTTCGTGTGGTTCGAAAAACGAATATAAACATAAGCGACGTTTTGTCCCTCCAAAATGCATTTTTACACTCTGAAATCAGTTGCGTTAACCCTTTATCTAACATGAAAAGCAGACGACACTTGCAAAAATATTACTGAATAACTATTTTTTTTTATTTTTTGTCTCAAAGACATAGGTTATGACCCCTAATTAGAACGAGCTCTTCGAGCTCTTTCCAACGAGGGGTCATAACCTACGGTTTTGAGACAAAAAATGAAAAAATAATTAAAATTAATTGGCGATTTTTGAGAATAGCGCTGGTCGGTTTTGGCCGTTACTCTGGGTAAAGGCTAAAAAAAAAATTCAAGGCAAATCAACTGGGCTGAGTAAAGATGAACCCAAATGAGTTCATATTTATTCAACCCCAGTTGATTTGAGATGATTTTAACCCAACTGCTTGCCTTCCCTACAGTCTTGAGTATAAATTATGCATTGTGTTCTGGAGAACGCGTTTTGGATGAGAGAGAAGCTCGACCAGAATCATAATTCTGAATTCTTACCACTTTTTCTGCTCTGTCATAAATAATTTCATTTGGAGTCTCTCAAATTTGACAGAATTCTGAGGTAATGTAATCGCCACGCCATTCAACATACGCGTATTAAAGTTCAACAGGAGGTAAGAATTTTCCCCGGCAGGGAAAACCTTATCACTAAATTAGGAAAATTTAATGACTTTTCTAAGATGCTAGCATAATTCACCAGTTCCGCCATAATTCACCAATTCATGATTGGACACATTTTCAATTGATGGATGCGACAACCTTTACTTATCCCTAGTTACTTATTCGACATTCGTTATCAACCGATAAAATTGGTTGATAACGAACGTCGGATGAGGAACTGAGAATAAGTAACGGTTGTCACGTTCCCCATCCCAATTGCTGCAACGACACTATGTATTTGATCAGCAAACATCAGGTTAGACATAAAACTCGTGAAAAGACAGAAATGAAGACAGGAAAAGTGTGCGGTAACAGAAGGGATCCACAACACAGGTACACCAACCTTTGTACTGATTTGGTGGGAACCATGAGAGATTCAGAGAGCATTTTAGTCTTTGCTGTTCTATCGCATCGAGCGCGGAGTCTCAGTGGTAGACTGTTGGACTTCTATTCTAGAGATCCAGACTTCGATCCCCGCCCGGGACGACCCGCGTTGTGTCCTTGGGCAAGGCACTTTATCCCGGTTGCCTACATGGTGATACGATGACACCGTGTACTATGGCGTACTACATGTCGATGGTGCACATGTCTTCAACCGCTGTAACCCTGGTTGAGCAGAGCTTGAACAGTTAGAATGTTGAGGAGCTGACAGTTGCTCGTCGATGCTCGATGGTTCTCTCCAGGTACTCCGGTTTACTCAAACGGTAAAACTGTCACGGTTAGCCATTGTGCATAAGTATGTGACCTTAAACACCAATAAATAAATAAATAAATTCTATCGCATACCATTGATCATAATAAACACAAAAAGGCCCTCTAAATTGAAAATGATTGTTGATATTTTTAACCCTTTAAACCCCGGTGGTATCTTCCATGTCAGTTCAATGACTGCAATTGGAAGATTCCACATTTATTATCTGTGGGGGGGGGGGGCGAGGGGGGATGTGGGGAGGGGGGGGGGGGTAGACCAATTAATATTCTCAACGTGCAGCCGAAAATATTAGTTGATCTTCCCACCACATTCACATTCACATTATGACGTATCATAATACGCTCGGGTTCAAAGGGTTAAGTATCCAAATAACCACTTTTGTAAAAAAAAATCCCCTAAACTCAATGGGAATCGGATTGTTGAGCAAAAAAATCAGTTTAGCTTTCAATTGCATTGTAAACAAATGCCTTTGTATTTATTTTTACAGAAAGCATTGACAACCAAAGTGCAGAGGTGCACAGTTGGATCAACGGTATGAGAAATCAGACATCGGATGGGAATCCGATTCCTTTTGAAAAACCCAAGGATGGTGAATTAATTTCTCCAGAGCAGTGTATCGTAGTGAACAAAGAGGCGAGCATGGAATCAAGGACGTGTGATACTAAACTTTCTTTTTTCTGCCAGGTTGACATATAATCATCTGAACAAAGCTCATTCAATACCACCTATTGAGCTGGTTGAAAACTATCTTGATCTGGTAAAAAGACGTCATGTTCAAATAAGTTGCAGGACAGAAAATCATGTAAAAAGTTAAATCAAACTTCAGTAAATGAATTTGAGCTCTATTCTTCATCACTCAGTCAACAGAATGGCGGAAACTGTTAATGACCAGAGACCCGCTTGATATGCCTACCTGGTCTAAGATGGAATTTCTTGCACTTTCAATTCTAAAAAAATGGTAAAGAGAAGAGAGGTATAGGATTAACCCTCTACCCAACGCAGACGATATCAAAATTTATTATTTTAAATATCATTTTTTAAAATGTTTAAAAAACTGTCTACAAAACCATATCATGGGACCCCTCAATGGAACGAGCCCGACGAGCTCGTTCCAAAGAGGGGTCACATGATATGGTTCTGTTGAAATGTCTTGAAAAATAGTATTTTTTCAGGTGTTGAATTTGCATATTACGTGGGCGGATGTGGCCGATTCGTTGGGTAAAGGGTTAAATGCATCTGCGAATTCAATTTCCACCTCCATTGCCCAGAGACTCCAGAGCAGGTAGATGGGACAATTGCTCACTCTATCATGAAAAGGGGGAAAGAAGGGGGAGCTCGGGTGCCCTCCACCGATACCTGGGTGGCACGGAAACCTAACTGTTAAATGAAAAGACTACAACTTTGCAATTGCTCTTGCCATTTCTTGTGGTATCACCTGGTGTGACCATGTGTTGAAAGAAAGTACCAGTACAAATGACTTTAATCTCGCCTTTCTGTTGAACATGCTTTGACTAGAGGATAGGGTGCATCAGCTTTGACCAGATACATGGACCATGCTGATCCTTAAGGGCCTTGTTCTCGGGAAAATTGCATCCCCATTTCAAACAAGACAGTCATTACAAGTTGGCCCCATGACGTGGTTTTCCACCATGCTCTTTCAGTTTCCTTGCCAACACCTCACGTTCACGCCACCAAATGTCAGTGCTCACGAACATCAAGCTTCGGGCAAAGGCTCAAGGCTTGATATTTGGTGCTCTAAGTTATGCAATTGATTGCCTGGTGAGCGATGTTCAAGTAAAAGGCTGGGGAGTTCTCGATATAATTGTGCACTCTGTATATTCTTTTCAGTATCAGTCGACTAATCAAATACTCATCCGGCTCAAAAGCAAATTCCCATTGGTCCAGCAGCGTAAGCCGAGTGTTGGTATCGGATCATGGTAAACTTCCCCCGAGAAAAGCGAAAGTAAGTCTTCGAAATTTAGTCATCCGTTGAAGTAGGTTGTAACTGGTAAATCTCCACTACTAAAAATGAAAACATTTAGCCCCTTAATGGGCCTTGAGATATTTATTAAGTCATCCAACGACGTTGGTGACTTGTAGCGATCATCAGACTTTTTTTCCGTCACGATTTAGGGTACTTCCAGTTAACCCTTTGAACACCGATGGCATATTCCATGTCGTTTCAATGGCAGGAGTTGAAAGAGTCCATCTTCATTATTTGGGGGTTGTTCAATTAATATTTTGATCTACCCCTCACATTCACTTAGCATCCATCCTACTTAATGAAAATATGACCTATCATGTTTCTGGGCCTTAAAAAAAGGCCTGTCGAGTTCAAAGGGTTAAGACGAAATTTGGCCCAATTATTGACCATTATTTCTAGTTCTCATGTAAGGCGTCGATTTTTGATATCGCGCCTTTATCCAAAACAGCGCCCATTTTAGGCGTTTTTCTTTAAATTTTAATTTCGACGCCTGTATAAAGGCTCCCACTTTTAACTTTTGTAAACCCCACCTTTGATAAAAACTGTACATAAAACTGTGGTACAGACCTGGGAATTGTCAACAACTATAACCGAATTTTCGTGTTAGGTTACTGACGTCGCGTCACTAAAAATTGAATTTAAATAAAAGTTTGCATGTTAAAAAATGAGAAATTGTTGTTTTTTTTAGTTTTTCGATTTACTGTTATTTTTAGGCTTTAACATAACTTCAAATCTTGTATTCTTTATGGACATTTTTCATTAAAAACGCTAATTTTCCAACATGCATAACTCTCTATCAATAATACACACAATTATGAAATGTTATATACTATAACGTAAATGCTGTCTCTATTCACTATAGGTGTTATAAGTTCAACCTTCTCCCGAATAACGTCATATTGACGATATCTTTATGTACGTATAATATTGACCATGCTATTTAACTGTTAAAGTGCTGAATTATTTTTGGTCATCAAAATTTGTTCACTTATGTTTGCCTTGTTACAGTTTATGGGAGAATAGGCACTCTCCCATAAAGTGTAACGAGGCAAATCCTAACAGTCTAAATAATTTCACTTCAATGGTGGTATGAACAACATCCACAAAATATGAAGCCTTTAAGTGCTGGTACTGACACTTCAGAGTAAAGCTCAAATATGGGCTTCCAGCACTCTACCAGTTGATTCTCCTTCAAATTCTGAAAATATACTCTGCAAAAAAAACCGTATCTAAAAATGTAATCAGCTTTTAGCCGTCAAGAGATTCGTCTTGCGCTGTTGTGGTTGTGGCGGTCAGACTTCCACGTCGAAAAATTAAAGTTCGTTCCATTTCCATGAAATTTTAGTATGTTGTAGAGCTTGAAAAGTAAAAAAGCTGTTTTGGGAATTTTGGATCTAACGTCAGTTTCGACATTTTTAAGTCAAATGGCGTTTTGCTCGGGCCAAAAACACGTGTGGCACCTTACTTACATCCATTACCATGGCACTTGCAGACACCAAGCTTCTCAGGTTGGCGTGGCTGTAATTGCTCTCGAGCGTTGCCGATTTTTTTTTTTTTTTTTTTTTTTTTTTTGTCATTGACGTAAAACTTTTTCAGTTGTTACAACGCAAATAACACAAAAAGGGAAAATTAACCTTTTCGCTTGTCACTCGTACAGCTATTGCCCTTGCACTTACGGAGACCACACTTTGCATGTCAACGCAGTAATGACATTTCTGAAGCACCGCCAAATTTATTTTCGTTTGACTCAAAACTTTCGGAGTTACAATGGAAATACCGTCAACAAAAGAGGAAAATACCACTTTCAGGTTATGTCACGTCTAGAAACAACCATAGCACTAACAGCGATTAAATGTCTCATGCCGACGCGGCAGTGACAGTTCTGATGCGCTGATAAGGTTGTTTGCGATTGACACAGAACTTTTAAAGTTAGTTTCGACGTGGTTACGTCTAATTGCGTTTTTTGGTGACAAAACACGCGTGGCACGCCTACAATCATTATCATAGCACTTGCAGAGACTAAACGTCACATTATGGCGTGATTCTTTTCTCTTCCCGAGCACAGCCGGGTTCTTTATGATTGACGCAAAACCTGTTACAATGTGAATAATACAAAAGGGGAAAATACACCTTTTCGTGTGTCACGTGTATAGCTATTACTATACCACTTGCGGAAACCAAACTTCGCACTGTCGTCGACGCAGCAGTAGCAATTCTGAAGCATTCACAAGCATTCCCAAGTTTATTTTCGATTGGCCCAAAACATTTTTACTTACTACGCAAATAATGTTGCAAATAACGTCAACAAAGGCGAAAATACCACTTTCAGGTTGTATCACGTCTATAGCCATAACCATAGAACTTATAATCAATTTCAAATTTCAACCTTTCCCCCAAATGACGTCATATTGACGTTATCTTTGTGAATGTTTAATATTGACCACCCTATTGAATTCTCCGCATGCCGACGCGGCTTTCACAGTTCTGAAGAATTGATTGATTTATTGATGTTTAAGGTTACATATTTATGCACAATGGCTAATCATGACCGTGACAGTTTTACGGGTGGATGAAGCCGGAGTACCCGGAGAGAACCACCGAGCAACGACGAGCAGCTGCCAGCTCCCCAACATCGTAACTCCGCACTGCAGCACAGGCAGGGTTAGATTGATTGAAGACGTGCGTACCATCGACGTGCAGTACGCCTTAGTACATGGTGTCATCGTGCCCCCACGCGGGCAATGGAGATGAAGTGTCTTGCCCAAGGACACAACGCGGTTGCCGCAGGTGGGATTCGAACCGAGGACCTCTCGGCTTGCAGCCTGCACCTCTACCTACTGAGCCACCGCGCTCCCCCAGTACTGAAGAAGGCCAACTTTCTTTGAGAATGACGCAAAACCATTGACGTTACAATGCAAAAACGTTAAAATGATAAAAATAACGCTTTCAATTTTGGTCAAGTCTATATATAACCTTCGCTCTTTCGGAGACTAAACTTCGCACCTCGAGGCGGCAATGATAGGTTTGCGACTTTGCCAAGGTAATCTACACAAAAACATATCTTAAAATATGGTTCCGTTCTACGAAATTCTCTTCCGTTACAGCCGAACTCTGAGGTGATGTCAGAGTGAGAACAATTTAAATGCGGCGGATTTTTCTAAAAAATTTAATATGTTGTTGAACTAAAAACAATATCGGGTTTTCACCTTTTTTAAATCGCTATTTTACGTCACTTCAAATTTTGATCACTTATTTACAAATTTATTAAAAACTTTATGGTTTCTAAAGGTTAAAAAATGTTCTCAGCAGCTCAATATGCTAACACCATGTTCGCCAGATTTTCTAAAAACAACACTGAAAATTTTGAGATGCTACTCCCAGTTTACTGTCGATGGACAGTACTGCTCTTCCGGCCTGAATAACGCTCGGTTTTCAACCGACAGGAAGCTACTTAGGAAACGTTATCCAGCGGTTTAGTACATTAAAAACAGCATCAGCCTTGTCCTCGTTGTTGGTCCCACTCAGTGATGGGCGTGTTTCGATGGATAACTTTTGGAAATTAGCTTGCGATTTCAATGTAATCTGGTATATTCTTGCTACACGTTGACAGTCTCCAATATGAGAAGCCAAGACTTGCTTAAAGACAACTACAAGGTATTTAGAACGTAATTTGTCAATTAACCTATTGGCTGCATATTGGAGCTCCTGTTTTGTTGGAGTAGAAAGTAACGAAAGTCGGAATGAGGTTATTAATTGTTAATTTTCAATCACATCAAATACTGTATCCTATAAAAGTAACTTTATAAAGACATTTTAAGAAGCATCAGGGAATTTCTCACTGATGGAAGTCCGCGTTTGCAAAAACCTTATTTATACCCCCCTAGGCCTTTTCTTGGAAATCGATTCATTCGGATGAGTGTTTCGTCAAAAACATACCTGTACTGTATGTAACTCTGCAGACATTCAGACCTTATAATACAAAGAATATATTTACAGAAAGGCACTGTTAAACAATGGTTTAATATATACTAAAATAAAGTTAATCTGCAGTGACTTATGAACCTGAAATAGTTCAGAGAGCGAAAGAGATGGAGACAGGCAGACAGAGACAGAGAGATATATAGAGACATAAACAAAGAGTTCTTGCAACCTTCTTGGGAATTAGCAAGAAGAGGGCGCGCAGGCACCTTTCTCTTTTCTCCCAATCCTTTACCCACGTAACGTCCAAAACCGGCCAGCGCTATTCTCAAAAATCGCCAATTTATTTTCATTATTTTTTCATTTATTTTTTCATTTTTTATCTCAAAAACATAGGTTATGACCCCTCGTTGGGTCGAGCTTGTCGAGATCGTTCCAACGAGGGGTCATAACTTACGTTTTGAGACAAAAAATGAGTTATTCAAGGATTTTGTTTGTAAGTGTCGTCTGCTTTTCACTTTAGGTAAAGTGTTAAGATGCGCCCGCAGATTCACCTCTTTGATTTGCCTCTATTACGACCTTTCAAGTCGAGGAAAATGCACTATTTTGCACTATTTTGCCTCCATATTTAACAAATATCCCCATTGGGCTGAAACAGTTTATTAAATACAGAGGCAAAAATATGCATTTTTCAAATGTTGAGATGCGTGACTCGCAAACATTGCTTTATGTATTGTATCCGTACTATAAGTACCTTGACAGCTGTCTTAAGGCAGCCAAGACTAAGGAACATGGGCCAACACAAAGCACGGAGCTTATATATATCAGTGTGTGTGGGAACCTTGCAAGGGTATGCCCGCAAAATTGGAAATGATTCCTTCGTTGCTGTTAATTTGCTCCAACTGCGTTGAATGTTTGGAAGCATTCGATCGACGCAGGTCTTGGAATACAATAGACTGCTCTTGAAGACAATTACCCCCAAACCAACGTTCGGAAATTATCGAACTCACGGATCTGGTACGGGCGAATTTTGAATTTTAACCTAAAATACTACTGGAGTTAGTTCCAAACTTTTGAGGGTTAGGCGTTAGCTCATTCGGTATAGTGACAAAACACAACCTGGGCTAGACGACGGGTGTTGGGAAATCTTGGGTTTGAACCCCCATCGACACTGGTTCAGGAAACTTTCAAATTTTGCGCACAGTTTCAGAAAGAGAACACGCCTGGCGAGATATTTGCTGTATCCCGTAAAATATAATTCTGAGAATTATTGAGTCGTCTGGAATGCTTCTGACACTCCTGTCACTGACTACCCCGCTGCTTTATTTGTTCACTAACCATTTGAACCAAAGTGGTATTTGCCATATCAGTTCAATGGCAACATCTGGAAGAGTCCATATTTGATATTTGGAGGTAGACCAATCAACATTTTCAACGTGTAGCCTTTGGGATGCACGTTGAAAATAATGGTTGGTGTACCCACGGGTTCACTTAGCAGCCTCCCTACTTAATGGAATTATGGCGTATCGTATTACTGAGCCGGAAAAGCGGCCTTCCGGGTTCAAAGGGCTAAAGCGATACCACTGTAACCACTTTTAATCAGTGGCGGATCTAGGATTCCCGTGAGGTTTTGTTGGGTTCTTTCTTTTTTTATTAGTGGGAGTTGGGCGGGGTGTGCCACGTACCAGTCATGGGTCTTGGCGAGAAGAATCATTTCAATCGCGTAGCGGCTAATTGGGGCCGAGTATGAGAGAGTTACTTTACTCTCGTCAGAGTGGCCAAGGCGGAATGTTTTGGAAAATGGAAAGTGAATTGGGCATTCTGGAGATATCTCTTTTACAAGCGACATCAATGATTTCCACTCAAATTATTCCTGCAATATCCTATAGTCTCATTTCAAATTTGGATAAAGGATGTGAATTGATATCAGCTCCCATGAGACTCACACAGGAGCTATAGCTGTATTCCTGTGGCATGGTATTATTCGAGATAACACGTAAACATCCACTTCCTTCTGTAGTGGATGTCGACTTGTTAACGCGGATAATAAAAAAAAAATAGATGTTCTTTAACCCTTTACTCAATGTAACGGTCAAAACCGGCCATCGCTATTCTAAAAAATTGCCATTTAATTTTCATTACTTTTTCATTTTTTTTTTTGTATCAAAAACATAGGTTATGACCCCTCGTTGGAATGAGCTCGTCGAGCTCCTTCCAATGAGGGGACATAGCCTATGTTTTTGAGACAAAAATGAAAATAATTAGTTATTCAATAATTTGTTTGCAAGTGTCGTCTGCTTTTCATGTTAGGTAAAGGGTTAAGCCATTATCACAATTTATTTAAGAATCAGTACCTGATTTGGAAGTGTTATTGCCTCGTTCCTCACATTGAAATGATACAGATATCTGTTTATTTTTAACAAACATAAATTATTATACTGTCACTCTTGGGAGAGATGCCCTTATAGGAAAGGCTGTAGAAATTGAAGAAGAAACATAACAAGAACAAAAATCTCCTCAAGTGTATAAAGTTTGTACTTCAAATAATTATGAGGTGCCATCCCATTTATAAGAATTACAAGATGAGTCCAGTAGACATTTAATGACAGATGAAATTCAGCAATGAACAAAATTACCAATTTCATATCAAGATGTACTTGCATTGAGTGATTTTGATTTAACCCTTTACCCAACGCAGACGATATCAAAATTTATTATTTTAAATATCATTTTTTTTAAATTTTTCAAACAATTTTAACAAAACCATATCATGTGACCCCTCATTGGAACGAGCTCAATGAGCTCGTTCCAATAAGGGGTCACATGATATGGTTTTGTTGAAATATTTTGAAAAATTAAATTTTTTCAACTGCTCAATTTGCATATTACGCGGGCGGATGTGGGCGATTCGTTAGGTAAAGGGTTAAGACATTTTTCTGCTATTACGCATCCAATAGATACTGGTTACTCTAAACCAATTAAGCAAAGAATGAGGGGGACCACCACAGCTGAGGAAAAAAACACATCTAAATAAAATGTTAGAAACAAAAGTGATTCAATTCTGAATTTCCGAATGAACTTCAGCACCTGTCCTCGTTAGAAATCGTGACGGAGGGGTTAGGTGGTATATTGGTTATCGGGCCTTAAATGCAGTTACCACCAAAGATGTACATCCTTTGCCAATTATTGAAGAGTTTTTGGACACTTTATCTGGGAACAGCTGGTTTTCAAAACTTGACGCCAACACTACATACTGGAAAATTTAAATACACGAGCAAGATAGAAAAAAACAGCTTTCAAAATAAAATATGGTTTGTTTGAATTCATTTGGATTCCATTTAGACTTTGCAATGTGCTCTATTGTTAATCTAGGGCCATGAATTTGGTTCCTAGAGGCCTAAATTGGAATATGGTTTTGGCATATTTGGATGACATTTTGGTCATGGGAAAAATGTAGTAGATCACTAGAAAAATTTGGAGTCAGTGTTTTCAGGATTTCGTGAGTATACCCTTAAGCTTAGGCCTAAACTATGTGCTTGATTTAGACGGAAAATTGAATTTTCAGGTCGCCAGATCAGTACAAATAGCTTACAAATAAGTAATAAGCACACTTAAGTTATAGAAAATTGTACAAGTCCACAAAATAATAAAGACGTAGAATCATTTCTAGGTTTTGTAAATATCATAGATCTTTCATTAAAGATTATGCCAAAATAGCGGAACCCTTATCAATTGACTGGAAAAAGACTTTTGTTTGGACTGAAGTTTAGTAGTGTGCTTTTAGAGAACTCAAAACATCTTTAAGTGCATCACCGGTCTTGGCTTTACCAAATGATACACTGATCGGTTCATTTTAGATAGAGATGCTTCAAATTATGCTATTGGAGCAGAATTATTGCAAGTGCAAAATGGTCAGGAAAAGGTAATTTCCTACGAATGTTATATCTTGAGAGTTAACACAACAAACATATTGCACTACAAGAAAAGAGCTGCTTGCTTGTGACGCCATGTGACAGATATATTATGTCAAAAGTCCATGTAAATCAAGGGATTAATAAATTTGTACGAGAAACAATGAACGAACGACGTCTATTTTTTTTAGAAAACGCTCTTGACAGAATCGTGAAGAATCATCAGAAGTAACTGGCATCCATACGTATCCATGGTGGCAGCAAACAATTATCGCTGTTCGATGTTCAATGTTTGTTTATAAAATAAAACGTATGGCTGCAAGCATATGTGAAATACCGTTACATACATAGACAGAACGCGATGTGTGTTTGAATCGGTGGGTGTTTTACATAACGAGTTGGAATGGCGTAGTCATATTTCGCGAGAGCCGAAGGCTCGAGCGAAATATGATTACGCCATCCCAACGGTTACGTAAAACACCCACCGATTCAAACACACATCGCGTTCTGTGTTTATTACACATCCCATGCAATAAAATTCATTTAAATAAACAAATTTTAATTCCGATGTTTAACCCGGTAAAGAGTTTGTTTTGACTGAAGCTGCACTGATCAAATGGATCGATAAAAAATCAAAACAACTTTTTCGGAACCAGTGTTTGTTGAAATTCGTATCTCTGTTTACTAACAGTAATAGCCACCAAATGGTTAGGCGTGAATGGGCTGGTGCCCATTCACGCCTAACCATTTGGTAGCCATTACTGTTAGTAAAAATATGCGTACAAATATGTGCAGAATTGCAAAACAGCTGGGAGAAACGTTTTTAAAAGAAGTTCGAAGCATGTTAAGATGTACGAAGATTTACCGAAATAAAGTTGACCAATTTAGATATAATGGGATCCACAAAACGAGACGGCCACGGGACTGGGTTAATGTTCTGGTTGGAAATGATTGGGTTTGTTAAAAATATTATCTCATTTTTGGTTATTTTTGTGAACCGACTTTATTTTGCTTTGGACGTTTTCATTTTCAATCTATGCGACAGCCGGCCGACGATTGTATAACGAAATTTGGAAACGTTTCGAAGCGTAACTAAACGGTGCGGTAAAAATGTTCCGGCTTGTATTTCACCCGTTGAATACAGAATCATTTATATCATAGCGGCGATTCCGTTGAATACAAGGGTTTAAAGTTTAATGGATGTGTAATAAATTTACTGTCATTACCTCCTAAAAAGGGTTAACAAAGCACTGTAAAATGTTCAAAAACATACTTTCAATCTGTTGAATAAACAGTAAGGAAAATGTTCACTTCAGCATAAAAAAATCGATAGAGTCGTAAAAACAACAAAGAAGTTTTGGGACAACAAATAATATTTTCTGTCCATTTTTGAAATATTTAATGTTTCAAATCAATAAATACGGCATCTTGAAATATTTTTGGTACTTAAATTCTGTTATTTTGTTTTAATTAACATTTTGAAAATTCGATGTGAGTGGAGGTGCATCAAAGTAGTAATTTCGGCTGCTCACCCGACCGCAAATAATATCAGGTGAGTTACCTGATATGGCGGAACCCTTAGATGGTATTCCAGCGTTCTGATTGGACAAACTAACTTTGAGGCATACTAATGGTGTATATAATGCATACGTTGCATGCAAAACGCCACGTGCATGCAACGTATGCCATGTATTAAACAATACAAATAATAATCTGCTACATTTTTCACTCCGTATCTACATATGTTCCAAAAAGCTATAATCCACGCCTTCCGATTGTATGAGAGCTCGCTAAGTTTTTGTCAATGTTTCCGGCTCCACCTACCATAGGTTGCCATCTGATGTCACCACGTGAAATATTTGAAATGACGTTGCCTATTCCGCAAATCAATGGAGTGACTTGCAAACCGCTTCATTTTTTTACATTTTCCAAACGCGCAGCAGCCGATGTCCAAATGAAGTGTTGTTCAAATTCCAAATAAGATTACGATTTGAACAAAGATGGAGTCACCTTGACCATTATCTGATATCTTGATTATTTGTCCAGTGAAGCTGATGGGTACACATGAGGTTTATTTACTAAACTTGTTATCGTTAAAAGTTGCCTTTTTCATTTCACGATGTGGGTTTTGGTCTGTAGGTAGGGTCTTTTTGGAACATAGACGCGACTCGGTTGAACATAAGCTCCGAACCGCAAACCAGGGTACCGTAAATTCATCGAAATTACTTACAATGTTCCAAAAAGACTAAAGTCCTCGCCTTCTGATTGGACGAGGGCCCGCTTAGGTTTTTTGTATGTTTAGGGCTCCAGTGGCATTTGCTACTGCTTGAAGAAACCAAGTGAAATATTTGAAAAGATGATAACAATGGGAGGAGATTCAAAGGGCACCCTGCCTATAAAATCGTATTTTTCGAGGTCAGTGATCATTCTATGAATGTATATTCACAGCCCACTTAGAAAAAAAGTCGAGGTGACTCCATACCAGTTCAAATCATGAACTTGTACATGATTTGAACAGAGATGGAAGAACCTCGACCTTTATTTATTTATTTATTTATTTATTTATTTATTTATTTATTTATTTATTTATTTATTTATTTATTTGAGTTTAACGACTTTCAACAGTCAGGGTCACCTCGTGTCGGATAGTTTTACGGGAGGGGGAAACCAGAGTACCCAGAGAGAACCACCGAGCAACGACGACTAACGACCTTTATTTTAGTTGTGACGTCGATGGGTACACGAGAGGTTTATTTACTAAATTTGTTACCGTAAAGTTGCCTTTTTTATTTCACGGTGTCGGTTTCGGGCTTTGGTAGGGTCTTACTGGAACATATATGTTATTGTGGTGAACTGACGGTAACATGGTCTGAGGTTCGCGACTCGGAGTGTATGTTCAACCTTGACGCTTCGCGTCTCGGTAAAACACAAGCTCCGAGCGGCAAACCTCAGACCATGTTACCGTCAATTTATTACAATAACTTAAAATGTTTCCATCTCAAAAATGCATACCACAACTATCAGGTTATTTGTGCAACACAGTATGCCAACATATTTGTTAATTACTATTTCAAAATATTGCCATAAAATATTTTTTTGATTATCTCCAGTATTAAAAAATCATTTCCATAGAGTATCCAAACAAAACAAGCAACAGCATTATTATTTATAACCACTTATTATACAAAGGGATATAGATTAAACATTTAACCCTTTACCTAACATGAAAAGCAGACGATACATGCAAACAAAATTCTTGAATAACTATTTTTTTTAATTTTTTGTCTCAAAAACATAGGTTATGACCCCTCTTTGGAACGAGCTCGACGAGCTCGTTCCAAAGAGGGGTTATAACCTATGTTTTTGAGACAAAAAATGAAAAAAATAATGAGAATTAATTGGCTATTTTTGTGAATAGCGCGGGCCGGTTTTGGCCGTTACGTTGGGTAAAGGGTTAAAACGAACAAACTACCATTGTATGCGTAGTGTAAACACTTTCTCCGCTCGACATTCCCCTTTCTGAAACAAAACTCCATTTTTCCTGCAACAAATAAATTTAACTATAACAATCTCCCCAGTCCCGATTCTTCTTCATAAATATATTTGAAAATATTAATTGTTGAAAACAATGTTTAATCCTTTGAACCCTGGTAGTATCTCCCATTCCATTTCAAACGCAGCTATTGGAAGAGTCCATATATATTTTTTCGGGGACAGACCATTGCACGTTGAAGATATTGATTGGTCTCCACCACACATGCACTTGGCAGCCATCCCACTTAATGGAATTATGACGCATCATGTTCCTGGGACGTAAAGGTGGGCTCACGGGTTCAAAGGGTGAATAATGTATGAATATAGCACCTAACAGCGTGCGCACTGGTTTTAGGATGCACACGTTTTTGCAGCAACCTTTACTTTCTGTTACAATCTGTGTCACTGGTGTAATGATTTCTGCTGTTACAGTAGGGATCGTTATAGGAAAGAAATACTGGCGGTACATGCCATTTCCTATGAAGGAATTCTCCCCTTGAGCGTCGCGAAAATGTAAAAATTAGAAGTACACAAAAATATTTTGACAGAACAGCATTTGTAATTTTGTGATTTCCACATAAAGATTATTAAATTCTAGTTTCAATAAAGCCATTCACGAACACGTCGTATGAGGGTCTGATAGACTAAATGTGAGAGTTCGTTGTTTCAAGCAATCCATTAACCTTTTTCCTTCCTGTTGAAGTATGGCGTTCCCGCAGACAGGACGTTAGAATCTCGCTCTATATTTTGAATCTGTTCTACATTGTTACAGGAGAGACATTGCAGTTGGTTACAGAACTAAAAAAATTCTCACATAAACAGTGAAATGTTTCTGATATTTCGTATCACATCTTGAAGTTTAGGGATAAATTGTATTACAAAATATCCCATTATTAAGCAACGCATTTTATCGGATTTGTGAAAAAATCGCCACAAAAAAATGTTGGGACACAAATTTTAGTATAAGTTTAGTTGAAAATGGATCTTCCAATGGAAGCCTATTCGCAGAACGTTGGCGTGATAACATTCATAGTCTTACCCAAGAGAAATGACGATATGGCAAGTTATATTGTACACCAGGCATCCTAGATTCAAAGAACAACTTTTTGGGCGACATCTGGTACACAAGTTACAGGAAGTTTAGTTGGAGGTTGCCGTCCCACATGAGATGAAGTAATAATAATATCAGCTGAGGCATTCGCTGAGCTTAATATTGTTTTCGCTCAGCCTTTTGTGACACCGTATCCGCCTACTAATCGCCCAGTGACGTATTTATTATACAAGCCTTTTTCTCCAAAATTTCCACATCAGTTCTGTTTGCAAACCGTTTCGTATTTTCGTTAAATTTTTCTACTGACATTCATTTGAAATTCAAAAGCAAACAGGTGGTGAAGCAATGCAAGGGGAGTAACCCAACATCTCATTGATCGACAAGAAAATTATTGATTTTTTCACCACAGATTTTTTTGGCCGCATTTAAAATTCTGTCTGCTCTCAACTGAAATCAAACTTTCTAAAGTGCCAATTAGTCGAATTCAGACTGTGATTTTCGCGATAAAAACAAAATGGCGGACAGTGAAGTTTAACATACCGCTAGTTATTACCCGTCAGTGGTTAATCTATTGGGTGGGCTTAATAAAGACTCTCCCGTGGGAACCCCGAGGAGTGAATCGGTGCCTTCTTACACTGGAAAACAAGCTTTGTTTTACTGGTAAAATGGGGCGCAGTGACCAATGCTTGAGGCGGAAATCTTGTAAATGGACAACATGGGTATCAACGATTGACTAAACTTGACTTCATTTCCATGTTGCGGTCACGGTTAGTCATTATATAGAAATATGTGATCTTAAACGCCAACCATTAAATAAATAAATGTTTATAATAACTCATATATTAACACAATGTGAATTAATTCCACTTTTGTCACTATAATACTGCGTAACGAATATATTTTACCGACTACTTTTCCTATTTACTCAACTAGTAATTATGACGAATAATAAATAATAGGATTCTTACTCGTTTAACGCGAAGCCTCTAATCGTCTACATACATTTTGAATGACGAATGCTTGAAGGACTGATCTCTATGCCCGCCGTGCATAGACTCTGATTGACAACATATAATTTTCACACAGCTTTCACGTGGGCGGTTCGGGGTTGGGGCGGGGTTGGTGCCCACTCGATTCTACCCACCTCTATTTTCTGTAACCCTGTAACTCATTTTTTTCACAACCAGTAAAACCAGAGGACAGGGTATTAGCCGCGATAAGACATGGACGAGGTAGTGGGTGTCAGCTCCGGTAGTGGTGTCAGCGTGTTTGCGCGGATAATAGTACCGCATGCGTACAGACCTTGCGCGTGTTTCCCGTGAACTGTTATACCTTTATAAATTGGCAAAACATTTGAATGAGTCCTGTAAACAATTGTGGGAATATTTTGGCCATAAAACAAAGTGGCCATCTGCAGAGAGTCCATCGCAAGGCCATACTGACTTTCGACTATCCAAATGTTACCCCGGTAAGGCTCCCGGACCCACTGGCGACAGAGTAATACCCCCGCTCTCCTAATCGTTCGAACACACGACTGTGCAGATCGTATGATCCTTCGCATTATGGCTCATAATTTACACGTGGCATTCCCCAAGAAACTAGAATCCTGGATCCTCCACTGTAGTATGGATTTAAATTCACCACAATTCTTGGAAACTAGTAGAAAAAAAGAAGATATCTTCCAATAACAAGACGATAACCAGAAGATTGTGTTTCTGTAGAATGACGGGCTAGCCCGAGAAGATAAAAAGAGAACTCATACACGCATAGTTCATATAGCACACCCACAGTTTCTAGGGTGGTGGTCATGCGTCTAGGCATTAGCAGTCATAAATTCATGATTGAAAAGGGTTGGCATGCGCAGCCGCCATTGATGTGGATGCGAGAATATGTCGTGCTTGTAGCTTGGGGATGTAGCGGTGCAATATCCTTTTGATTTGACTATAGGGAGTATGTGTTCATAGAACACGCCTATGGAAAAAACAGAGCGCGAATGCCCATGTTTTCTGATAATGATTGGGTTCGAAAAAAAATTTACATTCCTGATGAAGAAGGAAATTCCGTAATTATGTTATTTATTACTTTTCAAAGTGTGATTTACTGAGATTTTCGGGTTTGATTATAAACGACAACTTCACAAGTGAATTATGCAATCGTCATGTATCCGTGCGCGCAAACGAAGACGCTGGGGACTTCATTGTTTTTTGTTTTTTTACCCTTTACCTAATATGAAAAGCAGACGACACTTGCAAAATAAATTCTTGAATAGCTATTATTCTCATTTTTTGTCTCAAAAGCATAGGTTATGACCCTCATTGGAACGATCTCGACGAGCTCGTTGCAATAAGGTGTCATAACATATGCTTTAGAGACAAACAAAAAGAAAAAAAAAATAATGAAAATTAATTGGCGATTTTTGAGAATAGCGCGGATAATAGTACCGCATGCGTACAGACCTTGCGCGTGTTTCCCGTGAACTTTTATACCTTTATAAATTGGCAAAACGTTTGAATGAGTCCTGTAAACAATTGTGGGAATATTTTGGCCATAAAACAAAGTGGCCATCTGCAGAGAGTCCATCGCAAGGCCATACTGACTTTCGACTATCCAAATGTTACCCCGGTAAGGCTCCCGGACCCACTGGCGACAGAGTAATACCCCCGCTCTCCTAATCGTTCGAACACACGACTATGCAGATCGTATGATCCTTCGCATTATGGCTCATAATTTACACGTGGCATTCCCCAAGAAACTAGAATCCTGGATCCTCCACTGTAGCATGGATTTAAATTCACCACAATTCTTGGAAACTAGTAGAAAAAAAGAAGATATCGTCCAATAACAAGACGATAACCAGAAGATTGTGTTTCTGTAGAATGACGGGCTAGCCCGAGAAAATAAAAAGAGAACTCATACACGCATAGTTCATATAGCACACCCACAGTTTCTAGGGTGGTGGTCATGCGTCTGGGCATTAGCAGTCATAAATTCATGATTGAAAAGGGTTGGCATGTGCAGCCGCCATTGAGGTGGATGCGAGAATATGTCGTGCTTGTAGCTTGGGGATGTAGCGGTGCAATATCCTTTTGATTTGACTATAGGGAGTATGTGTTAATCATAGAACACGCCTATGGAAAAAACAGAGCGCGAATGCCCATGTTTTCTGATAATGATTGGGTTCGAAAAAAAATTTACATTCCTGATGAAGAAGGAAATTCCGTAATTATGTTATTTATTACTTTTCAACGTGTGATTTACTGAGATTTTCGGGTTTGATTATAAACGACAACTTCACAAGTGAATTATGCAATCGTCATGTATCCGTGCGCGCAAACGAAGACGCTGGGGACTTCATTGTTTTTTGTTTTTTTACCCTTTACCTAATATGAAAAGCAGACGACACTTGCAAAATAAATTCTTGAATAGCTATTATTCTCATTTTTTGTCTCAAAAGCATAGGTTATGACCCTCATTGGAACGATCTCGACGAGTTCGTTCCAATAAGGGGTCATAACATATGCTTTAGAGACAAAAAAAAAGAAAAAAATAATGAAAATTAATTGGCGATTTTTGAGAATAGCGCTGGCCGTTACGTTAGGTAAAGTGTTAAATGATATAATTATCGTTATTAATAATAATAACAATTCGGCCGGCCGCTGATTGGTCGCGGTTCTCGTATGAGAAGGCCTTGGTTACCCATGTTCTACCAACTGCCCCCCCTATTCCCGCGCTTCTTCTCTCCTCCCAACACTCGGAGACGAACTAATGAAAAGTAATAAGCAGAGTAATTGCTTGACTGGACTGGTTACGTGAAATAATTCATTCGAGGCGAGGGACTATTTTGTAATACACTCGTGCGCATTCGCGCACTCGTGTTTGTACAACGTCCTTCACCTCTCATGTATTGTTTCACGTAACCAGTCCAGTCAAACGATTACTCTCTATGTAATCTATAATATGATCATCAAGTTCTTTGAGCAGAGAGAACAGACTCTTACTGTGTAATTTGCTTTAATAGATGATTTTCAACATTAAAATTGGTTAGGTCATTATACCCACCTAATACTTTCTTTGTTGTACATTCGAACCCACTTAATTTGGTATCTCTCAGTGGAATAACCCTGCTAATTGAATATAATTTCCAAACACAAAGCCATTTACTATACTATCAAGACAAATTTGACCTGCCAATTACATGTACGTTATAGAGTAAACACCTCTTAATTGAATAAACATCTTTTAATATGTCGAGACATTACCCTGACAATCACTGAATTCTTCAAGTGTATAGACATATTTGGCCTCAGTACACTCAATATAGGCATTTATTCTATTAAATCTTGTTTGATACCGTGAGATTTATATTCAAATTCGTGATTTATAACACACTCGAAATATTTTTGTAGAGGGTTACACATTCCAACATATATTATTAAAATAAAGTAGGGAATATTTGATAAAAGTGAGATATATGAAGAAATGTATTTATATTTGCATCAAAACGACAGTTGAGGCATTGCACTGTGACATCTGGTGAATGATTTCAGCGATAGTTGGGTGTCTGACGAGCACACATTCTACGCACTGAGCTGTAGAAGACATGGACGGTCAGTCAGAGAATTTACCACATTCAGTCCAAGACATCAATACCTTGTAAATCCTCCTCGGTTCTCGATACAAGTGCGGAGCGGATTCGGCGTGGCATACTCCTCACAAAACGTTCAATATCGGCTTGACTGATGTTGTTATATTCTTCCTGCAGTGCCACGGCGAGTTCCTGGACATTGGTAGGGGGCTGTTGGCGTTGTTGTCGGCGCCTGCCAATCATAGCCCAGACGTGCTCGATTGGTGAAATGTCTGGACTTAGTGCTGGCCAAGGCAGTGTAGTGATGTTCTGCTCCTGGAGGGACTGTGGAGCGACTCGGGCCCTGTGTACTCTTGCATTGTCATCTTGGAAAATGAATCGACGGTCATTGACGTCGCGCAAATGGCATCACATGAGCTGCTAACATGTTGTCACGGTAGTACTGCCCTGTGACACGCCCTTGGATGACATGTAATGCTGTTCTGCTTGTCATGGTTATGCCCCACCACACCATAATCTATCCACCACCAAAACGATCGTGCTGCCTAACGGTCACGTCATGGTGTCGTTCGTTCCGCCGCCACCACACTCTGTTTCGTCTGTCATGGAAGTCGAGAGTGAACCTCGATTCATCGGAAAACATGACGTTGCTCCACCGACGATTGTCCCAGCGCTGTCGTGCTCCACACTAACAATTACGCCTTGCTGCGATGTGACGTTCAGTCAAACGTGGAATTATTCGAGGTCGTCGAACGTACAAATTCCAGCTGCGCACGCGATTTCGGATAGTCTGACCACTCTCTCGCACATCTGTCGCTCGGTGCAGCTGCTGTCCAATTTCTGAGGCACTTTCATGGCGGTTGCGTAATGCTGTGGTGCGATGAAATGATCCTGGTTAGCAGTTGTCGCCCTTGGACGACCTGACCGACGTTTGTCATCAACATTGCCTGTCTCTGACGGTAGCGTGACCACAACCTGCTAATCGCCTATTGAGTAACGTTGAGAATTTGAGCCACTGCAGCCTGTCTGTTGCTAGCTTCCAACATGCCAACGACACGTAAACGTTCGTCACGTGTCAGTCTTCGCATACCACAAAAGTTAAGTTTCAACCAGAAAGTATTGATGAACGAGCTTATACCAAGAAAAGAACGACGAGACCTCCGAAAAAGCCCGTCCAGCACAAATAAAAATTTCAAAGTGTACCCTACAGACATTAACGCGGCGCTCGTGCGAAAACCTGCACGAAGTTTTCGTGGGCCGATGACATTCATGATCCACACTAAACTTGGTTACATATTGATGTGTCCAATCGCCCGTATCCAATACCATTTTCCGAAAATTTCAACATCAGTTTGGATATCCCCTACTTTTTTGAATAGTATATATTCAATCTCACATCACCCATGGTGTATTATGACAGCCCCCGAAACAAACTATACTCTTAAATCAGTTAGGTTAAACGTTAACCCAAATCAACTGGGTTGAGTGAATATGAACCCAATTGGGTTCATATTCACTCATCCCAGTTGATTTGTGTTAATTTTTAACCCAAATGATATTAGAGTGCCAGGAATAGAATACGTGTACGACTTTTCGAAAACTTAACACAATCGGTTTCACAGTGGATAAACCGAAAGAATTGATTACCCGATGCAGCGATCGCATCGGCCAAAGGGCTATGTTTCTACTATTATCTCTGTTTCTAAGTCAAGAGCATGCATTTTGTTACCAAAACTCCCTTCAGTCTACTGGAAACGTACGTATATGTTGAATTGGCACATTCCCAAGTCAAAATAAACGGAATGTTGTTGAACGGCGCTGTTGGCGTATTTTTGTACAACATAAGACTCTTGATCATCTTGGAAAACTGAATTTTGATGAAAATTTCTTATCAGATGCCATTTTCGCAGGATTTTATCAATCACTCGATTTTCTGTGTCCGTTCAGTTGACAAAATTAACAATCAGTAGTTGCTGAAATACTGTCCGACAAGTTGCAATAAGGACGACTGTGCTGTAAAGTAAACACGTTTCCCACAGAACACCGAAAAATAAGGTGCAGATATTTCTTAGAGTGTGGAGAACTGTGTATTTTAGAAATGATATATTTGAGACATTCTTTATCATCAGATATAATAATATTGGACACTGCATCTTTTGGGTTTAGTGTTGTTGATTCGCGTCCGTCATCGTGTAGTTTCTTTGCGTCGCCATAGGCACATTTCTGGATCAAACCGATTTACGTTGCTACTTTGTGTTGTCGTGGGGTGAGTGAAAAGTCATTTTAAGGATGGCCTTATTGGTCCGCTACATACAGATATTATTTGGGATGGTTGCAGGACCATACGAATTGGGGTGTTACTATGGGGGCAGGGATGTTTGACATCCCCCAATATTTTTCTAGTCGGCACATTTTCATCTGGATTTGCGTTTCCCATATTGATTCGCTCATTCTGTAAAGTACTTTTTGAGGGACTGGATTTACGTCTTGGGCTGTGAAACACGCAGTCAGTCTTCTGCAAATGGGGGTCTTTGGCTGATGGGGAGGCAGGGCGTTGAGGTCCTTGCATGACCAATTTTTACGTGCTAATTAAATAAGAAATTGAGAAGCCATTAATCCAGAAAATAAGCAAACTGTGATCTGCAAAATGAGGTTCCTAGAGGGTGAATTTAGTGATGCTACCCTGCACAGCAGGGGAGCATCACTAAATTTACCCTCTGTGAACCTCAGTCTGAATCAGGGTCTCAAAACTAAACAGAAAGAAGTACCCAGAGGATAAATTGGCCCACTGTATGGGATAGCAAATTCACCAATTCATCAAATTCGCCCTCCGGGAACCTCATTCTGCAAATGTCAGGCTGCTTATTTTCAGGTCTGAAAGCCGTGTATCACGACTTCTAAATGTATTTATCCACAAACAAATTTCCAAAGTTTTCTGACTGTAATCCTCATTAATAGATATTCCAACCACAGCATCATGTAAATGGATTTTAAAGCGGATAATAGCGATAATATATGACCGAATACCCCGGGTCTCATGAATTATCTTTTACAGCCTGACGCTTCCCTTTCTAGGTATGCAAATAAATTGAAATATCCGATAGAAGAATTGACCAGTTTGTCCAGGGACGTCACGTGAATACTATAGTATACTCTGGGGAGGCGGAAGCTCGATAAAAGTAGAGTGGCACAAATTTACAATGCTACCGTGGTTCGACCCAGTGCAAGAAAGGTTACGATCGCATATCGGTAAATGTACCATGGCTCGCTATAGCCTCTCGTTTAGATGAATATGCCGCTGTTTGGTCACTGTCTTGTCTGTTTCTTGCACTTCAACCATCTTCCAATCCGAAGGCCAGCCTTCGGGTTGGAAGATAGTTGAAGTAGAAGAAACGGACCGAAACGATCGAATGTGTGATTCTTGGGCTAAATATTGTTTGCATTTGCAAATAATGTTACAGGAATGCCTGTATATTGACACGGTTAACTCATTGTGTAACTGCGAAATATATCTGTGGAATAAAGTGGAGGGGCACGTGCCCCTTGTGCCCCATGGCTCCGCCGCCTCTGGGTGTACTGGGTATACCTCTGGGTCCGTGCGTTTTGCTGACTGAACAAAGGACAAGTAGTGTTATGGAGTTGGGGTTAATCTCCCTACTGGTCTTCATTTATAATTTAGGACTGCCTTCGTTGTGTTAACTGGTAGAACCGCGAAGTCCCACCAGCCCGTGGCTTTTTAGTTTAAACAATATTTTATTTCCGGTAAGCAAGAACATACAAGTACAAAAATATATACACGATACACATGATTGACGGAAATGGATCCATGAGCAAGCTTAAGCTTATGTAAGCTGTCTCCATTGCATTTAAGAGTACATTAAGCTGATTCGAAATAGCGAGGTTGATAAAATATCAGAATTGAATATTTGAATTTGAATTCAAAAAGTAAATATCTTGTCTCTAGTCAATACTGGTGGTTGTTGGGAGGATACCACCCCTCGTGACTTAGGGAAACGAGGGGGCGTACATTAGTGCTTGAAAGAAAATAGTGGAATGGCATAAACTCACAGAATTTTGAAACGCGGGTTACTCATTGTCCCCAGGCAATCTCAAATGAACTAAAGAGTAGTAACATGGTATTTGATTTGGAATCGAGTTTGGAACATTGGTGATCTTTGATAATTTAACAATGACGTCGATCATATAGCACTGGTACGATACTATAGTTGCAGATAAAATAGACTGGTCAAACCATGGCTTTTTTGGACCTTCCTTTAGTTTAAACAGTATTTATTCAATAATTGACAAGTGTATACATATCACAATGACAGAAGGGTAACAAAAAATTCTGAACAGCACTAGATACAATAGTATACACAAAACAAGGAAAGCAGATTACTACGTAGAGGAGGGATTCGACAGAAAGCTGAAGCTTATGTAACAAACGTTATGTTTACAGACGATACTGAACGCAGGTTCCAGGCAGTTCTCAGCTTCCAGTATCTTCACGAATCTTGTCGTGCATCAATTGTGAAATGACGTAATGAACACTTGAGTCAAGTTTTCTATATTTAATTTAAAATATTATCGAATTTACTTTTGTAGTCTCCGACTAATTTACACTTAGAATTTATTAAATTTACAAAGTTCACTCATATTTCAGTTCTAGCATTCGGTAGCGGCATCCATTGAAAGGTAGGCACGAAGGTTGTTGAACGGTGATGAGCCAGAGACAACATGACCCAACACCAAGAAAATCACGCGACATACCACTCATAGGAAAATTAGGGGAAAATCCCATGATTTGGCAGCCGCCATTGTTGTACTCTTTTACAGTAACTGTCATGCAGACGGCCAGTCAGTCTGCATGCAGTCCGTGGAATTTCTAGATCAAAAATGTATTCTGTCGGAAGTCTGTTAACCCTTTACCTAACATGAAAAGCAGACGACAGTTGCAAAAAAAATTATTGAATAACTAATTTTTTTCATTTTTTGTCTCAAAAACATAGGTTATGACCCCTCGTTGGAACGAGCTCGACGAGCTCGTTCCAACGAGGGGTCATAACCTATGTTTTTGAGACAAAAAATGAAAAAAATAATGAAAATTAATTGGCGATTTTTGAGAATAGCGCTGGCCGGTTTTGGCCGTTACGTTGGGTAAAGGGTTAACCGGTAGAATTGCTTTGTGGAATTCACAATTCTGCAACTCAGCATCAGGTGATGCCTTGCGATGTTCCACCAGGTGCGTATTATAATTTGCTGACAGATAGAACTGCAGAATGTTATTGTGCTTTCTACCAACAAATCTTGCAATATTACTGTTAGCTGACAATACAGGTCTACAATGATATGCTGGTATTGTCAACATAACATCTGGCGTCCACTCTCGTGTGGGAATCAAAGTACTCTTGTACTCTGATCGCCAGTTAGTACAATTCCATGCAATTTCTAATTTCTATTAAAATACACATAACATACGAATCCTATTCTCCCTCCAAATAGAAATTGTCTATTGAATCTTTAATGGTCCCCATTATATCCTCAATGCAGAAGCGCTATAGCTCTTTTCCTGAGCTTGATTCCCGAGCTTGATTAACTCCCGTGGGCGAACTTCGTAACAGTAGTCAGTAAATTAACAACTTCACTGTCTGTGTTTCATGAATTTGAACAACCTGCCACGTGCTGTAACACTTCGCCGCTATGTGTGTGTCACTCAAAGACCGTCGCTACGCGGCTCGGCGTCTCTCAACTCAAAGTCTGTTCGAATTCATGAAATACCTCCAGCTCGATTGACATCTAGTACTTTTTAATCTGCAGTGTGTAACTCAAAGAATGTTCAAATTCAGGAAATACCTCCAGCTCGATTGACATTTAGCACTTTTGAATCTGCAGTGTGTAACGTACACATGGGTCGGGCGGCCCAACACATGTGTACGTTACACACTGTAGATTAAAAAAACTCGGGCCACTAGAAATAAGTCGAGCAGGCAATATAAATGAAGGCAGAGTTTGGCCTGTGATCTCGACTTGCAAGGCTTAATATGTCACATGGTTATGGACATACTGTAGGTTTCAAGGGTTAATACCAATTAGCTGGGGGTAACAAGAATAGTGAGGTCTCTTTCTGTACTTCCTAACCTTCTTGCTCTGTTGTCAGTCAAAGCTGCTAATTCATAACCCAGCTGCAGTGATAATTCTGATTCTTGAGAGTATGGTTCTTAGAGGGTTAATTAGGCAACACGTTAATCTTCAACAGCCCTGTAAATGTATACTCGTAAGTCTGTGGTGTGCTGCGTACTCGGGTCTCTAAATAGTCATGTCAACTTCAGCCACTTTGAGGAGCTATAACAGTACTAGAGTCTTTCTGGTGACCCTAAGGTGAGGCCAAAAAGTGCTAGTCGGCGAGGAACAACGGTGCAAATACCCTTTCAAGCATCTACCAAATAAAACCACTACACAGATTGCAATTTACATTGCGTACCTGGATCCATGCTTTTAATCAACAATATTCCCTGACCAGCAGTAAGCGGAATAGGCAGAGGCGGTCTGGCTATATGGTCCACCGTGAAACTTCCCGGTGAGCCCCTTAATGGGAGCCCCCTCCCCCACCCAATGGGGCACCAACATTGATGCAGCCCAACGCGTATTGGTTAAGAACATTTTGTGAAAATGACCAACAGGCGAAATGGATCTGATTGCATAGACTGCCGGTATACCGAAATGCTCTCTAGAGACATTTCGATATACTTTCAGTTTAGTTTTCATTTGATCGCTCAGTTGTAAGGAAACAACGTTTTATCCGTTTGAAAAATCGAATTTTTTTCCTACTGGGTCGTACTATTGTCGATTCGATGAGTTCATCCCCGGGGAAACATTTTTGCGAATGAGCGACGAAGATGACATAAATATGCCATAGAAATGTTCACTATATGGATTGCAATTAATCGCTCAGATGCAGAGATGCAACTTTCTTTCAGTTCGAAAAATCTCAATTTTCTCTAGGACACTTCCCCCCCCAAACCTTCCCCGGTGCTTTAGCGGATAACTTTTTATGGCCCAGTCCGCACCTGGAAGTAGGATACAAATTTACGAAGAAAGGGTTAAATAGATAACAATAATTTATTAACAGCTGTTCTTGATATATAAGTAGTTGCGAATGTGTTTTTCGACCCTATTCTGGGGGAGCAGGGTGGGGGAGCAGGGGGGGGAGCAGGGTGGATGACGTCATCTTAATTAAAATGTTACGTAAGGTAATTAATGTTACTTAATGATTTTTTTTTAATCACTTTAATAATTAATGTAATTAATGACTGTTGCATAATTAATGTAATTAATGTAATTAATGAGTGTAATTAGGGTTGATTATAATAATTAGTATATTAATAAATGAATTAATATTGATGTACTGGACATATATATGAATGCTATCGACTGACCCGCAAAGGTGAACAGTTCATTGCGTGTCTGGGTGTCATTAAATCGATTTTTTTTTTCAAACGCCAACTACTGACAGATGTTGAAGCAATTAAATCTATTGTCACACTTTAACGACCAGTCATAAATATCGTTAGACTGGACATGCTATCACGTATTTAAAAATCAATGATGATCTCACGTGACAAGATGTGTCTTGCTTTTACCTGAAGACTGTGAACGACTCCATTGTGGCTATTTTTATAGGTATAATTTGATTTAATAACTTGGCGAGATTCTTACATATTAATAAGGCAAGTTTATTCTTCTCGTTTTTATGGCTGTCGAAAAACTCTCATAGACTAAAGGTATTCTGATTTTACGCCTCACGCGATAAAGTAATTTTTTTTTAATCCGATGACCACATGAACAAATAACATTTCGGTTTTTAAAAAGCGGGCGTGTTTGTTTTTTTTCCCCTATAAAGTCTGATGATTCGAACCTCACTCTCATAAGAAACTGTGTCAGAAAAGCCAAGATGACAAGCATCGACTATACTTCCGTAAACAGCTATGAGCGAACCAAGAAGCAGCGAGCCAACGAAGAATTTGCAATAGCATTAAAAAGTGGTGGGCAGCGACACTCCCCATGAAGGAACAAGAAAAAAGACTAAAAGACTACCCGTTTGTTGAGGCTGCCAGACGTCCTTTCGGGGAGATACAGTACAGAAATCGCCCCAAACACTGGTTTGATCTCCCTGTACACATGCAGGAGGAAGCACTAGTAGGGCCACCAACAGTTAATGAAGATTGGGAAAAGGATTTTTTCACCGAGGCGGAGATGGGAGGAAAAAAATAGCTTTCTATGGAAAGCAAAAAAAAACGGCCCTTTTCAGGGCCACCATAATCTTAAAAAGAGTTGCTTTGTCACAAACACACACTTTTTCAACCAATCAGACATCTCCATTATCCCACACCCTCACCGTCACACCACTGTATCCCCTCACAGTACCTAAAACTTTCATGAACTCCCCTCCTCCAGGTCATCTAATACTAAAAAACTTTTGGAAACCGCTCTCCCCCCGCCCCACCATAATCTTAAAAAGAGTTGCTTTGTCACAAACACACACTTTTTCAACCAATCAGACACCTCCATTATCCCACACCCTCACCGTCATACCCCTGTACCCCCTCACAGTACCTAAAACTTTCATGAACTCCCCTCCTCCAGGTCATCCAATACTAAAAAAACTTTTGGAAACCTCTTTCCCCCCTCCCCCAGCCCTCACAATAGCTAAATTATCTCCAACCCCAGTTCAGTTCTCTAAATGTAATGGACATGTCAGGCCCCCGAATACGCCTTCCCCACAATTTTGAGTGATCAAATTACCCTGATTAGTCTCCTCTCATAACTTACCACTCTCTTAACCCGTATTTACTATGAGATTGTCTCCCTAATAAATAGCGTATGTTCATTTAATATAATATACTAATAATTTTTGTTAAATAATTCATGCACAAGACACTTGTCAAAAAAACAAAATGGTGGATTAGTTTGACAGAAATACGCGTATCGATTTATTCAGGAATGTCTGTCGGTTGTGTCTTTGGGCAAAACACTTCATCCCTATTGACCATGCGGGGGCATGGTGACGCTGTGCACTAAGGCGTACTGCACGTCGATGGAGCACCTGTCTTCAACCAATGCAGACCCTGTGTAGAATCTTGACAGTTGCTTGCCGTTACTCGGTGGCTCTCTCTGGCTTCCTCCACCCGAAAAACTGTCGTGGTCATGATTAGTCATTGTGCAAACCTTAAACACCAATAAATAAATATAAATAAATAGTCGGTTATCAAAACAGCCCTTAAGTGTTTAACAGTTAATTGTGGGCCAGTGCGTTTAAAAATGAAAAAATTGGGTGATAGCACTACGGACTGTGTTTAATCATAGAAAAATCACACCCGCGCTATTACTAACCCGTATGATTTATTTTTGAACGTTCACTGAAGAATAACCCACCCATCTAAGTAAAAGCATGAAACAGCTAATATTATCTAATTACCTATGTGGGGGTGGGGTGGTCGGTAACGTTGTGAACTAGGGCATACTACCTTCCGCCAATGATAACCCTGTGTAGAACTTTGACAGTTGTTTGCCTCTGCACGATGGTTTTTTCCTTATTGCTCCAACTGTCATTAAATAAATGAAAAAAACTACAATTCTCTAATAACAGGCCAAGCCAACAGTACTTTCACCCCCCTCATTTTAATAGTTGAAAAGCGCTGTTACTCGATCAAAAAAAAAATGGTAAAAGGATATGCGACTCTGTATTAGCCACCCAAATTTGCGAGACTTGGGAAAATATAACCCACATAGAGCTGCACCAAAGCTACGTACACTATTCGAACTCCCGCATTGTGTCCTTGGGCAAGTTAATTTACCCCGATTATCCACATGGGAGCGCGATGACAGCATGTAATAAGGTGTACTGCACGTCGGTGATACGCATATTTTAGAACAATCTAACCCTGCTTGTGCGGATTTCCGACGTTGGTGAGATGACAGTTACTCGTCGTTGCTCTGTGGTTCTCTTTGGATATTCCAGAGTCTACCCATAAAATTGTCACGTAAATTATAACTTGAACTTGATGTCCGGGTGTAATGAAATAGCGTATTTTCTACAGACATTCTAAATAAACGCAGCTGGTTTACAGACCTGTATATATTTTTTTTTCAATTGAGTAAAAATATATGATAGTTACTGATGTAACACGCCGATTAGTATGTTTAATGAATCTAACTACGCCATTCCGACCGACCCTTTGCCCACCATGATCACAACAAACGTTTCAATTCTCTCTCTCTCTCTCTCTCTCTCTCTCTCTCTCTCTCTCTCTCTCTCTCACCGATACAGTATGGGTGGAAACTAATTGCGTTCAAGCTGTTGTTTTTTTTTTCTAGGTTTTACCACTCCCCTTACAGCGCAAATCGAAATGAAATCTAATTCATTGAACCATACTACAGTGGATGTCAAAATTAATTTTTGAACGCCATTTTTTCTATGTGCCACTATCAGCAGCTATGACCATAGCGTAACTTTGTGGTAAAATGCTTATTTTTGTACAAAACTCAAGACCTTTCTCTGACAAATGCCTATATAAAAACAAGATAATACGCGAGAATGCGTTGTGTACCTGCATTTTGTTGATAAAATATGGCATGACCACATTCCCGAATATTAATGATGTACCCGATTAATAACAGCCGAATTTTTATCGGATCACAGTTTTTTTTGGTTTGAATAATTGCCGATTTTTTTATTAAATCACATTCAGTAATTTATGTAGATTTCCTGAACTGGGCGAAGGTTAAGAAAGGCACTCTGTAGTTTAGGAGACTCCACAAATAAAAACAAAATAAAAAATCTTAGATATCTTGCATTTTTTTTAATTATCCATATTAACTAGAAATCAAAACTAGTCAAATTAATTAGAATTAAATTACAAATGGATATGAAATTTGCAGTAAAATGAACACTGGTATATGCTGTTGGCCGCATTTTTAGTTGTCTGTAATGGCTGTTGTTCAGAATGTCACCCTATTGGGGTGAGTTTTCGCTTTTTCGTCCAGTTTCATGAGAGCTTCCACGAAGTCCGTTCCACATTCGCAATCTTTTCCGGGGGCCATTCTTCAAAGGCTGGTCCATCGCAACTTGCGGAGATATTGTTTTCTGGACGACAAACTGCAATATGATCTGGGTTTCTGATCAGACCCCTTAGGATATTTTGATCTTTAAGGATGTTTGCCAAAATTTTCCACCCTGTCGGTTGAAAATCTTTTCTTTTTCGCAGCAAATCATTTATTAGATTACACATATTGGAGCCCGAAATTGTAATGCCGTTATACACGAGTCGATCTTTCTCATCAATTGGGTATATTCTTTATTATCTGGAGTAACAAAAGCGCCTTCTGCTGCATGGAATCTGGTATAACGGCTAACCAGTCCGGATGATTTTCCACTGAAAAACTAGTCGTTAAGGAGTGTGGTTTGGTGGTTTCTCTGCGTAAATGTGATTGGCGCTGAAAGATTGTCTGGTTTAGCAGCCCTTTCTCTTCAGAACCCGATGTTGAAGATTCAGGAATTGGTCTCATACCCTGGTCTATGGGCGGGACAGCTACAGCATTCAGGGGTGTGCGTAATTGATCACTAATGGTCACTAATTACCACTAATTGATCACTAATGGTCACTAATTGATCACTAATGGTCACTAATTACCACTAATTGATCACTAATGGTCAATAATTACCACTAATTGATCACTAATGGTCACTAATTGATCACTAATGGTCACTAATTACCACTAATTGATCACTAATGGTCACTAATTACCACTAATTGGTCACTAATTACCACTAATTGGTCACTAATTAGTGGCAATTATTGACCATTAGTGACCAATTAGTGGTAATTAGTGACCAATTAGTGGTAATTAGTGACCATTAGTGATCAATTAGTGGTAATTAGTGACCATTAGTGATCAATTAGTGACCATTAGTGATCAATTAGTGGTAATTAGTGACCATTAGTGACCAATTAGTGGTAATTAGTGACCAATTAGTGGTAATTAGTGACCATTAGTGATCAATTAGTGGTAATTAGTGATCATTTTACGTGATTTAAATCACTAAAAACCATTTTATCGAATTGTAAAATCACTAAAAACCGTTTTACCGAATTGTAAAACCAATAAAAACCAATGAAAACCGATAAAAACCAATGAAAAACCGATGAAAACTGATGAAAAACCAATGAAAAACCGATATGCACATGTAATTATCTGATTAAATGGATTACCTGATTAAACAGTGTAGAGTTGGTGGTTCAGATGTGCTACCTCGGCTTGTCATGAATGTGACTTTGATGTTTCTTTTTTTTTTGAAGCAAACTATATCAATTTGTAACTTATTTTACCTCAGAGCTCTACCACTGGAATTTCCCACAATGCACTGTGTGAGAATTTGAAGTAACCAATGATCAACAGGTTGGGGTAGAACCCACCTTATCTTGATATATAATTAGCCAATCAGCGATTGACAGGTTGGGGTGGGACCCATTCTATTCATACATATAAATGGCAGAGTGTTGGAACTGTATTGCCACTCTATTAACTCGCTTCTGAAAATGATGAATTCACGCTACGTCTGTGAATTGTGTCAAAAATCTTACTCTCATAAAACTAATTATTATCGACACAGACGAAAATTACATAAAAATGTAAATTTTAAACACACTATAGGGGGAGCGAACTCAAATACAGCCGAGTTAACAACCAGATCTGTCTGTAACGAGCCACCCTATCCTCCAGTGCATATGAAATCAGCCTTTAGTTGGAACAATGCATTAACAAGTGGAAATATTTTGGGGCTTGCAAATAAGCTAGAGCCAGTAAAATCGCTAGTGATGGATGACTCAACCAACCTACCCTCAAGCAGAATTCAGTGTATTGAACCATGGGGGAGTGAACAGTTGCAGGAAATATGCACACCCCTGAATGCTGTAGCTGTCCCGCCCATAGACCAGGGTATGAGACAAATTCCTGAATCTTCAACATCGGGTTCTGAAGAGAAAGGGCTGCTGAACCAGACAATCTTTCAGCGCCAATCAAATTTACGCAAAGAAACCACCAAACCACACTACTTAACGACTAGTTTTTCAGTGGAAAATCATCTGGACTGGTTAGCCGTTATACCAGATTCCATGCAGCAGAAGGCACTTTTGTTACTCCAGATAATAAAGAATATACCCAATTTATCCTGGGATGAGAAAGATCGACTCGTGTATAACGGCATTACAATTTCGGGCTCCAATATGTGTGATCTAATAAATGATCTGCTGCGAAAAAGAAAAGATTTTCAACCGACAGGGTGGAAAATTTTTGCAAACATCCTTAAAGATCAAAATATCCCAAGGGGTCTGATCGGAAACCCAGATCATATTGCAGTTTGTCGTCCAGAAAACAATATCTCCGCAAAGTTGCGATGGACCAGCCTTTGAAGAATGGCCCCCGGAAAAGATTGCGAATGTGGAACGGACTTCGTGGAAGCTCTCATGAAACTGGACGAAAAAGCGAAAACTCACCCCAATAGGGTGACATTCTGAACAACAGCCATTACAGACAACTAAAAATGCGGCCAACAGCATATACCAGTGTTCATTTTACTGTAAATTTCATATCCATTTGTAATTTAATTCCAGTTAATTTGACTAGTTTTGATTTCTGGTTAATATGGATAATTAAAAAAAATGCAAGATATCTAAGATTTTTTATTTTGTTTTTATTTGTGGAGTCTCCTAAACTACAGAGTGCCTTTCTTGACCTTCGCCCAGTTCAGGAAATCTACATAAATTACTGAATGTGATTTAATAAAAAAATCGGCAATTATTCAAATCAAAAAAAACTGTGATCCGATAAAAATTCGGCTGTTATTAATCGGGTACATCATTAATATTCGGGAATGTGGTCATGCCATATTTTATCAACAAAATGCAGGTACACAACGCATTCTTGCGTATTATCTTGTTTTTATATAGGCATTTGTCAGAGAAAGGTCTTGAGTTTTGTACAAAAATAAGCATTTTACCACAAAGTTACGCTATGGTCATAGCTGCTGATAGTGGCACATAGAAAAAATGGCGTTCAAAAATTAATTTTGACATCCACTGTAGTATGGTTCAATGAATTAGATTTCATTTCGATTTGCACTGTAAGGGGAGTGGTAAAACCTAGAAGAAAAAAAAAACAACAGCTTGAACGCAATTAGTTTCCACCCATACTGTATCGGTGAGAGAGAGAGAGAGAGAGAGAGAGAGAGAGAGAGAATTGAAACGTTTGTTGTGATCATGGTGGGCAAAGGGTCGGTCGGAATGGCGTAGTTAGATTCATTAAACATACTAATCGGCGTGTTACATCAGTAACTATCATATATTTTTACTCAATTAAAAAAAAATATATACAGGTCTGTAAACCAGCTGCGTTTATTTAGAATGTCTGCAGAAAATATGCTATTTCATTACACCCGGACATCAAGTTCAAGTTATAATTAAACGTGACAATTTTACGGGTAGACTCCGGAATATCCAAAGAGAACCACAGAGCAACGACGAGTAACTGTCATCTCACCAACATCGGAAATCCGCACAAGCAGGGTTAGATTGTTCTAAAATATGCGTATCACCGACGTGCAGTACACCTTATTACATGCTGTCATCGCGCTCCCATGTGGATAATCGGGGTAAATTAACTTGCCCAAGGACACAATGCGGGAGTTCGAATAGTGTACGTAGCATTGGTGCAGCTCTATGTGGGTTATATTTTCCCAAGTCTCGCAAATTTGGGTGGCTAATACAGAGTCGCATATCCTTTTACCATTTTTTTTTTTTGATCGAGTAACAGCGCTTTTCAACTATTAAAATGAGGGGGGTGAAAGTATTGTTGGCTTGGCCTGTTATTATAGAATTGTAGTTTTTTTCATTTATTTAATGACAGTTGGAGCAATCCAGAAAAAACCATCGTGCAGAGGCAAACAACTGTCAAAGTTCTACACAGGGTTATCATTGGCGGAAGGTAGTACGCCCTAGTTCACAACATTACCAACCACCCCACCCCCACATAGCTAATTAGATAATATTAGCTGTTTCATGCTTTTACTTAGATGGGTGGGTTATTCTTCAGTGAACGTTCAAAAATAAATCATACGGGTTAGTAATAGCGTAATAGCACGGGTGTGATTTTTCTATGATTAAACACAGTCCGTAGTGCTATCACCCAATTTTTTCATTTTTAAACGCACTGGCCCACAATTAACTGTTAAACACTTAAGGGCTGTTTTGATAACCGACTATTTATTTATATTTATTTATTGGTGTTTAAGGTTTGCACAATGACTAATCATGACCACGACAGTTTTTTGGGTGGAGGAAGCCGGAGAGAGCCACCGAGCAACGGCAAGCAACTGTCAAGATTCTACACAGGGTCTGCATTGGTTGAAGACAGGTGCTCCATCGACGTGCAGTACGCCTTAGTGCACAGCGTCACCATGCCCCCGCATGGTCAATAGGGATGAAGTGTCTTGCCCAAGGACACAACCGACAGACATTCCTGAATAAATCGATACGCGTATTTCTGTCAAACTAATCCACCATTTTGTTTTTTCGACAAGTGTCTTGTGCATGAATTATTTAACGAAAATTATTAATATATTATATTAAATGAACATACGCTATTTATTAGGGGGACAATCTCTTAGTAAATATGGGTTAAGAGAGTGGTAAGTTATGAGAGGAGACTAATCGGGGTAATTTGATCGCTCAAAATTGTGGGGAAGGCGTATTCGGGGGCCTGACATGTCCATTACATTTAGAGAACTGAACTGGGGGTTCGAGATAATTTAGCTATTGTGAGGGCTGGGGGAGGGGGGAAAGAGGTTTCCAAAAGTTTTTTTAGTATTGGATGACCTGGAGGAGGGGAGTTCATGAAAGTTTTAGGTACTGTGAGGGTGTACAGGGATGTGACGGTGAGGGTGTGGGATAATGGAGGTGTCTGATTGGTTGAAAAAGTGTGTGTTTGTGACAAAGCAACTCTTTTTAAGATTATGGTGGGGCGGGGGGAGAGCGGTTTCCAAAAGTTTTTTAGTATTAGATGACGTGGAGGAGGGGAGTTCATGAAAGTTTTAGGTACTGTGAGGGGATACAGTGGTGTGACGGTGAGGGTGTGAGATAATGGAGATGTCTGATTGGTTGAAAAAGTGTGTGTTTGTGACAAAGCAACTCTTTTTAAGATTATGGTGGCCCTGAAAAGGGCCGGTTTTTTTTTGCTTTCCATAGAAAGCTATTTTTTTCCTCCCATCTCCGCCTCGGTGAAAAAATCCAGTGTTTGGGGCGATTTCTGTACTGTATCTCCCCGAAAGGACGTCTGGCAGCCTCAACAAACGGGTAGTCTTTTAGTCTCTTTTCTTGTTCCTTCATGGGGAGCGTCGCTGCCCACCACTTTTTTAATGCTAATGCAAATTCTTCGTTGGCTCGCTGCTTCTTGGTTTGCTCATAGCTGTTTACGGAAGTATAGTCGATGCTTGTCATCTTGGCTTTTCTGACACAGTTTCTTATGAGAGTGAGGTTGGAATCGTCAGACTTTATAGGGAAAAAAAAAACAAACACGCCCGCTTTTCAAAAACCGAAATGTTATTTGTTCATGTGGTCATTGGATTAAAAAAAAATTACTTTATCGCGTGAGGCATAAAATCAGAATACCTTTAGTCTATGAGAGTTTTTCGACAGCCATAAAAACGAGAAGAATAAACTTGCCTTATTAATATGTAAGAATCACGCCAAGTTATTAAATCAAATTATACCTATAAAAATAGCCACAATGGAGTCGTTCACAGTCTTCAGGTAAAAGCAAGACACATCTTGTCACGTGAGATCATCATTGATTTTTAAATACATGATAGCATGTCCAGTCTAACGATATTTATGACTGGTCGTTAAAGTGTGACAATAGATTCAATTGCTTCAACATCTGTCAGTAGTTGGCGTTTGAAAAAAAAAATCGATTTAATGACACCCAGACACGCAATGAACTGTTCACCTTTGCGGGTCAGTCGATAGCATTCATATATATGTCCAGTACGTCAATATTAATTCATTTATTAATATACTAATTATTATAATCAACCCTAATTACACTCATTAATTACATTAATTACATTAATTATGCAACAGTCATTAATTACATTAATTATTAAAGTGATTAAAAAAAATCATTAAGTAACATTAATTACCTTACGTAACATTTTAATTAAGATGACGTCATCCACCCTGCTCCCCCCTGCTCCCCCACCCTGCTCCCCCAGAATAGGGTCGAAAACCACATTCGCAACTACTTATATAAAACTCACAGTTGATCAGCAAATATCGATGTAGCAATTGGCCAATAAGTGTTACATGCAATGAGTTACTATGTAGAATGATGACGCATATGCCACGAAACTCTCTCTCAATAAGATAACCCCATTGTTGTTCTCCAATACCGAGAGCTAAACAATGAAATTCGGAGCCATAGTTGCAGTAATGGTATAAGGATTAATGACTCTACCACTGACGTTCACGTATAATGTAATGGCAGGGTTACTACTCCGTGTCTTCGAACTTGACCTCAAAGTTAAATGTCTACTTTACTTAATAATAATAATAATAATAATTTTCAGTCTAAAATCATCAAAATGTGCTCTTTGGCTTTACATACAAAAAAGGGAAATGATTTCTTATCTACATATTGGTGCAGAAAGCTTCTTTGTAGAGATGCCTTTTCAAACCAGCTTTGAATGACTCAGTTTCCTCAGGTGACTCGGTAAAAAGTTCCAGAGGTTAGGAGCGGCGATCAAAAAGGCCCGGTCACCCGCGGATGCTAATTTTGAAACAGATTGGACCAAGGTGTGCGAGTCCGAAGAACGGAGGTCTCTGGCAGGTGTGTAGTATGTGACCAGATCTGAGAGATATGATGGTGACAGGTCATTTATACATTTATATGTCAGAAGGATTATTTTATATTGAATTCTTTGTTGGACAGGAAGCCAGTGGAGGTCAGCTAGGATAGGTGTTGTGTGACACGACTTCCTATGTCGAGTTACACACCTAGCAGCACAATTTTGGATATGTTGAAGCTATCCAGTGACGCCTTTTTGCATCGGTATAGCAGTGAGTTGCAATAATCAAGACGACTAGTGACAAAAGCGCGGACTAATTGTTCAGCTGTGTGTTTGTTTATCAACATTCGCACCCTGCTGATATTTCTAAGATGGTAGAATGCAGCACTACAGACCTGCTGGACGTGTTTGTCAGCTGCCAACGACTCATCGAGGAAATATCCCAGGTTACGAACGGTAGCCGATGGTATAATGCTATTTCCTTCTATTGATAACGGAAGTTTTGAAATTTTGCCTAATTGGTGAGGTAAGCCAATGTAAATAACCTCCGTTTTGTCGGCATTTAACTTTAACAAGTTATTAGTCATCCCGTCTTTGATGTCCGCCACACATTCCTCGAGTCGATGACATGCAAACGTTTCATTATCCGGTTTAAAATGGATGTATAGCTAGGTGTCATCGGCATAAAAGTGAAATTGTAGGCCATGGCTGCAGATGATATCACCCAGGGGAAGAACATAAATCACATACAATAGTGGGCCCAAAACGGACCCTTGGGGAACACCATACTGAAGATTGAACTCGGTGGAGGTTGACTCGTTAATGAGTATACTTTGGGTACGGCCTGTTGGGTAGGAAGAGAATCCCTGTAGAGCTCTATCCGAATTCCTATTCTGTGTTCTAATCTGTCTATGAGCATATTGTGGTCGATGGTGTTGAAGGCAGCACTCAGGTCGAGTAATACTAAGCAGGAGACAAGATGTTTATCCATCGACATTAGAATGCCGTTCTGCACTCTGAGTAAGGCAGTCTCTGTGCTGCACTTAGGTTTATAGGCGGACTGGAAAAGCTCTGAAAGTTCACACTGGGAATGATGAGAATTCAATTGAAGAGCAACCGCGCGTTCCACAACCTTAGATAAAAATGAAAGGTTAAAGACAGGGCGGTAATTCTTCAATATTTCCGGGTCGAGCCCGGGTTTTTTAAGTAATGGGGTAGCAAGTGCCTGCTTCATATTGGTGGGGAAGATATCCGATGTAAGAAATGAGTTAACAATTTCTAATATCCATGGTGCAATATCTGATAGGCAAGATTTCAACAGCCAGGTTGGGATTACATCTAATTTGCAGTGTTTGGTGGGGGCATTCGTTATTAAATTCTTGAGACCTACAAGTATTATAGGCTGGAAGGAATCCAGACACACATGGTCTGTCGATGCCCTAAACACAATGGGTTGTGGGTTGGGACTGACATTCAGTCCAGCTTGAATGCATTCGATTTTGTCAGCGAAAAATGTAAAGAACCGCTCCGCCATTTCAGAAGCAGAGGAGTGATCTGGGAGAACGGTTTCCTTTTTTCGGTGCAGTAGCTTGTCGAGTACTATAGAAAGAACATTTGATTTGTTTAAATTGTTTTTAACAATTTGAGAAAAGTAGGTCTTCTTGGCCAAATGTATTAGTTCGTTGACACGGTTCCGTGTCCCTGTGAATGGAGAGCTTGGATTGTCGCCATTGCAATTCAAATTTTCGTCGCAGAGATTTCGCCTGTCGTATCTCGTCTGAAAACCAAGGCGTATTTGGGCGAATTGTAAAAGTTCGATTCTGAATGGGTGCGAACTTGTCGATGATGTTCGACATGTTTGAAGTGAAGACGCTCAACATTCCATCCGGTGGTTTCTGGGTATCGATTGACATGAAAGATGAATTAATTTCTTCTGAGAGTTGTTCACAGTTAATATTCCGATATTTCCTGTATGAAACTTTCTTCCGCAGAGGCATTGGGCGGGGCAATTTAAGTTGCAACTGAACAAGAAAATAATCAGAGATGGCTAGGTCAATAACGTTGATATTGTGAACCAGTTGGGTTTCGGACTCCCTCGTTATGACAAGGTCTAATGTGTGGCCGTCTTTATGAGTTGGACACACCACATGCTGCACAAAATTAATTGAGGTTAATGTATCTCTGAATTTACAGGCGGCCATGTCATTTTCATTGTCGACATGAAAACTGAAGTCGCCGGCCAGGATAAATTTCGCAGGCATCGCAACAATATCTCCGAGAAATTCTCTAAATTCCTCAATAAACAGATTAACAGAAAGTTTATTTTTTGTGTTAGGTGGTGGTCTATATGAAACAAAAACACGTAGTGACTGTGATACGTATGTCAGAGAGGCTGCTATAATTTCAAATGATTTGAATGTTTGTGCAGGTACGCGCTTGATTTTAAGTGAGCTCTCGAATAAAATTCCAACCTCTCCACCTCTCTGATTTGGACGTGGGTTGTGGATGAAACCTTTACCTCGTTGCTGCAATTCACCAACGGCGTGGGTGTTCTCGGCGGACAGCCAAGTCTCAGTTATTAATGCAAGAGATATGGTATTATCGTCCATAATGTCAAGAACAGCGTCAGTTTTATTCATTATAGATCTCGTGTTGATCAGACAGAAATTAAAGTCAAAGTTGGATACCTTGGGTTCTTTACTTAATTCAACAAGCAATAGGTTTTTACTATCGACACACTTGGGCTTTCGTGTTTTGTATCGTGGGCGTCCGCCCTTCCTATTTCTCCGTCGACGTACTATTCCAAGAGACTTTATTCTGGCAATAACAGCGTTGCTGAGAAGAGATTGTGGATGAACAGAGGTACCTCCATATTTGATACATGGTGGGTTAAACGCACGTAACGTTTCTGAACATATCGGAACTGGTT
Source organism: Pictodentalium vernedei (assembly GCA_031216915.1). NCBI lineage: Eukaryota > Metazoa > Mollusca > Scaphopoda > Dentaliida > Dentaliidae > Pictodentalium > Pictodentalium vernedei. The sequence continues at coordinate 155,906,511 of CM062288.1, read as the reverse complement.
TGTGCTGGTCACACATGATCTATTCATAAAGAGTTCACTGCCATTTGTAGTGTGACTTGTGAGTAACACATCCATTCTCGTTACGGAAATACTGTCGTGAGTGATATTCCCGATTGATAATAACACAGTAGATATCAAAGTAAATGTTGGAATTCTATGAAAAATGTAATAATTACCGCACCAAAAACAACGTTCTGTGATTCTTGGAGACTTCACATACATTATGTAGTATTTTTGAAATTCACACAGGAGCAGCTTTTGAGAAAATATGTATATTAATAAGAGCGAAGAAGCAGTGCTGCCTACCCACAGGCGCACAGTTTGCCCATCTTATTTTGGATCTGACTTTAGATACGTGGGCGTGGTAAGATAGATTTTCCTCGAGGTGTATACCCAGAAATTTCAAGGTTGTTTTTCCTCGTGGGGATCTACTCTTTCAATTCTTTGATTGTTTATTGAAATTTATGGCGGTATTCCTATTACTAGGTGTTGGGTTTTTCAACAAATATTTTGCTTTAGTTCCATGCAGAACTAACTGGTTGGCCGAGCACCACTGAAACACTTTGATGAGTTCATCACTGGTTCGTGCCACAAGAAACTCAACGTTCGAGGACGATCCATGCATAGATGTATCGTCCGCAAGTGAAAGAAGATTTAATGGTATTGCGATACTGATATTGTTAATAAACAACAGAAATAGTATTGGACCAAGAATTGATCATTGTGGAACACCACACGTTATTTCAGCTAAATCAGATTTTTTTGTCACCATATTGGACGTATTGGTACCTGTTGGATAGGTAGCTCCTAAACCAGTTATTACTTATACCTCTGAACCCATATTTTTCCAGTTTCTGCAACAAAATGCTGTGATTTATAGTGTCAAACGCCTCAAAGAGATCTAGAAATGTTGCTAAGGTATCATTTTAGTATCCTGTTTTCCGATCCTATATGCTTCAGAAGTTACATCGCAGGATGTGTAGTTGAGTGAAACTTTCTGAATCCGTATTGATGATGGTTGAGAATGTTGAATGAATCTATGTATTTTGTTATTCTATTGAACATAACTTTTTCTAACACTTTGGAGAAGACTGGCAAGATGGTAATGGGTCTGTAATTATTGAATTTATGTTCATCGCCTGCTTTGAAAATAGGGATTACTTTACCTATCTTCATTTTGTTCGGGACTATCCCATGGGCAAATGAATTGTTAATTATGTGAGTCAGAGGTTCTACAATCTTATAAAACGTATGTTTAAGAAGGCATGTGGTCATACCTTCACAATCCTCACTACGTTTCGATTTCGTTGAATTTATTAGATTTTTAATTTCTACCAGTGTTGTGGGGGTTATAAAAAAGTTATGTTGATAATTATTATCCATGTAATCTAGAAAGTGTTTTGGGGGTTGATTATTTTCGCACTCGTAATTTTTCCTATATTTGAGAAGTAATTGTTGAATTCCTGGGCAATTTCTTTGATATTGTTTATTTCCTCATCATCCTCCTTTATAAAGAATGATGGCAAAGAGGAAACGCGTTTGGTCCTGTGTTTGTTTTCATTTAAAATTTCCCATGTTTTTCGTAAATTGTTTTTGTTTTCCGTGAGTATTTTTTTGTAGTACATTGTTTTTCTTTGTTTTTTTATCTTGAATATCCTAGAGTAGTTTTTGCAATTTTTACTATTCTGTTCTGTTGGCCCCTTCAGTTTTTTATTGTAAAATTTTGATTTTTTATGTGATGAAGTTAGAAACCCTTTAGACATCCACGAATTTGAATTTTGTTGCTAAAATTAGGGCAATTAGCCTCAAAAACTGGTGAAAAGTCAGTTTGGGATAAGAGTGATTTAAAGGTTGCTACACTGTCTTTATTTATCGATGAGATATTTCTAGAGTTTAGGTGAGTTTCTGCATAAATGGTGGCAAAGTGATCGGATACATCTGTAATAATAATACCCGATAGGGATGTACATATGTTATTTGAAAAGATGTGGTCAGTTAAGGAAGCCGAGTGACAGGTTACTCGCCTTGGTTTGTGATGTGAGGAAGAAGGCCATGGCTCATCATCATATCAATATATTGGCGGTATTACTGTGAGTGCCAGCTTTCAATAAGTCAATGTTAAAATCACCCATAATATAAGCATTTTTATTTTTATTATTTAGTTTATCTCCTAACTCATTTAATTTGGACAGGATGAGATCTATTTCCGCTTTCGGTTGAGTATTGGGCCTATATATTACCCAACTGTTTTAATACATTTATTAAATTGAATTTCAATAAAAAGGGATTAAAAGACGTGCGGAATGAAAATGGAAAGGTCATGACGTATTTTGAAGGCGATATCTCCTTGATATAGATTCCAACACCATCGCGTCCATCGTCTCCAGTGAGCCTTGTGTTTTTAATTAGGCTGTGGTAACCGTTTAACTGATATGACATATTAGGAGGAATTTGGGATATTTCTGTAAGACCTATAATTTCAAACTGATTGTGAGAATCATGTACTTCGCAGAGAAGCTCTTTAAGGGGATCCCTGTGTGCGTTGAGACTTTGACAATTGAGATAGAGTAATGAAACGCCTCTTTCTTGAATATTGAAATTTACTGGGATTTCGTTTGGTGAATAGTGCTGGCACTTGTTCGGGAGTCGTTTAGGGAGCGCGGTGGCTCAGTGGTAGACTGTTGGACTTCTATGCTAGAAGTCCCGAGTTCGATCCCCGTCCGGGACGACCCGCGTTGCGTCCTTGGACAAGGCACATTATCCCGGTTGCCTACACGGGGGCACGATGACGCCGTGTACTAAGGCGTACTGCACGTCGACGATGCGTACTGCACGCCGATGGTGCGTATGTCTTCAACCGCTGTAACCCTTCTTGAGCGCAGCTTCAGCAGAGTTAGAATGTGGAGGAGCTGACAGTTATTCGTCGATGCTCGGTGATTCTCTCCGGGTAGTCCAGCTTCCTCCACCCGTAAAACTGTAACTGTCACGATTAGCCATTGTGCATAAGTATGTGACCTTAAACACCAATAAATAAATAACAGGAGTCGTTCTGAAGGGGTAGCTGGGTCTTCGTCCGTGTTTGGGTGTATGTGATTACTGATATATCTGATACCCAGGGGGTGCTCGCAGAAAGTAATATGACTTCTATTCAGGCTGGACTGTGATCAACGAAAGGAGGTCCAGGGCAAAGCAACAAGAACATTCAACTCGATTAAAAATAGTGTACTGCAGTGCTGAGAAGCTGAAAACGGCGGAACAAATAAAACATAAAAAACTAAACAAAAACATATCGTCGGCTGAGTACTTGTGTGAAGAGTGACAATATTTACAGCTGTAAGGAGGTGTAATGTCTTCAAGTTATAGAGTGCGTTAACCCTTTACCTAACCTGAAAAGCAGGCGTCACCTGAACCAAAATTCTTGAATAACTCATTTTTTTCATTTTTTTCTCAAAAACATAGGTTATGATCCTTCATTGGAACGAGCTCGTCGAGCTCGCTCCGGGATCATAACCTATGTTTTTGAGACAAACAATTAAAAAATAATGAAAATTAATTGGCTATTTTTGTGAATAGCGCTGGCTGGTTTTGGCTGTTACGTTGGGTAAAAGGTTAAAATTCGCTTTAATTTGGACAGGATGAGATCTATATTTGCTTGAGTATTGGGCCCATATATTACCCCCACTGTATTATTTGAACTTCTTTGCCTGATTCAATTCGGTCCGAAAACTGAGATTTGAAGGGCCCTGAACACTGGGTAATAGGTTGAGCATTCAAAACAATTTTATCACAAACCACTAGCCTAAATAAATTCATGTTTGGAATCTCACATCTTTCTAACGATAGAATACAATTTGTACATATCAAGCCTGTGGAGACATTTTGAGGAGTGCCCCACCCCATTTCCTTTCTAATATGTTTGTGAATGGGAAACAGAATTTAAATAAATATTTTCCCTAACCCTAGTCGTTTGAAATCTTATATCTGGTTTATAATGAGCGAGTCATTATTTTTTTTTTAAATCTTTTAATCTTTCTATGAAGAATCAATGCGCAATTGACAGGTGTGATTTCCAGGCCATTTGGTCCAGCGCTGACATTAAAATACGAGAATTTTCTCTCTCTTGAAAATGGTATTTCAATAAGCTATGCATGTGTTTGTGGGTGGTTAATCTCGTGTGTTATCTATCCAATGGTGATTTTTTCTTACCTGGGTTGTATTTAGATCAGTTTCCTGTTTACTTTAAAGTAATGCAAGTTGATCGATATACGACAATTTTTTTGCAGTCCACTAATACTTTACTTGTTAGTGATCAAACATCAATTGAAGCAATGTCACCGTACCGAATGCTGTTCTGCTTAAGTGTACTTACTCTTGTTACACTGCTATTCCCATTGTGCTTTGCTGGAACGAGCAACGTTTTTCTTGCCGCAAACAGAACGGATGACGAGGGGCAAATAACAGTTATAAAAGCAAAGTCAAAGATTCATTGTGGTGTTTTGTGCGACCAGATGCATCACTGCCGGACATTCACGTTCGACAAGAAAACTAAAGACTGCAAAATGTCCACAGTGGCCATCGCTTCAAATGCAACGAATCCGAAAGTTTACCGCTCCAAAGGTATGAATATCAAATTTTTCATCATAAAGGCCAGCATTATTGGGCGATCGAGCGTGAGTGAATATGAACCTAAATGGCTTCATATTCACTCAACCCAGTTGATTTGGGTTGATTTTCAACCCAACTGATTTTATCAGTTGCAACTTCAAGATAGCAATTGTAAGTCAATCAACCCAAATCAACTGGGCTGGGTGAATATGAACCCAAGGGGGTTAATATTCACTCAACCCAGTTGATTTGGGTTGATTTTGAACCCAACTGATTTTAACAGTTGCAACTTCAAAATAGCAATTGTAAGTCAATCAACCCAAATCAATTGGGCGGAGTGAATATGAAGCCATTTAGGTTCATATTCACTCAACCCAGTTGAATTGGGTTGATTTTTAACTCAACTGATTTTAGAGTGTGGTTGGTCCACCGTTTCCTTAAATAAATCTTTCACATTATGTAATTCATGTACACAGGGCCACCATGCTTTATATCTAATAAAAATATGGAAATCTTGCACGGCCCACACACAGTCGCTGTTTTCGTACTGCACGTCGATGGTGCACCTGTCTTCAACCAATGCTAACCCTGCTTGTGTGGAGTTAGTATGTCGTGGAGCTGACAGTTGCTCGCCGTTGCTAGCCGATGCTCGGTGGTTATCACCGGGTACTCCGGCTTCCTCCACCCGTAAAACTGTCGTGGTCATGATTAGCCATTGTGAAGAAATATGTGACCTTCCAGACAACGATGTTTAACACTGTGATAAGTATTCAGTTTAGTGTACTTTTTTCGAGCCTCGACTTGTCTAATAGTGCACCATTTTACAATCTGAATCGCATCAATATAGGCAGATTGTGACTCTCAAGTAACCGGTAATCGGTCAGCGACCATTTTTGGTAATAGGTTGAACACTAGTTTGAAACAAGGATAAATCGTACAACGGTCATGCCTGACAGGTTCGACACGTGTACTAAATGCAGGAGTTCATATTCCCACTCTTTGCTGAGAGTGGTTCATAAGTAAAACACGCGTGGGTCGAAGTTTATCTTCAGGCAATACCTCCGAATCGTGAAAATAAATTTAGAATCTCAATCCGTTTTAAACATTGGATTTTTAATTCTCTTTCATTTAACTATAGTTATTATCCGACTAGCCCATCAACAGTGTGGGTGTTTTATCGGCACTACTCTCTCTCTTTTCATTGTATATATCACGTGTACCCATGCACCACCCAGATTACCAGCAACTTATACATATTGGAACATACTGTGTTTGCTCGGTCGCATTACGAAGGATTCTTCTTGAAAAATGACGGGGGTGTCATTGTATATTGCAGATTTTATAAACAGAAATCAACCAACTCAGATTTACTTATCTGTGGAGTTGTAAAGGGGATGACCAAGTTTAACGTCAAACCGGAAGTAACTTTTCAAGAGGGTATTTTAGACATTTTAAACCTTTACCTAACGTAACGGCCAAAACCGGCCAGCGCTATTCTCAAAAATCGCCAATTAATTTTCATTATTTTTTCATTTTTTGTCTCAAAAACATAGGTTATGACCCCTCGTTGGCACGAGCTCGTCGAGCTCGTTCCAAGAGGGGTCATAACCTATGTTCTTGAGACAAAAAATGAAAAAAAATAGTTATTCCAGAATTATTTTTGCAAGTATCGTCTGCTTTTCAGGTTAGGTAAAGGGTTAACACAGCCAAATGGTTCGTACCGAAAATCCGTTACGAAACAACTCACTGAAAGACTCGTTTAAAAGTTCTGTCAAGAAGGAGCCAAAAAATATCGGAACCACAATATAAGATCATTCCATCCCTGACTTGTATCGTCATGAAAATCGAATTTCGTTAAAGTTATCTCCCTTGGAATTATTAGAAAAGCCAGGAACTCCCAATTCGGAAGTAAGTAATTGCTGAGAAAAACCTATGACATAGGTGAAAAATAAAGCCAAGTTTCCATTTGTCACTTTTAATAAACGAAAACACCAGACAGCTGTTTTCGGTTATTAAAAGTCACAAAAGGAAGCTTGGCTTTTTGTAGCTAGCCAATTAGAAGCAATAAATTCAAAGATAATCCGTCATTGCGAATATCTATCAATATCACACATACCATAACCATGCGAGTGTTCACTTGGGCTCTTGTTTAGCGAAGGTGTTTTTTACAGAAATTTGCAAGTTTTTATGCTTCCCTGAAATAAAATAGCAAATCTCACCCCTAGACTTTAAAATTAATGGAAAGGACATTGTCTGCAGTATATGTCACGATGCGCACACTGCTGACATGTAACAGGAAGGTCTTAAAGGTGTTTTAAAAGTAACGGTTGCCATTTTATTTATTTATTTATTTATTTATTTATTCATTTATTTATTTATTTATTTATTTATTTATTTATTGGTGTTTAAGGTCACAAACTTATGCACAATGGCTAATCACGACCGTGACAGTTTTACGGGTGGAGGAAGCCGGAGTACCCGGAAAGAACCAGAACGACGGGCAGCTGCCAGCTCCCCAACATCGTAACTCCGCACTGCAGCACAGGCAGGGTTAGATTGGTTGAAGACATGCGCACCAGCGACGTGCAGTAGGCCTTAGTACACGGTGTCATCGTGGCCCCTTGTGGACAATCGGGTTTAAGTGCCTTGCCCAAGGACACAACGCGGGAGTCCGAATCGATCGCTCAGATGCTCACCCATCCGAGGATTAATCGGGCTCGACGTTGTTTAACTTCGGTGATCTGACGAGAACCAGTTACCACAACGCCACCGCGCCCCCCTGCCATTTTAATGCGCCAAAATCTATTACAGATATAAAAAACAGATTAAAAGTTACAGAACATCAAATCAAAAGATGGTGAAAACACCGTTGTCTTATCTTTAAATGGGTTTAACCCTTTGAACCCCAGTGGTATCTTCCATGTCAGTTCAATAGCAGCATTTGGAATAGACCATATTCATTATTTGGGGGTTGACCAATTAATATTTTCAACGTGCTGCCCTGGGGCAGCACGTTGAAAATATTGATTGGTCTACTCCACATATTCGCTTTGAAGCCATCGTACTTAATGAAGTTATGACGTATCATGTTCCTTGGCCGGAAAAAAGGGCCTCTATGGTTCAAAGGGTTAAACACAGAATAATAGTCAGACGTTCAAATTGATTGGGAAACAATTGTAAAAAAGACTGCTCTGTATTTTTATACTACTAATCAGGAAAACGCCTGAAGTTTCTGAAATGAAGCGCGCACCGATGTTATAAATTCGCTAACTTTTGAAATTTCATTTTTTATATGAAATCTTCATACCCTTAGTGTTATATTTACTGAAGGGTTTTTGGAAATTATGGGGAGCTAACTTTCCTGTAAATCTTTTCCATTGACGAAAATTGTTAGCCATGGGGACTCGAAATTCCAGCTACTTTCTTTGTTGCAAAGCTGGATGAGCAGAAAACCGACTGCAAGTTGCTGTTCTACATTTCGACTGGACATGAGCAAGGCGCCACTGTACCCCGGAGATGTTGTGAAAGCTATTTATATATTTTAGCAATAGAAATAAACCAAATCATATCCCTTTCCTTCTGGGAATCTTGCGTCACATACAAATAATAGTTAGTAAGGATATTAATCTCCCAATGCCCATCAGCATCCACAGAAATTCCCGTTCTTCTTCAAAATTGCTACTCGACGCTACGACTGATGAATTACCATTTACCGCAAATTGCATGATCTTACAGAAACCCATTAGTGCCACGGGAAAAATATATCTTTGCGAATATTCGCAAACCTTTACGAAAATTCGCAAACTTTTGTGAATATTTGCAAAGATGTTCGCGAATATTCGAAAAGATGTTTGCGAATATTCGCAAAGATATTTCTTTCCCGTGGCACTAATGGGCTCCCGTATGATCTCAAGTCGAAAGGCAACCGAAGGAAACATTGTACAAAATATTTGCTCGTGATAACACAAATTGTTCGTTTTTAGCCATACTCGCCAACAATAGCTATAGAAAGCACACGAATAGACAGCAAAATGCATATTGAACCTGTCTCCTGTTGTAAGAGTTTTAAGTTATCTCCCGTCATTTTTACGCACCAAAGCACACGACGCACTCGTGATCATATTTGACATGTAATTGTCACCAGGAAGGAGAGGTATTATCTGTCCCACGGTCATAAATAGAGAAAAAACACTAGCTTCGAGCCTGGTTCGGCTGGACAAAATTGGTAATCAGAAGATTCAGTATCTCTGCTTTCACGATCAAAGATTATATTGTTCAAACTTGACAACTTTACTTTTGTTCTTCGTCCATTGCAATGCCGGATCAAGCGGGTGCGGGGATTGTAGCATATGTTATAAAGGGGCCCTAAATTTGAAAAACACACATAAGACAATACAGATTTCGTTCAGATCGTGATTAACCCTTTACCTAACGAATCAGTGGCATCCGCCCATATATGTTACAAAATGAGCTATGGGAAAACAATTATTTTTCAAAAGAAATTCCTAAAAACACATCATATGACCCACATAATCTGGTTTTGTTGAAATATTTTGAAAAATTCGAAAAAATAATTTTCCAAATAAAAGCAAATTGATACTGTGTGCGTGGGTGAAGGTTTGAGTCAATAGTTCTAGATGTGCGGCTTTAATTGCGCGGAGCGGACCGCTTTGGACCGGTCCATCTTGAAAAAAACCGGACCACCTTCCCCTCTACTGAACTGTATCGGAGCGCAATTTTTGGACCGGACCACCAGTGACGTACGGTACCAGTCCGCATCACTAACATAAATATCAAAACACAAATATTGTTTGGCAAAGTCCGTATCAACAGGTTATATTACAAAATTTAAGTAGCGGTATCAACAATGACTAGCGAACACCAACAAATTTATGTAATTGTTGCTGCTACGGGCACGTGTATATCACACGCATTTAACAACCAACTAGGAGAGTGTTCGGGGGGGGGGGGGGGGGTGGGCGGTGGGGTTGCGGTAATCGGTTCTCGTCAAATCACCGAAGTTAAGCAACGTCGAGCCCGGTTAGTCCTCGGATGGGTGACCGTCTGAACGATCGATTCGGACTCCAGCGTCGTGTCCTTGGACAAGGCACTTAAACCCGATTGTCCGCATGGGGCCACGATGACGCCGTGTACTAAGGCGTACTGCACGTCGCTGGTGCGCATGTTTTAACCAATCTAACCCTGCCTGTGCTGAAGAGAGGAGTTACGATGTTGGGGAGCTGGCAGCTGCTCGTCGTTGCTCGGTGGTTCTCTCCGGGTACTCGGGCTTCCTTCACCCGTAAAACTGTCACGGTAATGATTAGCCCTTGTGATTAAGTATGTGACATTAAACACCAATAAATAAATAAATAAATAAATAAATAAATAAATAAATAAATAAATAAATAGGGCAGTGTTCAGAATATCCTCTGTTTAGTTGGTAATTGGAAGTAATTTCAGCTGGGAAATTTTAACTGGTTGAGTGCTAGAAACCACTAACAGGGCTCTCAGAAAAAGTAGGGTACCGGAGGAAAAGCCAACATTAACCCTGCTCATGTTTCACTTTCACTCAAACGCAAATATTTTGTTTTCATAAATTTATTTTATTACTAATTATTGGAGAGTGCCTGTGGGCACTCTCCAATAATTTGTAATAAAACAAATTTTGAATAACAAATTCAGATCACCAAAAATAATCTAGCCCTCAACAAGTTAAACACACGTTTGCGTTCTTGAATTTTAAAGCCTCCAAAACCAACTTGCAGAGCGTTCTATCTATATTTTGTTTAGCTAGAAACAATTTACGGACTTTTGTCTTTCGCTTAAAGAGCAAAACGGAAACCAATCCATTTTAACATAGAATTCATAAATGGCAAGCTCATGTTGACAGCTTGAAAGCTTTCATCGTCGTTAGGTGAAAGTGAGAGACCAATAGCATATACTACTTTTACTACAAGGATAGTCTTGCACTGATCCATATCAACCACGTTCTGTGGAAGAACATATCTATGTTTATTTATTTATTTATTTATTTATTTATTTATTTATTTATTTATTTATTTATTTATTTATTAATTTATTTATTTATTTATTTATTTATTGGTGTTTCAAGTTCACATATTTCTGCACAATGGCTAATCATGACCACTACAATTGTACGGGTGGGGGAAGCCGGATTACCCGGGGGAGAACCAACGAGCAACGGCGAGCAACTGTCAGCTCACACTAACTCCACACGAGCAGGGTTAGCATTGGTTGAAGACAAGTGCACCATCGACGTGCAGTTCGCCTCAGCACACAACGTCACCGTGCCTCCACGTGGGTAATGGGGGTGAAGTGTCTTGCCCAAGTACACAACGCGGTTGCCGCAGAGGGGTTCGAACCGAGGACCTCTCGACTTGCAGCCTGCACCAGATCTCTGCTTAATTCATCAATGAAAATCATCACTTAAAACGCATATAATGTTTGCAAATTACCGGGTGAAATTTTGAAAGCTGTCTCATATTGACGTCAGAGACGGCTCACTCATTGGGATTTGTCTGGGGTGGGTCGAGCGGGATAAGGGTGCCCCCAAAAGGGAGGTGAAACGAAGAAGAAGAAGAAGAAGAAGAAGAAGAAGAAGAAGAAGAAGAAGAAGAAGAAGAAGAAGAAGAAGACTACATATGGAGCCATTTTATATGGGTATATGGGCCTTAATGTTCAGACGCCAATACCGACATTTTCTTTCCAATGCCGACGGGATTCACAGCGGCAAATTCAGTTCCGTACGTAATCACATACATGTGCCGATATCAGTGCCTTCCTATATTAATTTCCCCACAAACACATCCGGTAAAAATAACGCATCGGAGCCTAGGATCCTTGATGCGTTGCCGCAACCGCAAACATGTTCGCCAAGTTTTACTTATAAACCATGCGACAAGTGCCGCGTGACGTAGGCCTATGACACAAAGTTACCGAGATTCTCTACAGATAAACAATAGATAGTTCTCAAACTCATAAACACTTAACTCAAATCCACAATGTGCCATGACGGATTAGACGCGATGAAAGCAATTGAGTCCTCGAAAGTGAAACCACACTGCAAAAAATATAGGTTCTCTTTAGAACCCAAACTGGTTCTAATCTTGTCCCTGAGATGGAACCAGTTCTGTTTAAACAGTATTTATTTCAAATCAAATACAGTTATAAAGATTAACATTAAATATTAACAGAATTAAACATAAATTGAGGGGGTTTCAGTCATAAGTTTAGAGCTTATACGAGGTTGTCTCAAATCATTATTAAGCAAAGGATATATGAACAGTTGGCATATCGAACCAGTTTTGGTTCTATACAGAACCAAAACTGGTTCGATATGCCAACTGTTCATATCTCCTGTGTTTCAAAATGTTTGGCGACTGCGTTGAATAAGCTCCAAGTTTAATGCTGAATCTACTTTAGTTCATGTAATATTCATTTAAAATTGAATGCTAATCTTAGTAAATTTATTTGATTTGAAATAAATACTGTTTAAACAGAACTGGTTCCATCTCAGGGACAAGATTAGACCCAGTTTTGGTTCTAAAGAGAACCTATATTTTTTGCAGTGCACTTGAAAAAGAAAAATTGACTGACTATTTTGCAGCATGTCCAGTCTTTTCACCGCCCGTCAAATTTATCGTAATTTTGATGACACAAACAGCGTGATGGTATTTAAATGTAAAACTCTGTTCACAGTTGTGACAGTTGGTTCTCGTATACAGGCCTATATGTTTATCAAGTATCAGGTGATCATAGAATTTATAGAATTCAAAGAAGTGAAGTGGCATTTGGCATTCAGGTCAGGTTTCGTGATTTGTTGATTAGCTTATGCTCGCTCAATGCTATGACAATGGATGCATGTCATGTATTCGTATCCAGAATATTTACCGATGTCCCAGTGTGTAAACGCCAGGCGCCAACTCGAAAAAAATATCGAATTTCTAAATAAGTGTCCATTCCATTTGGAGAGGTAGGGACTATGATTCCATATGTAATAAAAGCACTCAATGTTTCGTCTTTATCAACAATTATAAAAATACAGACTACATCATGCTGGACGCTGACGTTAATTGTATTTCCGGAAATCTACCTGGATGATGTTGTCTGTATTTATATAACATCGTTGATAAAAGTCAAGTGGTCGAAAGCTCCAGATATTAACTAATTTTGTTATATAAAAAAAATTCACACTACCTACCTACCCACTGAAAAATGCGGGCAGGATGAATATAAACATACACTTTATGTAATGCCCCCCCCCCCCCCAAACCTCTCAGATTCGTTCTCAGGACATTGAATTTTAAAACTTTTCCCGTTGAGGCCCGGACTTTCACCAATAGGAGGGTGCATACCCTCCTATAATGACCCCCTCCTCGGGCCTACAGCCTTCGAATGTGTCTTTAACGCTTTTGGGGCTACTTGCTTAAGTATGTCGGTGGGTTCCAAAAGGTGGTATCTCTTATTTTGGCGCGAAACACTTTTTTTTTATAAATTACGAATGTGCGAGTCCGATTGCATAAGATGTACAAGAACAGAAGCATTTTTGAGGCGAATAGTGTTTCTTGGCATGGAATGTTCACGAATAATTTTTAAACGCCGCATCTTCAAAGCATTTTTAAAAACCAGGGAGTGTTGATTCTAAAATGTATCTCAAAATTTTAGTCTTGAAAATCCACGTTTTGTGCTACCGTCCATGCGAACATACCAGAGGTATGTTACTTGTTTACTTTAAAAAAAAATTCGACCGTTTTGCATTGTAACGTGGGCAGATTTTGATATTATTAGTTACACAGATTGTTGGTGGAAAACTAGTTTACTTTGAAAATCCCACCTCTGTTAGTCTATAAATTCAAATTAAATATACACAAATTATACATCAAAATGAAGGTTGTGATGTATAGAACACGAAAAATCTAAGCCGTCAACTCACAGAGTTGACAGCAGACACCAATGGTTCGTGGAATCTGCTAACGTATTCGTATCAGAGCTGATAATAAAATAATATTGCAGGCGACAAACTCGTTGCCAAATGTGTTTCAGATACACAAGAACAAAGCTATTACTTCCAAATTCGATATACAATGACGTCTAAAATCAAATAATGCGAAAGATCGCCTTAATATTACACACTATTATTATGTGGAGACTGCACAGTAGCCATATTACATACAGGGTATCGTGACACCTGTTTGAATGACACCTGTTTTTCTATGAAAATTCGCGGTATCGCGTGATATGAGCATGTCCGCCGAATATGGAACCCATCTTTAATAAAAAAAAAATGCAGACAGTGTTGTCCTTTCCCCCAGTGGTGTCCTGTCGCCGCATCGTAAAGTATTTTTGAATGCACAGCTTTGTTCTTGGATATCTGAAGCACATTTGGCCACGAGTTGTTCTCTGGAAATGCTATTTTTAACAGTTCTGGTACGAATACAGCATATTTCCAAGAACCATTGGAGCCTGCTGTCAACTTTGTGAGTTGAATGCATATATTTTTCATGTTCTATACAACACCATCTTCATTTCGATGTATAATTTGTGTACATGTAATTTGATTTTGATGGAATATCACAAGTGGTAATTTCAAAGTAAATAAATTTCCCTTACGTATATAGCATCTTAACCCTTTACCTAACACAGTATTTTCAAAACATAAATTAAATTTCACATTCTTCGAAAACAAATTTCATATTTTTTTCAATAAAACCACACAGATATGGATATCATTAGAACCAGCTTGCATGCTTTATTGAGAAACGTCCAAGATATTTTAGGCTGTGGAAGGCTAATTCTGGTTAATTTTCTAGCCGTTTTGGGCCGTATGCTAGGTAAAGGGTTAATGTACTCCGGCTTTTTAGGGACTGTGTCTTTGAAAGAAACAAACACAAATAAAATGTCAGTGAGGGTCCTGTGAATCTCAAATTTTTGGGTGGATTCGAATTCCGAATCGAATCAAGCGGAAAATTTCGAACCGTAAATCTCGCAAAACTTCACAAAAGTAATGAATTCAATTTCGAATCGTCTGTTTGAGGAAGTCAATCAAAATGCGGAATTTTTCAGAACGGAATTGAGGTTACTTCGGAACGGAAACCTCCTTGAACTCTTCTTCTGGCGCCGGGTCTCCTGTACAGGAGACCCGGCGACAGAAGAAGTGTTCAAGAGGAGACACGTGGTAGGAGACAGTTTCTGAACATCTCGACGATTTGAAAATTTCAGAATCCGCGCGACTCGAAGCGAATGATCTGGACAATTTCGGATCGAATCGAATTTCAAAGTTTCGCTGGCCCCTAATTTGAATTTAAAAAACATTTGCTGCAGCCTGTTTCCCTTGAATATTCAATCTTTCAACCCGATATAAATTAGTATTCGCGTAAAAGAATGGACTTCAAAAAACTAAACTTAACAGTTAAAGATGAGCAGCAATAATTTAATCCAACCGTCCTATTGGATCTATTCTTCCCCACCCCTAACGTGACCTTTGTTTTCAAAACAAGTCTCACGTGAAATATTAGCAATGTGTGAGCCTTCTCAGAAAATGGCTGACGTGAACTCGACTCAAAGTTGTGAAATCGATACTGGTACATTACACGTTTGACCATTTGTGTTAAAGTTTGACCATTTGTGTTAAAATTTCATTTTACAGTAACTATCAATTGTAGTAGTAATAATATGGTAAAATACCTAAGTTGAAAACGATACTTAGGTAAAGAACACATTGATCTGTGATCTCGTTTAGCCCTAATCAAGTTGTGTATTTTCGTTGCTTTTCAAAGCTAAACTATAAACTTCCATTACGAAAGTCTAACGGCCTGAACCGAAATGCATTGATAAAAATATAGTGTTGTCAATTTGTCATTTAAGAGTTAGCATAGTTGGGTCATATGTTAGGAGATAAGTGAAATATGAAGCGATTAAGTGTAACTATAATCGTTGTCTCTCCATTTTGCTTCACACGTGTTTATCCTGTGAATCTCAAATTTTTGGGTGGATTCGAATTCCGAATCGAATCAAGCGGAAAATTTCGAACCGTAAATCTCGCAAAACTTCACAAAAGTAATGTGTTCAATTTCGAATCGTCTGTTTGAGGAAGTCAAGCAAAATGCGGAATTTTTCAGAACGGAATTGAGGTTACTTCGGAACGGAAACCTCCTTGAACTCTTCTTCTGGCGCCGGGTCTCCTGTACAGGAAGGTCACGCAAGAGGGCTTACTTCAACATTATTGGAAGTGCTGATAAAGTATCCTTATTGCGGAATGTCCCTACAAAAGCAATGAGCGCCGATCACACTCTGCGTTTAAATAGTTAATGCGCGGAAATAGGCCTATTTAGTATGCCTCAAAGTTAGTTTTTCCAAAAAGAACGCTGGAATACCATCTAAGGGTGCCGCCATATCGAGTAACTCGTCTGATATTATTTCAGGTCGGGTGAGTAGCCGTCATTACTATTTTGATGCATTTCCACTCGCTTCGAATTTTCAAAATTTGAATTAAAACAAAATAAGAGAATTTAAGTACCAAAAATATTTTCAAGGTACCGTATTTATTGATTTAAAACATTAATTTTTAAGAAAATGGATCGAAAATATTATTTGAAGTCCCAAAAGTTATCCCCGCATTTTTTAACCCTGTATCCAACGTAACGGTAAAACCGGTCAGGGATATTCACAGAAATAGCCAATTAATTTTTATTATTTTTTCATTTTTTCTCTCAAAAACATCGATTATGCCCCCTCTTTGGAACGAGCTCGTTCCAATGAGGTGTCATAACTTATGTTTTTGAGACAAAAAAAGAAAAAAATTAGTTACTCAAGGATTTTGTTTGCAACTGTCGTCAGCTGTTCATGTTAGGAAAATGGTTCAACAGCGGGTATATTGTGGTGATCTCCGTCCGTTCCGTCCCGTCCGTACGTCTGAACTTCATATCACCAAGATATGTAATTCGAAACATTTAAACTGTGCTGAGATGTTCAGGTAGCATCTGTAGATGTGTATAAAGGTTACGGAATTTTGATTTGGCCCAAGGGGTTTCAGTGGAACCACTTTTATTGTTAGAAAATCGTTGTGTCCTTGGACAAGGCACTCAACCCCGATGTCCAAGTGGGGGCACGGTGACGCCGTGTAATAAGGCGTACTGCACGTCGATTGTGCGCATGTCTTCAACCAATCTAACCCTGCCTGTGCTGCAGTGCGGAGTTACGGAAAACTGGCAGCTGCTCGTCGTTTCTCGGTGGTTCTCTCCAGGTACTCCGGCTTCTTCCATCCGTAAAACTGTCACGGTCATGATTAGCCATTGGGCATAAGTGTGTGACCTTAAACACCAATAAATAAATAAATAAATGTTTTTTAGAAAATCAGTTTCCATTGAAACGTTCCCAGGGTCTGTAATTCGAAACCTTTAAACTATACCAAGGTGTTCAGGTAGCGTCTGTAGATGTCCATGAAGGTTTCAGAATTTTGATTTGGTTCCCAAGTTGTTCCAGTGGACCACTTTTATTGTCAGAAAATCGGTTTTCATCGGAAAGGTCCCAGGGGTTTAATTCGAAACGTTGAAAGTGTGTTCATATGTTCCAGTAGGATCCATAGATGTGCATAAAGGTTTCGGTTTTTTTTTATTCGGACCCCGTGTGGCACCCATAGCGCCAGTTTTGTCGTTAGAGAATCGGTTTCCGACGAAAGGCTTCTACGGGTTTTAATTCGAAACGTTGAAAGTGTGTTCATACATTCTAGTAGGATGTCCACATGTGTATAAAGTTTTGGATTCGGCCCCATGTGGCACCCGTAGCGCCACTTTTGTCGTTAGAGAATCGGTTTCCGGCGAAAGGATCCTGGGGGTTTTAATTCGAAATGTTGAAATGTTGTTCATATGTTCCAGTTTGCGCCTAGATATGCATAAAGGTTTCAGATTTTTGATTCGGCCCCATGTGGCACCCGCAGCACCACTTCTGTAGTTAGAAAATCAGTTTCCGGTGGAAGGCTCCAAGGGGTTTTAATTCGAAACGTTCAAAGTGTGTTCTGTTGTTGTTGTGGTAGGGTATCTAGATGTGCATAAAGGTTTCAGATTTTTTATTTGGCCCCATGTGGCGCCCGTAGCACCACTTATATCGTTAGAGAATCGGTTTCCGGCGAAAGGCCCCGAGGTGTTTTAATTCGAAACGTTTAAAGTGTGTTCATACTTTCCAGTAGGATGTCTAGATGTGCATAACATTTTTTTTTATTTCTGATTTGGCCCCGTGTGGCAGTCGTAGTGCCATTCTTGTCATTAGAGAATCGAGTTCCGGCAAAAGGCTTCTAGGGTTTTAAGTTGAAATGTTCATATGTTCCAGAACGGTGTCTATATGTGCATAAACGTTTCAGATTTTTTATTCGGCCCCATGTGACACTCGTAGCACCATTTGTGTCGTTAGAAAGCCAGTTTCCGGTGGAAGGCTTCTTCTTGTTTTAATTCGAAGCTTTGAAAGTGTGTTCATATGTTCTGGAAGGGTGTCTAGATGTGCATAAAGGTTTTAGATTTTTTATTTGGCCCCATTTGGCGCCCGTAGCACCACTTATGTCGTTAGAGAATCGGTGTCCGATGGAAGGCTCCTTGGAGTTCTAATTCGAAACGTTGAAAGTGTGTTCATATGTTCCAGTAGGGTTTCCAGATGTGCATAAAGTTTTTGGATTTTTAATTCGGTCCTGTGTGGCACCCGTAGCGCCACTTCTGGAGAATTGTTTTCAGGAGAAAGGATCCTAGGGGTTTTAGTTCGAAACGTTGAAAGTGTGTTCAAACGTTCCTGTAGGATGTCTAGATGTGCATAAAGAGTAGTAGTGTATGTATGGATCGGACCTTATTGGCAGGACCCCGGAAGTGACGTCATATCACTTGACCTGGTGGCGCCATGTTGTGTTGTCATGGTAACCCGCGTCAGCGGCCATCTTGTGACGTCATCCCCATAGTGGTGCGTGGTGTTAGTGCGCATGCGCAGCGCGTGTTGTTAGGGTAATACGTGTTTCCGTAGTCCATTTTGTATACTGGAGGCCACCATCTTGGTTTCTATGGTAGCACGTGGGTACTATGTTACCCAAAGGCTTATGATAGGACAGGAGTATGTTCGGAGGGTATGCTCGATTGAATCACCAAAAACGATTTTATTTACTACGGAGTCCCCATTTTATCGGCTTAGCACGTAGTGCTATAGTACCGAGGGGTACAGAGGGTGAGCTCGATTGAACAAGAGTAATTTTCTGGCTCGGATTTTCCCCAGAATCCTCGTTTAATTCGTAGAATCAACACAAACAGCCCGAGAAGTTGTACTATTTCAGAATCTTTTTTAGGATCGCCATACTTTGGCTTATAATAGTAGTGCTGTAGTACCGAGTGACCTCGTGGGTACGTTCCTTTGTCCTGGAGTATACTCCAATAGAGTAGAAGAGCCTATAAGATGGAGCAACTTTGCTTATTAATACTATATTTAGCTTTTCTGGCGTGTTCTTGTTAGTTCTGACCCTGTTCCGAGTACTCTTGATGTTTCATTCATCTAGATCACCCAAGCTGTTCACTTTACTGGCGCTAACTAACGAATCGTATTGCTTGATTTCCCACAATCTCTTAGCAGAGTTATCTCCCTTGCGTATATCAAAAGCCTATATCATTCCCAAAGACAATAAGCCATCGAGTTGTTACTGAAGTCATTGCTCGACCGACTCGGAGCCCACCAAGCAAATGAGATAACGAGTAATTGCTCGTTCGAGTGACTCGCACATACGACTCTTAGCCTCATATCAGAAAAAAAGGATTCCGAAGGCCATATGTTTTCGAAAAAGGGATTCCACAAATGGGATTCCAAAAAGGGATTCCATAAGTGGGATTCTGTCTTACGTCGAGTGACTCGCACATACTGCTCGAACGACTCGAAGTCTACCGAGCAAATGAGCTAACGAGTAATTGCCCATTTGTGGAATCCCTTTTTCGAAAACGCCTGTGGCTATGGAATTCCTTTTTTTCTGAAATGAGTCGTCGAGCAGTATGGGCGAGTCACTCGAACGAGCAATTGCTCGTTAGCTCATTTGCTCGATGGGATTCGAGTCGTTCGAGCAGTATGTCGAGTCACTCGATTGAGCAATTGCTATAAGGCTCAGTTGCTCGATGAGCTTCGAGTCGTTCGAGGAATTGCTCATGGAGCAATTAGTCTCTTGGCTTATTGGCTTTGGGAATGTATGGGGTTTCTTGTACACAGGGGAGATAACTCTGCATACAGATTATGGAAAATCAAGCACTGGTGATTATAAGACTTGGACGAGAGAACCAGAGATAGTTGCATCTAAGCACTTAATTCTACGAACTGCACCTCAGGAGAAATCAGCGACAGTACTTGTCTTTTTCAAATTTCTCGGATGCCATAGAATTAAGAAAGGACGCTGGTTTTGTTTACATTGGCATGGCAGGGTTTCGAACCCACGCCGAGAGAGTTTCCTTCGGCAACAACCGCTGTCGGTGGCCGAGTGGTGTGCGTGGTTCAGTATAGTTTCGCTAGGCGGTTGGTGCCGAAGGAAACTCTCTCGGCGTGGGTTCGAACCCCCGCCATGCCAATGTAAACAGAACCAGAGATAGTTTGGACTGGATAGATTATTAATGATAGAGAAACAAATGCAATAGGCATTAAAATAGCATTCTGGGGAAATCAGGTCCTGTACTCCTATTCAATAGAACATACCCCCTAGGAGATAGCATTACGTGTTATACCGATAAAGTGGGGCTTCACATGTCCGTTTGGGTGGTTTGGTGTAGATTTTGGTGGTTTGTAAGCGTGGTCGGGTCTATTTGGGTAATTCTTCGAATTAAACGAGAATTCTGGGGAAAATTCTAAGCCAGAAAATTACTCCTATTTAATCGAACGCACCCCCGGTATCCCTTGGTACTATAGCACTACGTGCTACACCGAAAAATCGGGGAAATAAAGTCGGGTTTGGTGATTTGGAGGGATTGTCGGGTTTATTTGGGTAATTCGTGATACTGCCCTTCAATCGAACACATCCTCCGAATATACCCCTGTCTTGTTGTAAGCCTTTGGGACACATAGCAACCAAGTGCTACCATAGGAACCAAGATGGCGGCCTCCAGTATACAAAATGGCCGACGGAAACACGTGTCACCCTAACAACACTCGATGCGCATGCGTACTGACACAACGTATCACTATGGAGATGACGTCACAAGATGACTGATCACGCGCGTTACCATGACAACCAAACATGGTGCCACAAGGTCACGTGACATGACGTCACTTCCGGGATCCTGCCCGGGGTCCTGCCAATAAGGCACGTTTACCACATCTACTACTATAAAGTTTTTTGATTTTTGATTCGGCCCCGTGTGGCACCCGTATCGTCATTTTTGTCGTTAGAGAATCGGCTTCCGGCGAAAGGCTCCTTGAGGTTTTAAGTTGAAATGTTGTTCATATGTTCCGGGAGGGTGTCTAGACGTGCATAAAGGTTTCAATTTTTTTATTCGATTCCATGTGACACCCGTAGCATCACTTTTCTTTAGAAAATCAGTTTCCGGTGGAAGGCTCCTAGGGGTTTTAATTCGAAACGTTGAATTTTTGTTCATATGTTTTGGTGGGATGTCCAGATGTGCATAAAGGTTTCGGAGTTTTGGTTTGGCCCAGTGTGGCACCCGTAGCGCGACTTCTGTCGTTAGAAAATCGGTTTCCGGCAAAAGGATCCCAGGGGTTTTAAATCGAAACGCTTAAAGTGTGTTCATATGTTCAGGTAGGGTTTCTAGATGTGCATAAAGGTTTTTAATTTTTGATCCGGCCCCATGTGGCTCCCGTCGTGCCGTCGTAGAGAATCATGTTCCTGCCAAAGGCTCATAGGGCGTTTAATTCAAAACATTGAAAGTTTGTTCATATGTTCAGGCACATGGTGTAGGGTCTCTAGATGTGCATAAAGGTTTCAGATTTTATATCATAGCTTTTTATTTCTGTCTGTATCAAGCATTAACCAATAATCAAGAATGCAAATGCGGGGATGTACTAAAGTGTGCTTTGCACACAAATGGCACCATCTAGTTGATTTTACGACTCTATCGTTTTTCTTTTATCCCGAAGCGAATATTTCCTTTATAGTTTACTAAACATACTAAACTTTGAACATTTAAAAGTGATTTGTTAACCTTTTTCAGGTGGTAATGACAGAAAATGTATGTAAATATATTTCACATATGCTTGTACTAAGTGTAGCGATACGTTTTATTTTGAACATTGAACTTTTATTTCAGCTCGTAATAAACAAATAATTACATTTTATTTTGACTATAACGATAGATTGTGATGATGATGCGAATGGTATGGTGATTATAACTGTGAGAGTTAATGTAATAATGCCTAATGAGACAAGGTGGCGGGGGGGGGGGGGGGGGGGGGGCTGGAAAAGAAATGCGTAACCATAGGTGGAATTTTTATTTTGCAGATTTTTTGACCCACCCACCCTTTCTGCATAATTTTTCCATGACAATTTGGGGAACCACCCTCTTCTCATACATTTTATATACAAAACTTTAGCACTCGAACACCGACTCGAAACGCGTAATGCACATTGATTCAATGCATATTTTTATTTATTCAAATATGCTTCCATTTTCTCTATCAGATGCATTTTTCAAAACTTAAACTTACCAGATTCACATCAGTTCACAAAGACACATTACTGTATAGCTTGAACCCTGCATGGGCCCGGATATAAAAATTCCACATTTGGTAATCAGATTGTTAATGCACGGCAGCGATGGCCTGGCTGTTCACAAAGAACATTTTACTATTTTGATGTAGCAAATTGTAAGGAATTTGTTTTATCCTTTCTTGAGGTCTCTATGTGGGTGAGCTTGTTAGTTCCTCCCCAGTGGCTGGTGAATTCCTTAGGCCATACAGTGGAAGTAGTATGTCATGCACGTTTCACCTCATATTTGGGGGATCTCATCGGGGGATCTCATGTGTGACGTCATAGTCACATGACCCAGTGGCGCTATGTTGTGTTGCCATGGTAACCCGCGTGAGCGGCCATGTTGTGACGTCACCCCCATAGTGATGCGTGGTGTTAATGCGCATGCGCGGCGCGTGTTGTTAGGGTGATACGTATTTCCGTCGTCCATTTTGTATACTGGAGACCGCCATTTTGGTTTCTATGGTAGCACGTGGTTTGCTATGTTACCCAAAGGCCTACAACAAGACAGGGGTATGTTCGGAGGGTGTGTTCGATTGAATAGGAGTAATTTCCCGTTTCGCAGTATAACCACAAACAACCCGATAATACCTCCAAATCACCGAAATTGACTTTATTTAGTACAGATTTCCCCCAGAATCCGTTTTAGGACCGCCATACTTTAGCTTATATGAGTAGCACGTAGTGCTATAGGACTGAGAAGGCCCCCAGGGGTAAGTTCGATTGAACTAGAGTACTTTTCTGGTTCTGACCCCTCCCCCAGAATCCCTTTTTATGACTTTTTTGTTCTATTTATTCTCACTTCCCTAAACATGTTTATGTTCTATTGTACACATTACAGGTAGCACATAGGCACATGCTGGATGTGCCGATACGTGTTTATTGAAAAGGCACAATGTGACATATACGGGTATTTGAGGATACCTATGGCCTGGTATTGTATTATTTGAGGATACCTATCGAGGATACCTTCTGGAGAATCCCTTTTTTGTCGCATGTCTTATGTGAAAAGGCACAATGTGACACAAAGTGCACTAGCACATAGGCACATGCTTGATGTGCCGATATGTGCTTAGGGTTTGAATTTTCATTCACGCCGACATCTTTGTGTGGTATGAGTGATCTACCTACCATTTTATCACTCGTCAACAAAAAAAACATTATGTAGAGTCTGCCCTCGCTTATGGGGAAGGGGGTTCATTGCGGTATTCATTTGACAAAAAATCAATATTATTTTGCCCTGTCCGCGAAATGAAGTGTTGAAAGTATGTTATTTTTTCTATCTTTATTAATATTAAATCGAAAACGCACATTTTCTCGTTTCAAGCGAAACATTATATTTGTTTCTATTGCATGTATGGCAGTCTTGAGAGATAGACTGATCGAAGTGTTTACCCGAAGCAACCTCTGACCTTGCAGATCATTAACGTCAAAGATGGCGAATCGGCAATGGACTTATAAACAAATATCGCACTTTGAACAACGACGATTGTTCACTGTCACCATGGATACGTACCAGTACCAGTTATTGTTGATAATTATTTCCTGTGTTTAACATGGACTTTCGACATAATAAATGTGTTAGTAGGCATGTAGCTGGCTGATACGTTTCCATACAAGGCTCTGAGTGTTCATATTCACCTGATATGAACTCTCATCGCCTTGTATGGAAATGTATCAGCCAGCTACAAGAAAGGCAACTTAATACAGTATGAATATTCACTTTATATTGCCGAAGACTTGAAAGTCCGAAGCAGTCGATGCAGTCTTCTGAGCTCAACAAAGTGGTGAATTTCATCAAACCCGTCTGATATTTTAGAAGAAAAAAAGTGTTATTTACTTCGTGCTTATTTTTGAAAGCAATCGATTTGTCCTCTGTTCGGAAAACATAAACGGAAGTGTAGAAGAGTGAGAAAGTGGAAAGAAGGCTTCCGGAGTTGAAAGTCGATATAAGAATGTCCGTAAGACAGCACTTAACGGCGCTCAAACAAAATGCATAAGAGAAATCAGTTCAGTTGCCAATGGAAACAGTGTCGGCACTCCAAAGATAATGGGCATAACATCTCCGTGTGAAGCCAGTGCCAGCGATATGATATTCCACTTCACATACATACATTTCTTTATAGTCGACTTAAAGATGGCAACTCATCCTGTATGAAGTTACGTCTAGTTTGCACATATACGGTACATGGAGAGTGGATCGTTCCTAAATCACTCGTGGGGTGATGTCTCCACTCAGACAAAAATAATTCCTTGCCTGGGAATTACCATTAGAACTAAGAGCAAAGTTTCAGCCAAGGGACATCCGGGTTGAACCCGGAGGTCCCTTAGCTAAAACTGTGCTCATCTTTTCCATGCATTACCACAGGAACCAACTGTTATTATCTGGGTGGAAACGTTTCTCCACGAGGGTCTTGGTGGTAATTCACTCTCCACGTACTGTATCGTCACTTGAGCGAAACAAAGCGAAACCGGCAATGCTACAGCATTGCAGATGGCGCTTTGTTTCACTCAACGGACGATATATGTTTTTTTCTTCGCCCATCTTGGTAACATGTGGTCAAATCTCGATTGAATTTTGTCCCGTTGCTAGTCCCGTCTGTACGATAACTGCGGTTGTGAGTTGTCATCACTAGAATATAAAGAACAGAAGATGTCAAAACTCACTTTGGTTGTGCTACAGTCAAAGCGATAGCTTGTATAATTTGAATGCCAACGCGTTAACAACTTCACTGATTCACAATTTGGCAATACCCTGTGCTGAACGATATATGGCGAAAATGGGTTAAAACGAAAAAATTGAAAAAGTCTATAAACTACTCTCACATGTAACTTTAAAATTGTTAGTACATATTTCAACATTATGCAGCAATCTCATAAGGAACACAGCATTCAAGGAATAAAGTAATTCCGTTATTTGTTTCCACAAATACCCCCAACTCCACACCAGCACCCACACTCCAAACATATCACTAGAAATACGTTTGTATGACTCGAAAAAAGTCATTCCAATAGGAGCTAACTTCAGGCGGTAAGAGACTTGGTCCAAGTCTCTTACCGCCTGAAATTAGCTCCAATTGGACTGACGTTTTTCGAGTCATACAAACGTCGGAGAACATCACGAACGGTAACTCCAATGTTTCAGTAACATTTGCGTTTCAAAAACACCAAAGGCTGACTCTGATCGGTAGGTTAGTACATAGTCCAAATATAGCCCATAATGTCTTTATATGTTGGGGGTTCTTTTGCCATCCTGTGACGTTGAGAATGTAGTTTTGCCTTATTTCGGGTTTTCCGTAAAAAAGCGAATAACAATGGAACAAAAATTAGTGCTATCTATCTTGCATGTGAACCCAGCATCAACATGCGAACAAGTTAGCCTATTTTGAACATCGAGCCGCAAGTACAAGTAGATGGACCAATTATTTGTTTCTGAAAGATTGAGCAATTTATTTATATGACAAATGTGAGCGACAGACGATATGACTTGATCCTTTTTGTTCCATTGTTATTACCCGACTGTATAAAGTTCTTTGTATTTTGATTTCTTCAAGTAGGCCTACCACTAATATACTTGTAACTAAATGTCAAATGCTTTCTATGGAACAAAATCACTCATTATTGTATATTGAATTTGAAACATAAAAATGCTACACATTTTGTGAAAATGTATAGTATTTCGCTGTACAAATAAAAAAAGTATTTTGATCTCTGTATATCATGACCGCAACATTGGTATGAAGTCACATTTAATCGCTTGTTTATATCCATGCTGTCCACTTTAGAGGACTTCCACCCCAGGTGTTGGTCACCGGCTCCTATTCTACCAGTAAGCGGAACTAGTGTAACACAGGAAACAAGCACTGTTCCACTTCCCTGGGTTACCACGGGAGAATTATTTCACTTAATATTCAAATATGTTCGAAAATATTACAATGTAAATGAATTTATCGGGTCTAACATTTGTTTCGTGCATGTTTCTAATTGTTGATAACCGTATAATTATAAGGTTAATTGCGAGAATGTCAGGGGACGATTGCCGAATTGGAGGACGAGAAGATAACCGAGTGTGCAGTAGTCCCTTAACATACAAACATATACACGCACATACATACCGACTTGCATCAAATATAAATATCTTTTTCAGATTCACACCAAATGGCATCTAACAGAAAGCAAATCCTTCAAAAAACTATTTGCAAGGGGTATAGTGGCATACCTAAAAATTAACCCTTAGAACTCGTAAGACAGATTTTTCGGTCCGAGGCATAATTTCGTCCCATTTTTATCTTATTATGAGAGGTCTATACATGGGCCATTGGTGATAAAATAATAACTGCAGACTGCAGTTATTATTTTATCTTCCCTGTATATTGATATTCGACTATTTATTTATTTATTTGTTTATTGGGGTTTAAGGTCACATACTTATGCACAGTGGCTAATCGTGACCGTGACAGTTTTACGGGTGGAGGAAGCCGGAGTATTCGGAGAGAACCACCGAGCAACGACGAGCAACTTTCAGCTCCTCAACTTTCTAACTCTGTTCAAGCTCCATTCAAGCAGGGTTACAGCGGTTGAAGACATGTGCACCATCGACGTGCAGTACGTCTTAGTACACGGCATCACCGTGTCCCTATGTAGGCAACCGAGATAAAGAGCCTTGCTCAAGGACACAACGCGGGTCGTCCCGGACGAGGATCGAACTCGGGGCCTCTAGCATAGCAGTCCAACAGTCTACCACTGAGCCACCGGGCCCCCTTTGATATTCGACTGACCCATCTTACTGTAAGTGTACACAAAGGCGACACCTCTCCAGGAAACGGGGGTTTAAAGGGTTAATATAATTCATTAAGGGTCCTGCAAAGGTTCGAAATTTAATTATTCGATTCGACTTGATTTGATTCAATTGCATTCAAGGTGCGCGTTTTCGGAAATTTTCGAATCGCCGCGATAATCTGAAAGATCCTACCAAGTGGACACGCATGTACTCTTCTTCTTCATCAGGTCTCCTGTACAGAGTCCAAGCGGGTTCCGCTCCCGAAACTACTTTGATTCAGTACATTATAGTCCGCGTTGTGCTTGACTTGTCTAAACAGAGAAGTCGCCATTACAATACTTGAGTGGAGGAAGTACACACAGAGAAATTTTGGTTCCTCGAGGAACCAAAACTGGTTCTTCAGTTTGTACTGGTATGGTTACATGGAACCAAACATACACACGTTTTGGTTCTTCAGTTTTTCACAAATACTGGACGTTTTCTGAGGATTTTAAATCACCCTAAGAACAACTAATTTTATCTATGTTAAGAAAAGCAGTTTAAGTATGCAGTATGTCCTATATTGCATTCAACATTGTTATGACAGTGTTTCCTCATTCATGGATCATTTTCGAAATTTCGGCTGTGGTAGACTATCCTATTCACCAACAAGGGTTTGTCCGAGTGTATTTTGTGGGCATTGGGTCGGATGAGAGGGACTCTATTGTAGTCTGGAGCCTGGTCCATGCATGTTCTATGGAGGTGAGGGAGAGTGGGAATGTTAACCACCAGTACACCCACTCAATTCCTTTCTTACTGTCCTTACTTACGATCGCACAAAATATTAGAGAATCTAATTTCTGTATGATTCCTATTCAGATCGTACTCCGGATGAGACCGGGGTCGGTATGGTCATCCCGAAAGACACCTTCATACACCACTACTACGTCAGAAACATACCGGTCGCCCCCCCCCCCAGACCCCCCCCCCGCCCCCCCCCCCCCACACACACAGTGACACCAGCTGACCTCTCATTGGCCCTTCTGCGTATTCTGGTCACCTACCCAGGGGTTCTAGGTGGAATCTGGTCTCATATGTAAACAGACGTTGGTCTATTAAGTTTATATCCAGTTTGGAAATGTGTACATAACTCGTCCTATATTGTCTGTATCCTTCTTGCAGAAGAAAACGAACTGTGGGCTTTCTTGCTCATACTCTAGCATATTGGTCCATGATTGTTCGTGTAGATGAATGCAGTGGCTCCAGTTGCTATATAGGGTTGCTTTGAAGGTCCTCTGGAAGCTGTGTGTAGTATGTGTGGGTTGAAAAGAAGCAAAATTAAGACAGTCCAAGTGACCAGGATTGGATGGTTTTTCTTTCATGTGTGTAATGGGGTATCACTTATTGATATGATTAGGTTGCACGCAAAATGCCCCAACTGTGCTTGTGAATGAGAGTATGTGTGTTGTGTGTATACAAAAAGTCTCTATAGTGCATGCGAGTGAGAGTAGGTGTGGGTGCAAAATGCCCCATTGTGCGTGTGAGTGAGGAGATGGGTGTACACAAAATGTCCTACAGTGTGTGTCAGTGAGAGTATGTGTGTATACAAAATGCCCCATTGTGCTTTTGAGTGAGGAGATGTGTGTACACAAAATGTCCTACTGTGCGTGTGAGTGAGAGTATTTGTGTACACGAAATGTCTCCACAGTGCGTGTGAGTGAACGTATGTGTGAGATTATGTGAAACTACATTTGAAAAACATGCATTTTACCGTACTTACCGTGCAATACAGATAATACACTCTAAAATCAGTTGGGTTAAAAATTAATCAAAATCAACTAGGTTGAGTGGATATGAACCCAATGGGGCCATATTCACCCAGCCCAGTTGTTTTGGGTTGATTTATAACCCAACTGATTTTAGACTGAAATGTTGGAAGCGTGAGTTGAACTGTTTTTGACAATTAGATCTATTACCTATTATTGAATATCCTGAATAGCCTGTAATCAACATGAAATTCAAAGAATATCAAAACAATCCATATTATGTCCATCTCAAGGAGGGATTTCTAATACACCACAACCTTCATGTTGATGTATAATATACTGTTCAAAAAAGAAACGCAAAACGGGTTTTCTGTTATGAGGGACGTCGTTCCCGCGTTATGGGATAATGAGATAGAGACGAAATCAATTCATAACCAAAGTTTTATGGATAAATGAAGCACAAATGGAGACGTTTCAGACACCACCCAAACTCAATATATAGTGTGACCGCCATCTGAGTCCAAAACTGCTTGGCATCATCTGTTCATTGAAGCAATCAGATTCCGGATGGAAGGTTGAGGTATGGTGGCCCACTCTTCATGCAACGCTTGCGCTAACTGCGGTAACGTATGAGGTTGTTATCACAGACGTTGATCCAGTTGACCCATAAATATTCGATCGGGTTCAAATCTGGTGAGCTGGAGGGACAGGGCAGGACTTCGTCGTTGTTACCCTGTAGATAAGCTGTCGTGAGTCTTGCTGTGTGCGATCGGGCGTTGTCATGCTGGAAAATGGCGTTGACATTCTTCATAATGGGCAGCACGTGTGGGTGCAAAATTTAATCCCTGTACCTCTGCGTCGTCAAAGTACCCTCAACATGGAAGAGGTCCGTTCTACTAGTGTGTGAGATGGCTGCCCACATAATAACGCGACCACCACCAAACTGTCCACCTCCCGAACACAGCTACGCGCAAAACGTTCTCCACGACGTCTATACACACGATATCGTCCATCAACTTGGTGAAGAAGTAAATGTGACTCGTCACTGAACCATACTGCTCTCCATCTCTGATGAGGCCATTCCCTGTGCATCTGACACCATTGAAGTCGCTGTCGACGATGCTGCGCCATCAAAATGACGCCACGAACTGGCCGTCTAACACGCAGACCTGCCTCGCGTAGACGGTTACGAACGGCCTGAGCTGAAATCATCCGCCGACCTGGTAGCGGTGACGCTGTAGAGGTCGCTGTGATTTTTCTCTCCCGCAAATGGCATAACCGGGTGTATCGATCCTGAGCGGGGGTGGTCACTCAGGTTCTCCCGGATCTTGGGAGGTCCTGCGTTGGCTCCTGGATTTGGTAGCGGTTCCACAGGCGTGTGATGGTGCTCGGTGAGACATTGAACACACTCGCTACATTCGAAGCTGATTCGCCTGTTTCCAAGCGGCGAATGGCATTATTTTTCTGTGCTTCTGTCAAACGCGGCATTTTGCATGAGCAAGATCCTTTTAACGCTGTGCGAATTCCGACCGATTTCCATGCTCATTTACCCCAAAAGCTCACCTCGCATGCTCGGGGCGTGCAACTTCATGATCAGGTATTCACTCAGTGGAATCTTTGTTTTGTTAATTTCCAATCTTTTTGGGGTCACGGTGGCCAAAATTATGCCCCATTGTGTAAAATGTTACATAATGTTTAGACCAACATGATATGTCGTTAACCATATCAACAGCCACACTTCATCACTATATTCTCCAAAATTTCCCATGTTATCGCGACTATAACCGTTTTGCATTTCGTTTTTTTTGAAGAGTATATTTGTAACTTTATTTAAATTTTATGGAATTTCAGACTTGGCATTTCCACAGTAAATTCATTTGTTGTTACTTTTATAGGATCTCAAACCATGAGTCGGTTCGTGTGTTCAGGGCCGATAATTTTCGTCACTGGATGAGATTTACAGGAAGTTAGCTCCCCTTAATTTTCTAAAGCCGTCAGTTCGTTTAACCTCAGGGTATGGGAATTTCATACAAAAATTAAAATTTTGAAATGTTAGTGAAGGTTTATCAACGATGCGCGTATCATTTCACAAACTTCAGGCATTTGCCTGTCGAAAAATATAAAAATACAGAAGCTGGCTTTTTACAATACATTTTTACAATCAGTTTGAACGTTTGACTCTTATTTTCTGTCGAAACCCATTTAACCCTTTACCCAACGTAACGGCAAAAACCGGCCAGCGCTATTCTCAAAAATCGCCAATTAATTTTCAAAATATTTTCGTTTTTTGTCTCAAAAACATAGGTTATGATCCCTCGTTGGAACGAGCTCGTCGAGCTCGTTCCAACGAGGGGTCATAACCTATGTTTTTGAGACAAAAAATAAAAAAATAATGAAAATTAATTGGCGATTTTTTAGAATAGCGCTGGCCGGTTTTGTCCGTTACGTTGGGTAAAGGGTTAAACCTCCTCGCGTACAGACGTACATTGAGGACCTTCACATATGGCTAAAGTGGGCGTGGCAATAAAAGGGTTAAATACCAAAAAATTGTTCTTCCATTAATTAACTAATTTATGTGGTGGGGTACACACCTGCTGCCTCACAAAACACACCCATTTTTCATTAAAAACAGAAGATGAAAAACAAATAAATTAATATAATACTTTAATTCACAAATTCCATTCAAAAAGGGATAATAGCTATTTCCCCTTTAATTGTTACGAGAGTGCAGTAATTTTTCATTTCATGCCGATAAATGAGTAATCAATAGGAGTCACCAGTATTTTTAACTTTTGGAAGCTGTGATGCAGTCATTTTCGATTCCATGTCAATGTATGAGCGATCAGTAATTTAGCTGTCAATCAGCTGGCAGTACACCTGTGCCTTGAGTATCCAAAACAATAATAATTGATAGACATACTCTTCAAAATGAGAAAATATCATCAGCCGAATTTTGATTCAAAAATAGAAAAACAAAATTAAAACTGAATTGTTAGTCCCCACAAAGGAGATCTTCGGTTTCTCAGGCCATGTTTTGTAAAATTACATGTGGACGTGCAGTTTTTTATTTTATTTTTTGTAATTATATCTTTGCCATCAAAAATTCTTGTTCTTGGGGTGTTTTTTTGTTTTAGGCCCCATAATCTACAGAATAGCACGGGTGGTGGTGTATTTCGTTCCTTGACTGCAAGAAGGCCTTGCAATGCTAATGCATTGCAAAGTTTTGATGCACTCAAGCGACAAATTTATTAACTTGGTAAAATATCAGACATAAACCATTTAATATTTTTTTAAAGTTTGCATTGGTTATAAAAAGAGAGTACTCGGCACTCACAAAGACCACTCGGGAGGGCCTGAGAAACAGATTTTTAACTTTTTTAGGCCTTATAAATTGTGTTTTAGATTTACCTTCCGTTATGAGTTAACTATCTTTCAGGAATCTGCAATGAAACATATACCCAGAGAGGAGGAAGATGCTTTAAATACATTTTTGGCCAATTTACATGGGACGCTGCTGAAACATCTTGCATTGATGAATATGGAGGTCACCACCTGTTCACTGTCAGAAATCATGACGACCTTGCCATACTTGGAGATTCGGGTGAGTGTACTTTAGGTTTTGGTAAAGTGGCCCAAACTGTCCGAAAAATAAATTTGTGAATGGAAATGTAAAACTGCGATCACTCAAGCGGATAGTGCAAGCGCGTAACCAGGAATTTTGATGGTGTGCCAGAGGCGATCGACGTTCGACGGCTCTACGGGACGACCATGCCTCTCCATGACGGAGAAAATATTGAAAAAGGAGTATCAAATGGAGCTCTGATGTATTTTATCTGGCAAAATATTATGACATTTAGGATCTAAAATATAAGTGCCTTTGCACTAATGTATGTGAAAAATTACTTACAAAGCAGATCGATAAATTTGATAGGCATATTTCATTTCCCATATTTACACCATGATTACCTATTCTACTATATATGAAAATCCCATGACATAAATTTTAGCTTTATACGCCAGCCGTGGTGAACACGTCAGCAATGGGATTCCAATAGTTACAATTTACACCTACAGTGGAACTACATCAGAGTTGACCTTTGGTGACGTCGACCTGAATGCAACTTGTCTAAATTTATCGCACGTCGCCTCGCGAAATGTGAAATAAAAGTGACAATTATTATGAGTTTTTAAATGGGTTTACTCCCGTAAGACATCAAAACTTAACAAACATGCACTGTCTCATGTTAATAAAGCATCCATAACTCGAAATGGTTTGTTATTATGCTATTAAAATGGAAAAGGCCCCGTTTTATTTTCCGTTTCGTTTTTGGCGATAAAATTGACGGCGGAAGTACCGCCCATCGATACTCGTGTAAACAAAAACAGATTCGCACGGATGTACGTCTGGTGCTCAGTAAAATCGAGAAAAAATAATAGCAACTTTTAATAATCTGACGATCATGGTATAAATAAAATATACCCAAAGTAGCTTGGTGTACCAAATGTTCACCACTCGTGGTGAACATTTGGTACACCAAGCTACTATGGGTATATTCTATATATATATATATAGATATATATCATATCAGTAGTAGATCATGTACCCGAACGTCCCTCATTGGCAGGATCTCATGTGACGTCATAGTCACGTGACCTGGTGGCGCCAGGTTTGGTTGTCATGATAACCCGCGTGAGCGGCCATCTTGTGACGCCATCTCCATAGTGATACGTAGTGTGAGTGCGCATGTTGTTAGGGTGATACGTTTTTCCGTCGTCCATTTTGTATACTGGAGGCCGCCATCTTGGTTTCTATGGTCGCACGTGGTTGCTATGTGACCCAAAACCTTCTAACAAGACAGGGGTATGTTCGGAGGGTATGGTCGATTGAATCGGAGTATCACGAATTACCACAAACAACCCGACAATCCTCCAAATCACCGAAATTGACTTTATTTACTATGGATTTCCCAATTTATCGGTGTAGCACGTAGTGCTATAGTACCAAGGGGTACCGGGGTGTGTACGATTGAATACGAGTATTTTTCTGACTTACAATTTTTCCCCCAGAATCTTCGTTTAATTACCCAAATAAACCCGACAATCCCTCCAAATCACCCAAAACCGACTTTATTTGCCCAATTTATCGGCTTAGCACGTAGTGCTATAGTACCAAGGGGTACCGGGGGGGGGGTTCGATTGAATAGGAGTAATTGTCTGGCTTGGTATTTGCCCCACGTGGTTT
Source organism: Pictodentalium vernedei (assembly GCA_031216915.1). NCBI lineage: Eukaryota > Metazoa > Mollusca > Scaphopoda > Dentaliida > Dentaliidae > Pictodentalium > Pictodentalium vernedei. Next base: position 155,872,420 of record CM062288.1, on the reverse strand, counting down.
ATAATAGTACGGAGGGGGACCCGTCTGTACGTTCCTTTAGACTAGAGTAATGTTTTTTTCCCCATTAAATTGTATAAGAATAGTGCATTATGACAAACTTACCCAGAATCCTCTATTTTTTATATGGTTTCTATTTTTAGTAACATCCTCTAATAACCCCCATCACTATTTTAATAAGTTCATTAACTTTATTTTTTTTAATGTGAGGATCAAGATTCCTTTTTGGATCTCCAAACTGACCAATGAAATAACATAATTATCGACCAATCAGATTAATGTATTCCTATTGTGTTTCTTTTCCATTACTTTCTATACTAATTTTCTAATTTTTCTAACTTTAACCGATAATCCTATAGGAAACAAACTCAAACCCCAATCAAGAATGAAAATATCGATATAAAAAACGCTGTGACGTCATGACGTTTTCAAAAACGTCCGTCACGTCTAAATAAATTCAGCGACTTTGTGGAGTCCACTTCATTTCATTTTCATCTCTTGACGGAAAAGGATTATCTCTGTGTACTCATTATTCTAAGGATTATGGAGACTTCTGGATTTTCATTTGAGGATTGTGGGAAAATATTCACTGCCAGGACCAATGGGGATCGACATAGGAGGACAGCTCACGAACAAGGTAAGACATTTGACTGTAACAACTGCTATAAAACATTTACTAGGAAAGAATATTTGGACAACCATAAAAAACCTGCTTAGATGTATATACATGTTTGGAATGTGGACAGGAATTTAAACAACTTTTACATTTTAATAGGCATAAAAACACCGCCCATCTCCCTGTTTCTCTCCCCAAGAAACGGCATTCTGAACGACCGGCAACAACCCTGAAAAAAAATCGTACTGTTATGGACCTTGACCCCATTGATTTTGATCAGGACCTTTTGACAGAAACAAGTGATGAAATTTCAGAAACTTATCGCAGGAACTGGAATACTATTCGGACACATCACATAACTAATAGGAAAATGCAGGACATTTTTAATTATAGGCTAGACACAACTGATTTATCTACCATGAATTATGAATTAAATAAAACAATCTTTCAATCTCAAAAAAAAATAAATTCAAAATTAATTTAAGCAACGGCTTCATTTTACGAAATAATGAAACAGAAGAACTAAGATTTTATCATCCTTCACAAAATAATGCCCGGGTTCTTGATAGGCCACCTCTTATTGAAAATGCTGTAGATTTTGGAAATTTTCTTGAAGACCTTGAATAGGAAGACATTTTGGAATGGGCTGGGCAGCAAAGACCCAACTCTAAATGGATTGTCCATCAATTGACCAATGTAACTTTTTATGTTAACAAGATTAAAAATCATCCAATTGGTGGGGTCCCTGATAATCTTCCCAAGTATATTTTGGAAAATCATTCGATTGTTACCCTTGTCAGTGATGAGAACCACCATTTTGTTTACAATGACAATCTCTGTTTATTCCGGTGTTTAGCCCTCTGGAGCGGTTCTACTTACCATCCTTTGAATACTACTACTCAGACCCTGTATAGTAAATACACATAATGTACCAAAAGATAACTTACCTGGTGTGAAATTAGATGAACTCCCCAAAATAGAAAAAGTATTTGAAGTGAATATTGAAGTACTTGAACTTTTATTGGAAGATGATGAAGTTTTGGCTAAAATTGTACATAGGTCTAATAGAAATTTTGAGAATACCAAGTATGTCAATTTGTATGAGAACCATTTTAGTTACATCACTGACATTAATCAATATTCTAAATATTTTGCTTGTCGTAAATGTGGTAAACTGTGGAAATCGGTGAAAGCATTCCATCGCCATGAGCTCTCTTGTTCTGATAATGTGTCTTATAAGTATGTTGGTGGTATGTATCACACCCCAAAGACCATTTTTGAAAAGTTACATGAAGAAGGTATTGTTATTCCAGAACACTCACGATCATATCCCTATAGGGCTACATTTGATTTTGAATGTTATTTTGATAAAACTTCTCTCCCCACTTCAACTGATACTCTTGTCTGGGAAGCTCAACACAAACCCCTCAGTGTTAGTGTATGTAGTAATGCCCCCGGTTTTGTTAATCCCATATGTTTTATTACTGATTGTGACACACAGACATTGGTTGAAAATATGATGAATTATTTAATGGAAATTTCTCAGAAAAGTTACTCTCTCATGCAAGAGATTCACATGGCCACCATATTATCTCCCAGGCAAATGATTCAAGATGCTTTGACACAGGAAGGTACAGATGATTCTAAACCCCACCCATTTGAAAAAGTAACTGCAGAATCTGATCGTTACATGAAGGAAATGCCCGTCTTAGGTTTTAGTTCTGAAAAATATGATGTGAACGAGATAAAACGGGAACTGATGGATATCTGAAAAAGTATGACCCACTGTCTTTTGTTGTTAAAAAGAGTAACAATTTTATGGTTTTGAAAACAGATCATTTGAAATGTTTTGATATTTGCAATTACTTAGCCCCTGGATTTAGTTATGATAAATTTCTCAAGGCTTTTGGGTGTTCCATTACTAAAGGATGTTTTCCCTATGAATGGATTGACTGCTGTATTGATAAATTGGACACTACTGAATTACCTCCCCATGTTTCCTTTTATAGCTCTTTAAAAAATGGAAAACATTTCTGAAGAAGAATATGCTTACTACCAGCAAGTTTTGGGGGAAAATGGGATGAGGACATTTAGGGACTTCCTGATTTGGTATAATAATAGAGATGTCCAGCCATTCCTAGAGGCTATTGAGAAACAATCACAATTTTACTTGGAAAGGGGGATCGATATGTTTAAGGACCTTCGAGAACATCAACGAGAAGAACAAGGATCTTCATCATCTCATCAATGACAATATTGTAGGGGAGGGGGGAGGGGGCTTCTAGGCTTCTATTATATTCAATCGTTATCACGAGAAGAATATCACCAACATAAGAGAATTTAAGTATGAAGCAAAGGGATGTGGGGGTGTTGTAGGTTATGATGCCAACGCCTTGTACTTATGATTATTAATGCTGGAAATGCCAACAGGTTGCTACATTAGACGCAAGGAATACACGGACTTTAAACCAGAGTATTCCCATAAGTACGGTAGGATGACCCATCAGTGGCTGGAATATATGTCTACCAGGGACGGTGTCCACATCCGACACGAATACAATGATACAGAAAAGAAGATTCGTGGACGTCAAGTGCTCATAGATGGTTGGTGTAAAGACACCAAAACTGTTTATCAGTTTCAGGGATGTTTCTGGCACGGTCATGAGTGTTATCTGAATATGAAGTACGGTACATTGGCCACTCACAATGCAGTACGGGGTAAGTCCATGTCTGAGCTTAGGGAAAAAACCAAGGGAACCACCCAGTACCTACAGAGCCTTGGGTATGATGTAACAGAAATCTGGGAATGTGAGTGGCATCAGCAGAAGAAGACCGATGCAGATTTAAAGACTTTTCTCCCTGAAAAGTTTGGACTTCGGTGGATGATTCAATGACATCCAGCGAACTTTTCGAGAAACTCCGCACAGGTAATATCTTTGGCCTAGTGGAGTGCGACATTTCTGTACCCGACCAACTGAAGCCCTATTTTGAAGAAATAACACCAATCTTCAGAAATACAAATATTTCTCGAGAAGATATCGGGCCACACATGAAGGCTTACGCTGAAGTCAACAACATTATGCGCCAACCTCGCCGTAGTCTCATTGGTAGCTACCTTGGCGAAAAAATCTTGCTGTCTACACCATTATTGCAATGGTATTTGGAGCACGGACTGGTAGTCAGTCGGGTGTATCAAGTCATCCAGTACCAGCCCAAGGCGTGCTTCCAAACATTTGGTGATCAAGTATCACAGGCCCGACGGGAAGGGGACTCTAACCCAAGTAAAGCCATCGTAGCTGACATGATGAAGCTATTAGGTAATTCGGGCTATGGGAAGACAAAACATAGGAATGTAGTGTATTGTGATGAAGATAATGTGTCCAACCTCATCAATAATCTGGCCTTTCGGAAATTGAACACCCTCACTAAAGAACTTTATGAAATTGAAATGAATAAAAGCAGAATCAATCTTGACTTTCCCCACCACATTGTTTTTTTCGTGTATCAATATGCCAAGTTACGTATGCTCCAGTTCTACTATGATTTGTGGATGTTTTTGTTGATCGTAAGCATTTTGAACTTTGTGAATCGGACACGGACAGCTTATATATAACCCTTTCTGGATCTTCCCTTGAAGTCAGACCAGAGAAACAAGAATCATTCTATCGCCAAGCCCATAAATGGTTACCCCCAGAAGCCTGTGATGCCCATATGGAAGATTATGTAAAAACTATATTAAGATTATGTAAAAACTAAATTGAGATAACTGGATACCTTCTAAATGCTGCAGGGACAGGAAAGCTTTTAATAAAAAAAACCCGGGTCTTTTTAAAATTGAATGGGAGGGAGAGGGGGTTTATTGGATTGTGTAGCAAAACCTACTAATGTTTCGGCCCATCAAACAAACTGAGTTGTAAAGGAATAAATAGAAGACAAAATGATTTAACAAAGGAAACATATTTAAAAGTGATCAAAAACAAACAAACAGGAACAGGAAAAAATAAAGGCTTTAGACTAAATGGAAATGACATGTTTACTTACGTACAGACACAAGATGGCTTATCTTATTTTTATCCAAAACGTCTAGTTCAAGATGACGGTGTATCGACTTTACCATTGACAATATAATTTTCTTTCTCAACAACCAGTGAATATTCTTCCACAATCTTTACAGAAATCCAGAGATAAGCATAATTCTTATATTCAAATTATCCCAATCAATATTATTTTTATATTTACAAAGATGGTTATCCAAGATGAAAATTTTCTTTTCTTTTTTTTCTCATGGGGATGGGTGAAAATAATTACTTGTACATATTTGTAAATAGTTTATGGAAGGAAATTTGTTCTTCAACAATTATCATTCGTGTTGTACACTCCTGGTGTAGGCTAAGTATAACCAATACACAAAAAAATATTTTTTTTAAAAAAAATGATTTCTGGTATCCCTTAGGTTACCCCTATTGGAACCGGATGATATCCAATTATATTTATTTTCAAAATACTCAAAAAAAAAATTTATATTTAGTTTCATTCCATTTATTTTTTTTTTAAAAAAGTTGATTCCTGGTATCCCTTAGGTTACCCCTATTGGAACCGGATGATATCATATTATATTTATTTTCAAAATACTCAAAACATTTATGTTTAGTTTCATTCCATTCATATTTTTTTTTTTAAGTTGATTCCTGGTATCCTTTAGGTTACCCCTATTGGAAGCGGATGCTACCCTATTATATTTAGTTAAAAAAAGGGTTTGAGGTTATCCCTACCAATGGAATAATTCATGTTGTCAATTCATCATCATCATCATTCTCTGTTGAATAAATTTCCTTCTACCTTTTTTATAGAAAATTTTAAATAAAAATTTTAAAATTTTAAAAAAAAAATTAAAATTTTAAAAATTAAAAAAGAAATTTTCTGTTGTGGGGTGGTAATGCTCTCAAGTTATTTGATGTTTATCTTCTAAACAAATATCAGACAAACTTAACCTGTCCCAATTTCAGTACAAAATGCAGATGGACACTTCTTACAGGATTGAAATAGAAAAAAAAGTACGAACTGTAGGGGGTGGGAATGCACTAAAGCTATTTGACTTATCTCCAAAGGACAGAGGTTTGTAGCTTGACCTGTCCCAAGTCAGTATAAAAATGCAGCGGGCCATATCCTACAGTTTAAGGATCAAGATTGCAGTTTGATCGTCAAACTGACCAATCAGATCGAAGTTAATCAACCAATCAAATTAATGTATTCCTATTGTGTTTCTTTTCCATTACTTTCTATACTAATTTTCTAATTTTTCTAACTTTAACCTATAATCCAATAGGAAACAAACACAAACTCTAAGCAAGAATGAAAATATAGATCAAAATGTGCTGAACTGTGGTGGTGTTTTCAAACACGTCCGTCAAAGATATATAAGATTAGACGAAGAATGGACTTGGCATCATTCACGATCGAACCATTGACCAGAGAAGATGTTCCGACTTGGTAGCAAGCAGACTTACACTAATGATACATGTTCGAAGATACTTTGAGGGTAAAGACCAGAAACCTTATCCAACGAAGACTGGGATTGCACTATCTTTAGAAGAATGGAATGCACTGAAATCCCAAATAGATGAAATATATGCAGCCATCAACACCCAACAAACAGCTTTAACTGAAGATACTAAACCTTCTGATGACTTCAAAAAACCAAGGGAACCACCTTTGAAGAAGAAGAAGATCACAGTAAGAAGAACCAAACCACTACCATTGATCGTTGATGAAATTGAATGTGAACTTAGGCAAGTTCGCTTGCATCATGAACTTTGTTTGGCATATGCTCATTATGTGGACGAGAATATTGACGCTGTAGTAAAAGAAAAATGCTATGGATGTACAGTCGATTATCCAAGTCAGATTCAGCATAATGTATGCCTCATGATGTCTGAAGAAGAGAAGATTATAACATGTTTTAGTGAAGCATTTGATAGAGTTAACAAGAATGATGTCCATATACTGTGGCACCATAATACTTCTGAAATGAATCCATCACCAGTGCAGAAAGAGTATGAAGATGTGTTCAAGAAACCTCTCACAAATGAACAGAGATGTTGTATTATGGATTTGGTGATTGAATGCATGACCTTCAAGAAACCACTCAGTGTGAAAATGTAAAAAGAAGTTGGGGTTTTTTTTTATAAAATAAAGAAAAAATTTTTTAAAAAAGTATAAAAAATAAAAAAAAATACAAAAACAAAATGTCGTGGTTTCCCTTAAGCCACCTGATGAGTTTCCCTTGGGCAAGGACGAAACATTTTATTCTGAATTTTGTGTTGGCAACCACAGAAAAAGCTGTCGTGGATGTCTTCAAGTCGCCTGATAGGTTACTTTTGGGCAAGGACGAACCTTTTTCTTTCAACAAAAATGAAATTTAGTTCCTCTGCATACAGTACACGCATACACATTTTTTTTATCTCGCTGTCCCCTTCTCAAAAACGTATAAAAGGGTGAGTAGTTCCCACATAGAACAACAAACATGGATCCTCGTTGGAAGCATCCATTCACTTGTTTATTGTGTGGTCCCACGGGTAGTGGGAAATCATCCTTTGTAAGTCGAGTTATTCAAAACATTCAAAATATTATATCACCTGTTCCAAATCACATCATTTGGTGTTATAGTGAATGGCAACCATTATACAATACTTTACCCCAAGTAGAATTCGTAGAGGGTCTCCCTCAAGAATTAAAATCTGATAGTTTAGTTATATTGGATGATCTGATGCTCGATGCAGATGTTCAAGTGTCTAGATTGTTTACTAAAGGTAGTCATCACCGTAAGATTAGTGTGATGTACATTGTTCAAAATTTATTTGACAAAAATAAAGTCCATAGGACTGTAGCTCTCAATAGTCATTACATGATCTTGTTTAAAAAACCTAGAAATCGTTCTCAGATCTCACATTTGGCAGCACAGATGTATTATGGTCATTCCAAGTTTCTGAGAGAAGTTTTCGAAGCTGCCACTTCGATCCCATATGGTTACCTTTTAATAGATCTCAAACAAGATACTCCTGAACATAGGAGATTGCGAAGTCAAATCTTCCCAGGGGAAACCCAATATGTGTACCTCCAAAAAGTATAAAAGGGGAGCAACAAGTTTGTCTCAAGTCAGAAGTATGTCTGACCGTCTCAAGTGCAACATCGCTCTTCTCAAGCTTCTTAATAAATCGAAACCCACACTCATTAAATCCATACTAAAACATACAGAAAAGAACTGATTACTTGTTTGTGTGACTGTGCCTCGAATATCTTGAAAGAGGAAGTCCCTCTGACCAAAGCTCAGAGAACCAAACTCGTTCGTCAGAAGCAACTAGTGAGGGCAGTGGCAAATAAAGGCACCTCTGACAAAAAGAGGAGACAAATCTTGCAGAAAGGGGGGTTCTTGGGGGCATTGCTACCTCCTGTACTATTGGGTGCTGTTAAAGGTATTTTTGGATAATGATGGAATATGCAAAGAAGATGACTTTGGTAGAACCAAGGTATTGGAACGTCTACAAGAGACTCAAAGACAACCGAATGAACTGGCTGTTTCATCACTGGAGAGAGAAATAAGAGATATTCTCGATGCCCCTTTTCTTTCAGCTGATGAAAAGATGACTCAATATAAACAAATTTTACAAAGATACTTTACATTTCAACAAAAGGTAATGGCTCCTCGACCAATTAAAGTCTAATTCGAGAAAAATAATAAAGACGAAGACATTCTCGATTCTGTACCAATGACAATGAAGAGAAAGGGAAAGTTGTTGTTGAATCGCATTTGAAGTGACCCAAATATATCTTGGAATGAGAAGGGTGAATTAGTCTACAAAGATCAAACAGTGTTAGGGTCGAATGTAACAGATCTTCTAAACGATTTACTTAGAAGACGAAAATCTTTCCAACCAAAGGGATGGGAAGTGTTGGCCGAAGCTTTGAGAGAGAGTTACATACCCCAAGAATTGCTTGGTCATAAAGAACGTTGGGACTTTATGAAACAGGTCCTGATAAAGTCGAAACCTAAACAACCAAAGAAAACAGAAACGCCAAAGTGGACCGAAAAGGGGTATAAATAGAGCTGATACATGAAAAAAAGACAGTCATGGAAGCATTATACTATGATTCTGAAGCTCCTGGACGTTTTGGTGGTATAGACGCTCTTCGTAGAGCGTCCAAGAAAAAGACTAAACAAGTTGTGAAAGGGTTGGAGTCTCAAGACACATACACTCTTCAGAAATCTGTTCATCGTACATTTTCTAGAAGGAAAGTGATAGTTAGTGGTATCGATTGCACAATGGCAAGCTGACTTTGTAGATGTAGCAAACATAAGTAAATTCAACAAAAACACAAGATTTTTGTTGACATGTATAGATGTGTTTAATAAATATGCTTGGGTCCTATCTCTCAAAAACAAACTTGGTGACCCCTTCGTTAAAGCTTTTACTAAAATTTTTAAACAGGGTCGTAAAGCAATAAAATTACAAACTGATCAAGGCAAAGAATTTCTAAACAGAAAATTTCAGAATTCAGATCACAAAGTCGAATTTTTTATTACACAAAATGTGTAAATTACATGTTCCATAGTAGAAAGATTCAATAGAACTTTGAAAACCAAAATGTAGAAATATTTTACCAAGAACGATACACTAATTTTTCCTCTTCAAAAGTTGGTGAAATCATATAATCATTCTCATCATCGTAGTATCGGTATGGCTCCAATTGCCGTGAACTTTGAAAATCAAGAAGAGGTGTGGCAAAGGTTATATGGCAACCCATAAAACACAAGATTCCAAAATTGAAAGTGGGAGACAGAGTGAGAATCAGTCAAGTTAAGAAAACTTTTGAGAAAGGTTATTTACCCAATTGGACTGAAGAGTTATTCACAGTGGTTGCCATCAAAAAAGGTCATCCAGTCACATACGTCTTACAAGATGATAATGGGGAAATAGTGAAAGGGTGTCGTTCTACACTAAAGAGCTTCAGCGAGTGGCACACAAAACTATTTACAAAATCGAACATGTACTCAAGAAACGTGGTCGTGGTAAGAAAAGGGAATTGTTTGTAAAGTGGTTAGGATACCCAGCTTCATTTAATTCTTGGATCAAGCAGAGCCAGCCCACTTATAAAAGGAAGTGAACCTCTGAGGTTTCTTCAAAATGGAAGAAGGATCGAACGGTTCTTGGCCTCTGTTTGACAAGTTTTAGAAAGTATTTCACAAATAATCATTTTGTACATCATCATCATTACCAGTGTTGTTAATCTCACTCTCGAGAACACAGACAGCAAATTGTGGACTGCTCTCTTGAGTAGTGGTATAGGATATTTGTTACCTAATCCAACCATTAAGAAAAAGTAATGTTTTATTTGACTCTACCAAGTAATAGTTCTATGAAAGTGTTTCCTGAAAACACGTTGACTACGTACACCACTCAGTCATCACAACCACTGAATCTCACGGGGGAATGGGAAGTAAGTCTAGTAGAGATTCAGTATCCAAATACTTGGTTCAATATTCGTGGGGAAGAAGCTTTCGTTACAGTGTTCTGGTCTTCGAAAAAGAATTATCGACTTACTCTCAAGGAAGGTCGATATTCGGATCTCACTGATGTGATACGGGCTATCAATGGTGTTAAAGAATTACTCTTGCCTCTTCACGATAAGATAGATTTTGAATTGGATGAAGTGACTGGTAAAGTTCGTATCATGGTACGTGATGGAGTCGTGGTCACATTGAGCCCAAAATATTTTGGGATTTAATGAGTGTGTTTTTAAATCAGGAACTTACAATTCTTCCAGAGTTGCTGATTTCAATCAAGGGTTTTATTCAGTCTATGTATACTGTGACTTGGTTCGTAACCAGGTCGTGGGAGATACAAGAATACCCCTTCTTCGTATCGTACCTGTACGTGGAAAATATGGGAATATCATCTCTAAAACTTTTGAGAATGTGTATTATGTACCAGTGGAACGAAAAAATTTCTGTACCGCCCGGGTGTATATAAGGGACGACACAGGAGTCATAGTACCTTTCGAGTTCGGGAAAGTGACAGTCACACTTTATATCAAAAATCGTAGATCTCTTCATTTCACATAAACATGACTTATAGTTTGTTGTAATTCCAAATCATATGAAGAATATTACACGGAACAAGCTGGGAACGGTCTACCAGCTTTTTCTGAAGCTCAAATACAGAGAGGTTTGGGAAGTATATTGGGAGGGCTGAACAATATGATGTTACCTTTATTGAAAACTAGAGCCCTGACCGTGGGAAACAGTTATTGAGAAAAGGTGCGGCCTTTGCCGAAGATGTCATTGAAGGGAAAAATATTAAAAAGGCAGCAATCAAAAGAGTCAAAGAGGCTGGCGCAGGAGCTTGGAATGAAGTGGTTGGTAGTTCAAAACCACCTGGCCGGAAAAGTATAAAAAGGCCTACACCACGCAAAACTGGCAAATCGACAAAACCAAGGAGAACTGTACAGACCCAAGACGTTCTTGGTGCGTGATGTCTGTCATCAATGAAAAATCTTGTGAGTGTGTCAACAGCGAACTCGACTTATTTTCCATACCACCAACACAGACTAGTGTGGAACATGGGCAATGGGTAGAACGCAGGCCTTTGGCGACCATAGGAAACAGTGGACCAATAGAATTCCACATTGCAGGCTTAGGAGATGACTATTTGAATTTGGCACAGACATATTTGTATGTTAAAGCAATGGTTGTAGATTCCAATGGGGCATCAATTGCACCCGATGCCAATGTGGGCTCAGTCAATTTATGGATGCATTCCTTATTTAATCAAATCGATATCAGCTTGAATGAAAAACTGGTATCTCCTTCCAACAACACTTATCACTACAGAGCTTTCATAGAAACTTTGTTGAGTTATGGACCAGCTGCCAAAAAGTCACAACTGACTAATGTATTATGGTACAAGGATACGGCCGGACACATGGAAGACATGACAGATGATAACAAGGGATTGATTTCTTCTTCGAAAGAAATTTATAGAGAAAAGTAAAATCGTGGACATGACTGGGAGATTACATTTGGACATGTTTTCCAAACTCGTTACTTGCTGAATGGAGTTAATGTTCATGTTAAAATTAATAGAGCCAAAGATGCTTTCGCACTGATGGCCGATGCCGATACATACAAGGTCAAAATTCTAGATGTATCCATGTTTGTACGCAAAGAGAGACTCCAATAATTCGTGTGAATGGCTCACGAGAAAGCACTAACAAAAGCAACTGCAAAATATCCTATCGATCGTGTGAAGAAACCAAGGTGTTTTCAGTGCCAAAAGGAAATCTGAGTATTACACAAGAAAATTTATTTTTAGGCCAACTACCTAAACGCATCGTAGTGGGATGTGTAGACAACGATGCTTTCAATAAAACTTTTCAAAGATCCGTATAATTTCAAGAACTATAACATCAATTACTTGGCTTTGTACGTGGATGGACAACAGATTCCAGCCAAACCATCACAACCTCGATTCGAACAACAAGAAGTGGCCAGATGTTATGCGACCCTATTCCAAGGAACTGGACAAATGTATGAGAATGAAGGAAACCACATCAGCCGAGAAGAGTACATAAATGGATACACCCTTTTCGTATTCGACCTGACTCCAGACCTATCACATGGACAACACTTCGAACTGGCGAAGAGAGGAACTTTGAGACTTGAAGTCCATTTTGAAAACCCATTACCAAACACAATCAACGTACTGGTGTATGCAGAATTTCAGAACATCATAGAAGTGGATAAGAATAGACAAGTAATCTTCGATTACTCAACATGAACATGTTGCAGTTAGAGAATGCACTTCGATCAGATAGTTGTTTGAAGAGAATATGTTTGGGAGTATTTGCAAGAAACAAATTACCAAGAAGATTACCAGATCACAGACCAGTGGCTTTGATAGCCAACACGGATCCAGACCACAGAAAATGAGAACATTGGGGGGGGGGGGGGGGGGGGGGGGGCTCTCTTTGTGAGTCACCACAACGCAGAATACTTTGATTCTTATGGATTACCACCACAACACAGACCATTCGAGAATTTCCTGAAGAAGAATTCTAGATATTGGAAGTATAATACAAAACACCTTCAAGGACCATTACCATTGTGAGGACAATACTGCCTATTTTACATGAAACATCGCTGTCGTCGGTGTACCGATGGAAACCATATCCAACATGTTTACGACTGATCTAATGGATAATGATGTATTCGATAATGACGTCATAGATGAAACCAGCCACTAGATGTCGCTGTATTGAAGAAAAACTATAAAAAAGAGTGCACTTGGTGCTCAGCTCACTTTTTGTTTCGACAGCCAAAGAAGAAAGATGTCTACAAATGTGACCGTCTTCAAACTTAACAACGATTTACAGATTCATCTGTTCAAGAACGACGTTGGGTTCCAGTTTACCACAAGAGATTGGGAACAAGAGACCAAAGCAGTGGATATTGCAAAGAAGAGAAGCCTTGAAACAGGAGAACCCAAACCAAAGAGAGACAGAAAACCAAAGAAGAATGAAGATAAAAAAGATTGAAGAATATTCACTATTCCGTCGTTGATACAGATGGCACTAAATGATTATCAAAAACCAAGAAATAAGAAATACAAAAGACTTTGTAGAGAGAATGAGCGTTTCATTCGAAACGTATTTTCATGATGTTCCACCACCAGTACTGGAGCAGTTATTACGTGGAGAAGAGAAAATAAGAAAGACACCAGAACAAAGGCCACCAAAACACATCAAGTATGCATTGGAGGAAAATCGTCTCAGGACATTTCAATCCATGTTACAAAGTGAAAGTGCGCAAACCCCAAATGAACTGATAAAAGCTGCATTCTTTTATTTGCGGACAGGAGACAGAACTCAATGTTTTCATTGTGGTATTATTGTTCGTTTCTGGGAAACAGAAAATGATGTTATAGAAGAACACAGAAAATATTCTCCAGAATGTTATTACATTCATAATTTACCATCTGAATTCGTGGACAATGAAAAAGTTCAAGAAGAAGAAATGGCCCTCAAAGAAGAAATGGACACATCAGTTCAAGAAGAAGATTCACGGAGGACGAAATGTAGTGTGCGTTTATTAGCTGAAGCCAATGTCGCTCCGCGACCATGTGACCATTTGTGCCTGTTCAAAGACTGTTGTAAACCACTGAGAAGATGTCCAATCTGCAGAAAGTCTGTTTATGAATATCTGACAATCTACATACCATAGAAGATTCCATAAAAAGTTGTATGTTTTTGTTGTTGAATAAAAAAAATTAAAATGTTAAAAATTGTTTTGTTATTTTTTAACAAATCCAAAAGGTATCCTCAAAAGGTATCCTCAAATACTGAAATGAGGCTAAGAGGGATAGTAAATTAGACCTCATACGACACATCTCTTGGGTAGATCCTCATATGAGTATATGGTGGAACTTGAAGTTAGCTTCATGGCTTTCATGTACACATACGGGCCCTACTTGTAATCTTTATAAATGGTAGAAGCAAAGGATTCTGGGTAATGACGGAAGGAATTTGTCATATAGCACTATTCCTATACAATTTAATGGGAAAAAACCATTACTCTAGTCTAAAGGAACGTACCCACGGGCCCCCCTCCGTACTATTATAAACCACATGGGGCACATACCAAGCCAGACAATTACTCCTATTCAATCGAACACACCCCGGTATCCCTTGGTACTATAGCACTACGTGCTACACCGATAAATTGGGGAAATAAAGTCAATTTCGGTAATTTGGAAGGATTGTCGGGTTGTTTGTGGTAATTCTACGAATCGGGAAATTACTCTTCTACAAAGAAACACATCCTCCGAATATACCCCTGTCTTGTTAGAAGGTTTGGGGTCATATAGCAACCAGGTGCTACCATAGAAACCAAGATGGCGGCCTCCAGTATACAAAATGGACGACGGAAACACGTATCACCTTAACACGCGCTGCGTATGTGCACTCACACCACGTATCACTATGGAGATGACGTCACAAGATGGCCGCTCACGCGGGTTACCATGACAACACAAACTGGCGCCAACAGGTCTCGTGACTATGACGTCACATATGAGATCCCCCATGAGATCCCCCCCCCCCCCCCCAATAAGGCACGTTCGGGTACATGATCTACTACTCATATCTGCATATGTAATTCTGTTGATATGTGATTCTGGTAAACATTAAACAGCAATAAGCTCGGTGTAACATATGGGACCTCTTACACCAGGATTATGCAACTAGTTTCTGTGAAACGCCTAGGCATCTTGATTCTTTTTTATAGCCGAGGCTGTAAAAAATGCATCAAAAGAGGATCTCAAACGAGTGATGTTTGGATATAAGATTTTTGAAACGAGTTTGATGAATTTGATTCACAACGAGCCTTTAGGCGAGTTGTGAATCGAATTCATCAAACGAGTTTCAAAAAATCTTATATCCAAACACCACGAGTTAAAGATTCTGTATATCACATGAATTTTCGAATGTTTTTTACACTTTTTTATTTAATTCATTGTCGCTAAATTCTCCCAAAACAACCGACAATCAGTTCATTGGCCCAGACGCTTCACACCATGACGTAATGAATGCGCTTTACTTGCATCTGTTGTCGTAATTGACGTCATGTGAACTACGCACAAGAATACACGCGCCGATTTGACACTAGTTGATAATCAGGAAATAAGACATGGATCGTTACGTCGAAATTAACGACGTTTCATGTGATATAACTAGTTCCTACACGTTTCACAGAAACTACATGCAAATGAGAACATTTAATTTTAAAACAACTTACTCCGATACATAGAGGATATCTAGTGTTTTTGAGTGGATACCGAAAACTATCTCATGAGTGACCGAGACAAATGTTTATTTTTCGCGAGCGCTTTCGCAAGCTAAAATAACCATTTGTCTCGGTCACAAGTGAGATAACTTTTGGTATCCACTTAAACACACTAGATTTTCTTTTTATCATACTCTTTTTATAAGAATCTGATAATTCCACTCGTTTCAACCTTGAATTGACACATGAAAGTAAACAGCGCACTGAATCATTGATGCGCGAAAGTGATTTGATTGACACTCGGAACAGATGGCGTCTTGCAATCTGATTCAGCTGGCGGGTTTCTAGCCCAAACATGGCCTGAAAGTCCGTAATATAGGTTTTTGGTTTGGTACTTCCTTTGAAGGGACGAACTAAACCAAAATATTATATTACGGACTTTCAGGCCATGTTTGGACTAGTGAGTTTCATGTATCAATTCAAGGTGAATATGTATTGAATTATTGCTGGAAATGATCGGTATCCACCCCAAAACACTAGATTTACTTTTCATTATACGTTTTTAGAACAAATTGATTGTTTCATCTTGAAGTGATGCTTTGAAAGCTGCCATTTTGATTGATACCGTGAAAGTAACAATTTGTATATCTTCACAGTGGGGGATACGATTTCTATCTTTCCGCAATTTCTTCGATAATCTATCGTTTAGCGTATAATATTTATGAAACTCGTTTACAAATTTCCAGTTTTGCCTCGCCAGAGACTCGGCAAAACGGAAAATTTATAGACTCGTTTCATAAATATCAAGAGATCACAACACTCATTCCATATGGAGGATTTATTGATAAATAACAAGTGTTGATATGGAACAGTTTTACCGTTGTACTTCATTTCGTGCTAGTCTATTATTTTAGGAACCGCTCTATACTATCCAGGCATTTCCAACCTTGGCATGCTTTACAGTCTGTTCAAATGCAAATATTGCAAACTTAGTTGTCTAACTTAACCCTGTACCTAACGTGAAAATCAGACGACACTTGCCAAAAAAATTCTTGAATAATTAAATTTTTTCATTTTTTGTCTCAAAAACATAGGTTATGACCCCTCGTTGGAACGAGCTCGACGAGCTCGTTCCAACGAGGGGTCATAACCTATGTTTTTGAGACAAAAAATGGAAATATTTTGAAAATTAATTGGCGATTTTTGAGAATAGCGCTGGCCGGTTTTGGCCGTTACGTTGGGTAAAGGGTTATGACATGTATTAAATTTCCCGAATCTATTCAAAATTAATCCACGGAAAGATTGTTCAAGTAGGACAACCTGACAAATACAACAATAATCGTTGTGTTTAAGATCCTTATTCTCAACCTGTCGACGCTGCCCAAGTTTTATTGCCCTTTTGAAAGTAAGTGGCGAAAGCAAGCGATTCATTTTTTCACGAAACGAAGCAATTCAAAGCAGGAGAAGGTATTACAAGATGACGAATACCCCTAAATGTTTGATGGAAAATCTAAAAGGCGTAATTTCCTTGCGGCTGGCTCTTAGCAATAATTTTTCTTCTGCCTTCAAATAGCGGGAATGGACTACTAATTAAGGAAAACAAATCAAATGGAACCTAAACAAAATTGTCTGATAAAACTTTCACTGGCTGTTCTAGTCATACAAACAAGCACCCACATGACCTAGCATTAATTACTACCCTTTGCAACCATAGAGCAGCATGAAGCATTTGGCAACCCAATAGATCGAAAGTAGTATACACAGTCTATTCTATTTTGCCACAGCAGACCAACATTCCAAACATCACGTGACCTGGCATTTTGGACAGCAAATGTGGTATAGTGTTTTTAGACAGCAAATGTGGTATAGTGTTTTTAAGTAGGTCAAAAATGTAAAAAGGGTTAAAACTAGTAATAATAGTGAAACAGAAAGTCTATACTATTCTACCATATAGTATAATATCACTGCATTGCGATGATGGCGCCGGTTTAGTGATGGTATCACTAATGGCACCACTTCCGGTATTGACGTCACCTCCGACGAGATGTCCTTTATAAACTTGTAGTGGCTTATATCAAACAAAATGAAGTACAAAAAGACGAATCATACAAATCACCTACTGCGGATGTGCAGTATCACATCGACATTCAGTGATGGTGTCATTTGCGAAGTTATTAATGACGCCACACGCGTGCTTTACCGTAGCAACTGAAGATGTCGAATAGTCACGTGAAGTATGGCGTCAGTTACAAGATTCGCCGCCAAGGTCCACCAAATGAGTCGAGGAAGGTATATGACATACCTCTACAACATTCATCTGTTTTTTGTGATAAAGGGAAATTGATTTGGCTTACATGCACATATTAAGTTTGTTATTTCCAACAGGTTGAAAAAGTGTTTTATACCATGATTTCCTATTCTACCATATATAAAAAGACCAACATTCCAAACATCACGTGACCTATATTCTATATTTAATAAGCCTATGACATAAATTTTAGCTTTACACACCAACCATGGTGAACATGCCAGCAATGGGATTTCAATTATTAAAATTTACACAACAGTGGAACTACATCCACGTTGACCTTTGGTGACCTCGCCTTGAATACAAACTTGTCTAAATTTATCACTCGCCACTTCGTGATGAGTAAAATAAAACCGGCAATTATTTATTACGTTTTTAAATAAGTTTACCGCATAAGATATCAAAAATTAACAAACATACGTTGTATCATGTCTATAACTCGAAATAGTTTGTTCTTATGTTATTAAAATGAAAAAGGCCCAGTAATTTGCGCGTTTCGTTTTCTATTTTGATTCGGCGATAAAATTGCCAGCGGAAGCACCGCCCACCGGTGCTCATGTAAACAAAAACAGATTCGCACGTGTGAATAATGATTTATTTAACAGTTAAACTCTTATTAATCTGACGATCATGGTATAAATAAAATATACCCAAAGTAGCTTGCTGTACCAAATTTTCGCGTGGTGAAATGGTGTTAACCGCGCGGCAAAGGCAAAGGCTCGCGGTTAACACCACTTCAGCACTCGTGATGAACATTTGGAACACCAAACTACTGTGAATATATTCTATATTTAATAAATGTGAAAGGTGTGTTGAAACGGGTGTAGTGAAATTATGTGCAGATGAGATATTTAGTCGGACCAATTACACCTATTATTTTTTTTCAGGCCCAAAGGACAAGCACACATGGATCAACGGTAAAGGAGTCGAACCTTTACCATACGAAGAGTGGAAAGGCGACAAAACGCCAAAGTCTGCTTCCGACTGCGTTCTGTTTTGTGAAGATATATTAATGGAGGCCAAATCATGTGCAGACGAATACGCTTTTTTCTGCCAAATAGACATGTGATCCCCAGCGTACAAACGAACAAAGGCTTCAGAATGCAGCAAAATATATATTCTTTCAACAAGTGTTTAAAACGAATTTACGTTGTCAAATAAATTCAACATTCAGTGCATTCATTTGGGACGGTGTCGTGTAATGACATCTTAACATTCGGGCACAATTTGTTAATTAAAAGAAACGATAAGACTTATTTACAATATGTGTTGAAATATGTAGAGTCAAGTATTGTGTCATGTTGTGTTTACCTTCCAGAAAGAATGACTATGAAGGTCAGCACCACGAGAAAGAAGGCCTAATAAATACTAATATACTTGGTTAACTAGCATTCCCTTTTTTGGGGTCTGTCGGTGGCCGACTGGTGTGCTTGGTTCAGTATAGTTTCGCTAGGCGGTTGGTGCCGAAGGAAACTCTCTCGGCGTGGGTTCGAACCCCCGCCATGCCAATGTAAACAAAACCAGCGTCCTTTCTTAATTCTATGGCATCCGAGAAATTTGAAAAAGACAAGTACTGTCGCTGATTTCTTCTGAGGTGCAGTTCGTAGAATTAAGTGCTTAGATGCAACTATCTGATGAATAATTATATTAATATAGTTTACAAGTATACTACTCAAAGTTTGCTTAGCGCCAAGTATACCCAACTACCTGTTTTACGTTTTAGTTGAAATATTGTGATGAAAAGTGTATATATTTTTTATTTAATTATATCTTTAATGATTTAAGTACAGAAATTAAGATTTTATTTGTCTTTGACATTATTTTTTAGCTTTTGAATACGATAACCATGGAAAGTGGATATTATTGGTAAAAGAGGAAATTTTTCAATTTGCCAAAAGTTGACGGGCGAACTGGTATGGGTTCAATATCGAGTATGAGACCCATTACTGTTAATTACAGCTTGACAACGCCTTCTCATGCCCCCAATCAGGTTCCCGATGGTCCTTTGTGGGTGTTGTTCTATTCTTGGACTAGCATGGCACCAAACTCATGGACACTTTTTGGTTGGACTGGACGGACTGAAATTGCAAGCTTCAACTCATTCCAGACATGTTCGATTGGATAAAGGTCAGAGGACCTTGCTGGCCAGTCCATACGCTCAATCCCCTCCCTCTGTCGGTACTCCCCGACAGCCTCTGTCGGTACTCCCCGACAGCATGGGCAACATGAGGACTGGCATTATCGTCCATCAGAATGAATCTATCACCCACTGCACCTGCATACAATCTGACGTGGACATCCAGGATCTCATCAATATATCACTGTATAGTTAATGCACGACGTTCAAGGACACAGAGCTATGTACGTCAATCCCTGCTGCTGATGCCACCCAGACCATGATTGACTCTCCACCATAGCGGTCATTCTCGGCAATGTTGGCTGCATGGAATCGCTCTCCTGGTCTTCTCCATACCCTAGAACGCCTATCTGTGTGGTCTAGGCAGTACCTTGACTCATCTGTAAAAAGGACAGGTCGCCAATTTTCTCTGGTTCATCCAACGTGGTCAAAGGCCCATTCATGTCGTGCCTGGCGGTGGTTCTGAGACAGCGGAATGCGAATACATGGTCTTCTCGATCGGAGACCAAACTGCCCGGATAGTCTGCGTCGAAACATTTACCCCAGATGCACCCGGAAGGTCACTGCGAAGCTGGGTTGCTGTGGCGAAGCGGTTCCTATGGACCTGAATGATCAAAAACCGGTCTTCAGCTGCAGATATTGCCCTGTCTCTGCACCACCATGCCGTCTAACTGGTGTGCCATACTGCTGAAATCGTGCCCAGGCTCTGGTGATCACCGTATGTTGCACACCAAGGGCTTCACCAACCTGACGATGGGTAGCCCCTTGCTCCACCATTCCTACAGACCGCCACATTATTTCTGCGTCAGATAAATGTCTTCTTACATTTGCATTTGCCACATTCAATCATTAAATTACAAGGGTTTGTGTTGAAATGAAGACTGAATACCCTACACATGTCATGTACATGTAGACAATTCGCGAAAACGTCATGAATCCATGACTGTCACGAAAAGTCTGCCTGCCAAGAGAGCTAATGTAAACAGTGGGGACCATCTCAATACATTCCTCAATCATATCCACCAAAAATGTCGCAAATATGTCACAAGCAAATTTCAAAATGATGTGTCAAATATTTGGTGCTTAGCAAACCTTGAGTAGTATATATTAGGATCGGTTCCAGTTGAATATGTCGTGGTATCCTCTTCGAATGATACACCATTTAAGGACGTGCTGTGGCAGAGATCGTTTACATATAGCAAAAACAATATCGGTCCAAGAATTGAGCCTTGATGTACACCACACGAGATTGAAATCGAATCTGACTCGTGGCCATTATATGTCACGTATTGTACCCTATTAGATAGATAATCTTTGAACCATTCCAGGCTAACGCCACGAATGCCTTAATGCTCTAATGTCCTTAATAGTTTTGTATGGTTCATAGTATCGAATGTCTTTGATACTTTTGCATTGCACATGGCGGCTTGTTGCACTGAAAGGACGAAAATGAGCCTGAGAGTAATAACGACACACAACCTACAACTACCGTGAGGTGATTTCTCCTTATGAATATACATATATGGTATTATCCACTGGATCCCCATAACCGATGAAGATATCAATCTACGTGGCTTACGGGTAGGGGCCAGAGGATTTAAAGACCTTGGAAATCGTGTTTTGGGTACAACAGGGCGTCATACGCAATGCTTTAGCATTGTACATGGCGCTTTGTTGCACCGAAAGGACGAAAATGAGCCTGAGAGTAATAACGACGCATAACCTACCTAACCTACAACTACCGCGAGATAACTTCCCCTTATGAATATACATGTATGGTATTATCCATTGAATCCCCATAACTGATGAAGGTTTCAAGCTACGTGACTTACGGGAAGGGGCCAGGGGATTTAAAGACTTCAGAAATCTGTTTGGGTGCAACAGGGCGCCATGCGCAATGCTTTAGCATTGCACATGGCGCTTTGTTGCACTGAAAGGACGAAAATGAGTCTGAGAGTAATACATTTCCCAAACCATACGCAAAGTGTCTACGATGGTCTTGAAGAAATACTAATTAAACCCGAATATAGAACTCAGGCCTGGCATTCTTTATGAGTGCAGGAGTGCTGCACGCCTACTGCATGCCTAGAAAAAATTGAGGAGGGCAATTTTGTGCACCCCTTGATTTTCTGGAATGCCGTACCTGTTTGGGACTGCCTTTAAAATCTATTATCATTTCGTCCCCCGAGTTTCAATGTGTCCTATGTGCCTACGGGCATATGGAGCACATTGAAACTCAGGGGACGATTTGTCAAAGTTGCATAGATTCGCAATAATTCATGACCCATTCTGTCTGGCATTTCGAAACATTTTGAGTGTAGAAGACAGTCACATAATTGAATGAAACATTTTGAATAATGAGAAGATTTGTGTGTCAATTTTTCCACAATGTAGCTGAATGTAGTACAATTTTGCAGTCACAATATTAATACCTTGAAGTGAATATAACCAAAATAGCATACAAGCTTTTGCATTGAACATTTCAGGTGCAATTGCAATCTGAGGAGGGCAATTGTTTTGCACTTCTCGATTTTCTAGATTGCCAGGCCTGAAAACCCAGCGAGTAAAGGCTACACAAACGCCAAATTTGAGGTGTGCATAAGCTGGCAAACTGGTATTGCGTTTTCTATCTTTACCTCGCATGCCACAACCCCCCCCCCCCCCCCCCCTTATCGCGTATGAACCTCCACACTGGAGCTTACTTCTCACACTATACAAACTGAATTATATTGTATCAACCTGTTGCGTATTTTCCAACAGTATGATTACTTACGAGTAGTTGTGATCACTTTCGAGTCTTCCAAACATATTGATGCTATTCCACGTTCGGATCACTATGACCACACATGGGTGGGGGGGGGGGGGGGTGAACCCCGATAGAATCGCGAATGGTCCGCAAACCGAGCAAAATTATCCTGCTATCGCCTCCACATTATCGAAGTCGCCACTGGCTGGCGTGTAATTATATTGTATCAACTTGCTGCCTACAGTTTTACTACTTGTGGTCGTTATTAGTTACTTTGAGCCTTTTAAAAGTATTGTGGCTCTTCCACGTTCAGATCACTGTGCCCACATAGGGGTTCGGACGGGAAATCTTGATCGAATCGTGACTGGGTCGGGAACCGGGCAAGATTATCCTGTTATTTTTTTTCACAATAACGAAGTCGCGACCCGCTAGTGTACAATTATATTGTATCAACCTGTTGCCTACTTACCTCCAGTTTGATTACTTACCTGTAGTCGCTATCTATATTGAGCCTTCTACTCAAGTATTGTGCTTATTCTACTTCCGGTCCACTGTGCCCATACATGCGCGGACGGAGAATCTTGATCGAATCGCGACTGGGTTGAGAACCGGGCAAGCTTATTCTGCTTTCGTTCCCATAATAACGAAGGCGCGACCCGCTGATGTCCAATTATATTGTTTCAACCTGCTGCCTACCTACCTCCAGTTTGATTACCTACCTGTAGGTGTTATTACCCTTGAGTCTTCTCGAGTCGCGGGCCGGGCAAGATTATCCTTCTGCTATCGTTTTCACAACAATGCAGGCGTGACCCGTCGGTGTAGATAGTTATATCCTATCGTACCACTCCATACCCTCCAATACACTTGTTGAGGTACCCTAATTTAGAGTATTAGGATATTGAGAAAACATATATGACATGGATTGGTTCCATCCTCCTTTGGGGAAAATAATGGACTTCAGTCGAAAGCTTTTATTCTACAACCTGTTGCACACGAGTCATCAATATAGCGGCTGGGACGCCCTTGGATGCAACTTCTTCTTGCAATATTTCCTTCACTCTTTCAATATAAGTTTAAATAGAATTTATTGCAAGACAAAATGCATCTCTTAAGGTGGGACTCGCTCGCTCTGTGCCACTCTACTCCATACTCTATATTCAGACCTTCCAGCCAACTTTCGACATTTTCGTGGCGAGAAGGGCGTGTCTCCAGTCCAGCTTAATAGACTCCTCATTATGTTAGCAGTACACCCCAGGTGATGATTCCTGTGCAACGGTCCACACCGTGTAATACTCACTTATGACCCGTAAAATAATGTTTATTGATAATACACTCGCCACAGCCTATCCGATAAGTTAACAGGTGGGGCGTTAGCTCCAACCATCACCTACTCGGGTGTCTGGGGCCCGCGTATTATCTTCTACCAGCCTGTTTGTCTAAGTGCTAAGTCAAGAATCTAGTTTCTACTAACGAACCATCTTATCAAAATGTTTTTGACATAAATGCAAAGCTTCTAAACACTCTTATCGCGGCCATTTAATTTATACCCGCCTATATCCCACATGAGGGGCATGTCTGGTCCAGTTTAATTGGCCCCTCATTATGTTAGTGATGCATATTTAGCTGAAGATTCCTGTGCAACCGTCCACGCTGTATATCTCATGTTACACACCCATTAATGACCCACACCTAATGTTTTTTGATAATGCACTCTCTTCAGTACACCTGGTCAGACCGTGGGTGGAGCATTGGCCCCCACCCATTGTCTGCTCAGGTACCGGGGGCCCGTGTATGATATTCTACTCATGTATCTGTCAAAGTATCACTTCTACAGTCTACAGTTTCTTTCAACGAATCATCTGATCCAAATGTTTTTCAGACACAAATTCAAACCTTCTGAGCCCTCTCTACCAGCCATTTATTTTATACCTGTTCATATACCACACAAACACGCTTGTAAGAGAACCGTATAGTTTCGCAGGTCCTAATACCAGCAGATGGAATTTCCTGTTAGATAAATTTTATTTTTATTTGTTTTAACCCTTGACCTCGACCTAGAGGCATTCACACAATATCAATAGAATACAAAACAGCAACCCTGTACATATTTTCCATTATTTTTTCATTGTATTTTATGTACTCTTCTGTTCTGAACACACTTTTACTTTACTTTTCCCTATCCACTATATCTTCTGTCTCAAAGCCATTTGAACAAAACTTGCCTTCAATACAACATCATCCTGTTATATGACATGTCATGGGACACCAATATCCGAGTTGTTTGCTCACATGTATATTACCATCCGCATATCACATAATGTGTTGTCTTTAGATATACCGTGCTCGGATAGGTACTTTCAATTGCATGGCTTTTGTTCGCCACTTAAAGCATTCCTTGTTGAAAGATCAATGTGTGTGCGTTCTAATCTACCTGTACTTGCGCCTCAGGACTGTTGAGCTGCACAGTTTTACTACAATGGCCACGGTTTTTATTTTCCGATCCTGTAAGTCCGTCACCCTACAGAGAAATGCTTTTAATATCGATTTCATGGTAAAGAGTAATTCAAACCCTTATCTCCAGAAGACCCTGGATGTCCTGAAAAACACTCGCCCTTGAGGGCAATACCATACTGATTGTCGTATTCCTGGCCTTGTTCATTCTGGTTGTAATTTTGTTGAAGTCGGGAGATATCGAAACCAACCCCGGCACCATATCTGTTAGCTTAGAGCATAATACTTTGATAAACCTGAATTAGATATTGCTCAGTGTGAATCTTCAGGGCATTATATTCTGGCATTCACAGAAACCTGGCTTAACACAGAACCCACACCAAATATCTTGCTCTATGGTTTCCAGGAACCATTGAGATTTGACCGTCTAGCTTTAAAAGGCGCATATGGTTGTATTCACAGGGCAGTTTTAGGGCATTGAATGAAGCCTGTGCCAGTGATGACTGGGATTCATTTTTTTGACAACGCTTGCCTTGATACCAGTGTTTAACTTCACAAATAAACTTCTCGACATAGCACCCACGCATATACCGAACAAGTTTGTTACTTCCAGACCCCACCAACCGAAATGGAAGCACAACGAGATAAGACTTCTGATAAGACAAAGAAAACGCCCGTATCGAATAGTCAAATGCAAAAACAATCCGCTCTCAAGGGCAAAATACAAACTCAAATGTAGCGAAGTTGTAACAGCTATAAAAACGCCAAAGCTTCATACCTAACTAAAGTACAATCTACCCTGTGGAGTAATGAAACATCCTCATCACAGTGGTGTTGGACCCAAAAGACGTTCATCGGTAACGACTACGTAGCAGAAACCCCTTCCATCAGTCACTTGAACAAGGTATACTCCTCGTCGGCAGAGAAAGCAGAAGCGTTCAATGAATACTTCTGTTCTATCTCTTCAGTTGATGGCTCGAATGCCTCACTCCCTGACACACCAGCCAAAGCTTCTCAGAAAATTGATAGTATTACCTTACACTGCAGTGAAATATATGATGCAATGAAGACGATAAAGGTGTCTAAGGCGTCAGGGCCTGATCTTATAAGTCCTCGTCTCCTTAAGGAAAGTAAATCGTCGCTATGTCAGCCACTCTCGGTATTATTTAACATATTGCTGAATAATTCATACTTTCCGTCGCTGAGGAAAAAAACCAATGTCTCCCCTATTCTGAAGAAACAACCCTCAAATTTAATCACTAATTACGGCCTAATGGCCATGCTCAGCTGTGTTGGTCAAGTTTTTGAAAAATGTGTTTTTAGCGTTTATGGCAGTTCTTGAACGAGACTAATGACCTTAGTCAATTTCAATCTGGCTTCAGGCCAGGTCACTATTTATTTATATTTATTTATTTATTTTATATTTATTTATTTATATTTATTTATATTTATTTATATTTATTTATATTTATTTATTTAATTTATTTAATTTATATTTATTTTTTATATTTATTTATTTATATTTATTTATTTATATTTATTTTTTATGTATTTATTTATATTTATTTATTTATATTTATTTATTTATTTATTTATTTATTTATTTATTGGTGTTTAAGGTCACATACTTGTGCACAATGGCTAATTATGGCCGTGACAGTTCTACGGCTGAAGGAAGCCGGAGTACCGGGAGAGAATCACCGAGCAACGACGAGCAGCTGCCAGCTCCCCAACATCATAACTCCGCACTGCACCACAGGCAGGGTTAGATTGGTTGAAGACACGCGCACCATCGACGTGCAGTAGGCCTTAGTACACTCGCGTCATCGTTCCCCCATGTGGACAATCGGGGTTAAGTGCCTTGCCCAAGAACACAACGCGGGAGTCCGAATCGATGGCTCAGACGGTCACCCATCTGAAGATTAACCCTGTTCGACGTTGCTTAACTTTGGTGATCTGACGAGAACCGGTTACCGCAATGCCGATGAATTCTGTCGAGCGCTTGATGAAGGTAAAGTAGAAAGGGTGATCTTCTGTGATGTTAGCAAGGCCTTTGACAAGGTATGGCATACTGGTCTCCTCCACAAACTTGAGCAAATTGGCGTTCCGGGAAAACTAGTATTGTTTGTTAAGTCTTACCTTTCGAATAGGTCACAAATGGTAGTCCTAGCGTTGGAGTCTGATTTACATCAATGATATAACTGAAAATTTACACAGTATTATCCGGCTCTTTGCAGACAATACATCGTTATATCTTATTGTAGAGAACTGCGAACAAGCCTCGACCCTAATCCATCAGGACTTAGTCAAAATAGTCCCAATAAAACAGAGTGTGCGTATTTCACGTAAAAGTAATCCCTCTGTGCACTCTCCACTACCAATTGGTAATACCCAGATAACGGAAGTCGCCAACCACAAACACTTAGGAGTGATATTAAATAGTCCAGGTATGTGGAACGATCACATTGACCATATATGCTCAAAGGCCTGGCCACGTTTAGACTTACTGAGGAGACAAATTTAATCTTGACCGTAAAGGATTAGAAAATATATACTTTGCCGTTATTAGACCTCTCCTCGAATACGCGGATGCAGTTTGGGATAACTGTTCGATATCCAAAATAGCCGACTTGGAAATTATACAGGCAGCTGCAGCCAGAATTACGGGCAACTCTAAGCGCCAGTAGCTATAAGCGATGATTGTAGTTTGTCGAGCGTAAAATCAAGCGGGCGTCGGACGATAGTGCTCGGGGACGATCGTCCACCTCAAAATGTCAGGCCTATTTTTTTTTATTTGGGGGGGGGTGGAGGAAATGCCTCATTACACCCTGGTCCCCACGCCACTGCTTCTGCCATCTTGATTCTTAACGCCTCCCCAGCTCTTGAATCTTGATCCCTCTCCCCAGGCCCCATCGCAAAATTTCTATTTTTCCTTTTTAACTTTCTTGCCTGATGTTCCCTATATGGGTTATAACATGGAGGCGGGGGGCCTGACTGAATGTTTTGGTTTTTTTTTGGGGGGGGGGGGATCGAATCACACCTGTGGCAACTGCGTTGTGTCCTTGGGCGAGGCACTTAATCCCGATTGCCCACGTGGGAGTACGGTCGCGCTGCGTTCTAAGGCGTACTGCACGTCGATGGTGCACCTGTCTTCAATGCTGACCCTGATCCTGTGGAGTTAGGATGTTGGCGAGTCTGTTGTTCGCCCATCATCTTTGGATACTTGTCATTCCACTATCATCACAGAGTCCAGTGACGTAACATGTTAACCAATCATTTGTCAGTTATGAGATCTAGGATTTTAAAAATTATCTTGCTTGGCGGCCATTTTAGACACATTGCCGTTAAAATCGAAATATCTCTTGCCTTATGATGAAACATTACATTCTTACTATTCAGTCCATTACTAGTGTTCTGCTAATTCACAGTGCCGAGATTGTAGGCCACAATTTCAATTTTCAGGCCTATTTTTTATGTTTTGTAAACCCTTGGCAGACGAAATTTTGGTAAACTTTTGTTACCAGTTGGTTATGGAAAAATATTTGACAAATCTGAAAATTTCAGGTCATTAATCCATTCGAACCAGAAGATATTGTTCAATGAAAATTTGGGTTTTTTTCACGTTTGACGGACATTTTGGTCATTGTGGATAAAAGAATTTTTTTTTTTGCATTTATGATAACGATATATTACATTCTTACTATTCTATCCATTACTGGTGTTCTGCGAATTCAGTCCTGAGAGTGTAGGGACAAAATGTTCGATTTTCAGGCCCATTTTGTACGTTTTGGAAAATTTTGGCAGAAAATTTTTTTTTGGTAAACGTTTGTTACCAGTTATGGAAAAATGTATGACAAATTTGAGAAAATATCAGGTCATTAGCCCATTCGGACTAGGAGATATTGGTCTATGAAGATTTCGGTGTTTTTGATCAGGTTTTGGCAGAAGAATGTTAACGTCCCAAGTCAATAGCTTCTTTTCAAGACTAAGTCTAGCCGTCTATGACCTTGCCAAGTTTTAACGAAAGCTGTAAGAGCGTTCTCGAGAATTCCGCCCTTGTAAAGTGTTGAAAAAGAAAGAAAAAAAAATCCCGAACAATAACAGACGTCTTTTCCTTTTAGGAAAACCCAAATAAAAGCGGATATATGAAAAAGTCTGAATGGGAAAGAAAGAGGTTAGCGTATTCATATCTGCATACAGATATCGGCACGAGCACTACTACACGAGCAAGACTTCTATACTTCAGGCACCGGAAGTATGGAAGTTAAATGAATGAGTAAATGAAGTAATGCTAACACAGGAGTACTGCCCAAAGGATGCAGAAACTCGATATCCAAAAACTAATTTCACAACGGCATTTTTGGACAACAAAGCCGAAAACTTGAGAATCACCTACCCCGTCAACTTCATAGTAAACCTTGCGGTAATATTTCTGTACCCAAATTTTCTTAAAGTTTTGCCTACCTTTTTGATTTGTGAAACTCATGTCGTGAAAACCTTTCAGCGAATCAATTATCTTTCACCAGCTCAATTAACTTTTTCAATGCAAAGTTTACCAGCTTCAAAATGGGATTCAATGAGTTAACTTTTCAACAGGTTAATATTAACTGTCAAATTATGGAGATATAATGTATCACACGGTCAGAAAACCCCAAAATCTTTACCACCAGACATCTTACAAAACAAATCTCAAAATACAAGTGATATTCACAACTTCTTGTAGATCCAGCGGAAATAATAGATGATTTTCAACCAATCCACCCTTAGAAACCAGAAACGTGGCAGTTTTTCATGCATACTGCCCATCTCGTTTCGATCCCTGGGGGTAGCGGTTAAGTGCTTTCCGCTTCCAAATATTATTATTATTATTATTATTTATTGGTGTTTAAGGTCACATACTTATGCACAATGGCTAATCGTGACCGTGACAGTTTTACGGGTGGAGAAAGCCGGAGAACCCGGAGAGAACCACCGAGCAACGACGAGCAGCTGTCAGCTCTCCAACATCGTAACTCTGAACTCTGCATCGCAGCACAGGCAGGGTTAGATTGGTTGAAGACATGCGCACCATCGACGTGCAGTACGCCTCAGTACGCAGCGTCATCGTGCCCCCATGTAGGCAATGGGGGGTGAAGTGCCGCTTCCAAATAGAACAAACAACAAGTTCCAACAATTGCCACGAGAACTCTACACGACAAATAGAAATAAAAACTAGTAAAGATAACCGAATGATATTCCACGCACATTCCAGTACCATCTCTGAATCTCTGAAATTCTGCAATACGAAAGTAGAATACAACCAAATGTTAACTCTTAGAATCCGGGAGTCAAGTTTTCTTGCCTGTGATGTAATACGGCAGGTAATCTGGCTGTGACTGTTCGGCTATCTTTGGACTGGGGGAGAATTAAACACTGAGCAGGTGCTTCTAGTCAATTGTCGTCTGCCTGAATAGGCAGACGACACTTGACTAGAAGCACCTGCTTTACTGTTAGTTTTTTTCGGTAAGTCATGTTCAATAAATTCATTCTGATTCCACGGCTTCTAAGAGTTAAATGATCTCTTGACAATCACCATACTCAGCCATAGGGTCTATAGTATACAAAATAGTTTCCCAGTATACAAAATAGTTTCCCAGTAAACATGTTAAAAGGTCATTTGGCACCAAAAATACAGCTTTTGACAGCAAAAATATACTTCTGG
The DNA here is from genome assembly GCA_031216915.1 of Pictodentalium vernedei. Lineage (NCBI taxonomy): Eukaryota > Metazoa > Mollusca > Scaphopoda > Dentaliida > Dentaliidae > Pictodentalium > Pictodentalium vernedei. The sequence continues at coordinate 155,841,628 of CM062288.1, read as the reverse complement.
TTGGTCTCAAAGACTTTATGGTTTATTATTTCAGTGCGTTGCTTTCAATAAAATCACTGTCTGACGACAGAGGAGAGACAAAAGCCACGCCTTTCAAGTCAACTATAGATAACAGATGTGAGTGACCCTGGCCCTTTTATAGGTCAACTGAATTAACAGTATCCATTTTATCAGATTCTTATCAGAACATTTGTAAGTTAAATCTTCTTTTATCTTGCTTAATTTTTATAAGCCTTCGGGAAGATAAATTATTTGCAACAAGCTCATTGGGGGTGAATAAACGGAGAGTTATTTATGTATTGGTGCTTAAGGTCGCATACTTATGCACAATGGCTAATCGAGACCGTGACAGTTTTATGGGAGGAGGAAGCCGGAGTACCCAGAGAGAACCACCGAGCAACGACAAGCAGCTGCCAGCTCCCTAACATCTTAACTCCGCACTGCAGCACAGAAACTGCGAGTATTTAAATAATCCTGAAATAATCTTGTAAACTTACTCAACGTAACTACCAAAAACGGCTTCGCTGTTCAAAAATTGCCATTCAATTTATTTTTTTCATTTTTGCCTCAACAGCTCACTATCATTCATGGGAGTGAGCTCATTGAGTTCGTTTCCATTAGGGGGTCATAAGCTAGGTTTTTTAGGCAAAAAATGAAAAAAAATACTTATTCAATAATTTTGTTTGCAAGCGTCGTCTACTTTTCCTGTAGGGTAAAGGGTTAATGGCCTTTATTTTAAAGTAGTTCTTACCAATATTTTTTATCATTTGTGGTCTTTTTTGCAAATAAAATACTTAATAGCCATGCAATACTCAAATAAAATATCGTTCTTTAAAAATGCAACAAGGTACCATCTGCAACGCTTTAGCATTAAAGATGACACCTTGTTACACTCAAATGTACAATACATGGTCAAAGCAGCCATGGCTCGGTTTGATAAAACCAGGTCTTGAAAATACTCAACGGGTTAAAAGTTAAAAAGTGCCTTGCCCAAGGGTTAGACAAAAGGTTAGAAAATAAAAATTCTTGATCTGTAGATGTTCCTAAAATGCAAATTTAATTCAACGTGAACGTACTTACCTTTCAAGACTGGAACACCGAGCATTACTTTTTTCAGGGATACGGAACAGAACCACTGAATTGTGTCGAGATCTCCAATCTGCCGACTGTTTATGGATCAGACAAAATAAAAAATTAAAAATGCCGCTCAGGATCACCGATCCAATGTCGAGTTGTGACAACAGTTCCTCGCACCAAGGCCAACACACCTATGAAGTTTCATGACTCTAGGTTGAACAACTATCAAGTTCTCATCCGGAAACCAATTGTTGCGATATACTATGTTCAAGGTCACTGTGACCTTGACCTTTGACCTGGTGAGTCCAAGATCAATAGGGTTCTTCCTCGCACCAAGGCCAACACACCTATGAAGTTTCATGACTCTAGGTTGAACCACTATCAAGTTATCATCCGGAAACCAATTGTTGTGATATACTATGTTAAAGGTCACTGTGACCTTGACCTTTGATCTGGTGAGTCCAAGATCAATAGAGTTCTTCCTCGCACCAAGGCCAACCCACCTATGAAGTTTCATGAATGTAGGTTGAACTACTATCAAGTTATCATCCGGAAAGGAATTGTTGCGATTTACTATGTTCACGGTCACGTTGACCTTGACCTTTGACGTAGCGAGTCCAAAATCAATAGGGTTCTTCCCCTCACCAAGGCCAATCTACCTATGAAGTTTCATGAATGTGAGTTGAACCATTATCAAGTTATTATCCGGAAACCAATTGTTTAAGATTTACTACGTTCAAGGTCACTGTGACCTTGACCTTCGACGTAGCATGTCCAAAATCGATAGGGTTCTTCCTCCCACCAAGACCAACCTACGTATGAAGTTTAATGAATGTGAGTTCAACCACTATCAAGTTATCATCCGGAAACCAATTGTTTACGATAGCCCGCCAGCCCGCCCGCCCGATCGCCCGCCCGCCCGCCCGCCATTCACCAAACTATAAGTCGAGTTTGACTTCGTCACAACTCGACTAAAAATGTTTGCAGTGTTCAAATTGGAGGCTAGTTGTCTTGTTTCCTCTGAGAAAATCTCTCTGCGGGTGTTACGATTGTATTCCATCCACCCTCCGCCTGCAATACACTTATTGGTGTTTAAGGTCACATACTTCTACACAATGGCTAATCGTGACCACAACATTGAGATAAAGTCAGGGTCAGTCAATCGTTTATGCCATGTCTAGTTTAGAGGACTTTTATTAGTGACTGGGTCCTATTTTACCAGTAAAACGGTGCCTGTTTACCACAATAAAATGCACCGCTAAACTTCCCGGGGTTTTCACGGGGGAATAGACTGAAGGTGATTTGATGGTAGACCGCCATTGAGTGGGGCAACCTATACATTAATTTGCTTGAACAGGAGAAACTTGTCCACTCAAGCAAATTTACAGTAGATGGACCACTGGGTAAACTTGCTGGTAGTCCACGTGTATCAAAGTAGACAGCTTAACGTCTAATTGGTCGGGGACATGGTGTGCAGATCAGGGTTGATGAGCGGGGAGGGTTGTGCTGCACAATTTTCAACTATCTTCAACTGCCGAGCATGCCAATTCCGTTAACACCATACCTCGAGGTTGAATTTTTGAACTGCTGGCTGTGAATTTCCAAATGCTTTAGAAATTCGAACGTACGCTGTATCGTTGTGTTCGAAATTTATGACCTTTGTTGGGATGTAGAGACGCAAATCTTCTCTTGACTGCAACAAGGTGCCATCTGCAATGCTGCAGCATTGCAGATGGCGCATTGTAAAGACGGGACGAATCATGGTTTCCAGTTAGATCCCATGAAGTGTGGTCAAGTCACTAAATGTATATTACAGATGGTCGCAGCTCTCGATAAAAAGCCACGAAATCGGGCCTTGGGCATGAAATTTCCACCTATCGGTGGTTTGAGACTTACAACCCCTGGAAAATATTTTCCGAGACTTGGGGGGGGGGGGTGGGGGAGACGTCACCCAACTCACCTTCTGTCGCCACATTCCTATTCTTGGAATATCAATGATATCGCATGTCGTTTACCACAAACAATTTTCTATCACTTTATTCTTACCTCGGTGACAAGTGTATGGTTTAAAACAGATCAACATTTTTGGAATTGTGGCAATGTTTCGTAAACCGTCCAACAACTCACCATCTTCCACCAGTAACTTCCAGGACACAGATCTTATCTGCCAACCGTTAATTTATTCTGGATAGAGGAAGAAACTGCAACATTTTCGGCTGGATACACCATTAATACATAATACATACTAGGGTATTTTTCGCTCGAACTGATATGGAAACATTTTCAGCAGTTGCTGTGGCCGATGGTTCGGATTTTTGTGATGGAAACGAGGTTGCACCCGAGCAGCCATTTTAGTCAAGTGTCTACCCGAGTTTTGACACCAGACAAGGCTGGACTACTGTCGCAAGTATCGGTCACAAACAAAATTGCCGATATTTGTACAATTGCGTTTTAGTGCAGGGGCTTCGAGATGCTTAGATTCAGATCAGCATAGCATCAAGTTTTTCATGACATTTTGTTGCTATCTATTGCATAGTGCCCATGAGCACTCTCCAAAGAATAGTGACAAAAATTCATTCGAACAGAGCATATGAAGCACACAAAATAGGAATTGTATTTCGGCACGAACACTTCAACCAAGCCAAACCTCAGTCTGCGGTCAATTTTTTTTATGTAAACTCAGTCGGCATCAATGGCTATTAGACCACTTTATTGGCTTGAAGTGAAGTTTAGCCAAACGTTTACATCTGTTTCCTGCATTAGGACCTCTACCCAGGCGTTGGTTACCGGAAATTATTTCGCCAGTGAAACAGAGCTTATCACAGTAAACAAGCACTGCTCAGTTTCTAGGGGTTCCCCACTGTGGATTTGAGGGTATTGTAAAACAGAAAAGTCTCGTTTGCTGTTTAACCCTTTACCCAACGTTACTGCCAAAACCGGCCAGCGCTATTCACAAAATCGCCAATTTTCATTGTATTTTCATTTTTTGTCTCAAAACAATAGGTTATGGTCCCTCTTTGGAATGAGGGCTCATAACCTATGTTTTTGTGACAGAAAATGAAAAACAATTAGTTATTCAAGAATTTTGTTTGCAAGTGTCGTCTGCTTTCCAAGTCAGGTAAAGGGTTAAGAAAAACATCAAGCTGTTTATTGATTGGTGTTTAAGGCTACGTATTTCTGCACAATGGCTAATCGTAAAATGAAGATAAAGCCAAGTTTAGTCAATCGTTTATACCCATGTCAGTTTTAGAGAGGACTTCCTCAAAAGGCATTAGTTACCGGGTCCTATTCTACCAGTAAGGTAGCTTGTTTACCACAGTCAAGTACTGCTTTACTTCACCACAGGGTTCCCATAACGTGGCAATAAGCTACCATGTGTGAGACTCTGCAACAGAAGCACATCTGCTCTCCAGCTTAAATCTACCATCATATTTCATATTACAGTATCCTTCAAGCGTGCAGCCATTATTTCAACACTAAGGTTTCCAATTTTCCTGTGGAGCTCACGTTGAACGATTTTGTAATGATCGGAAAGTCGCTGGTGATTTTTTATTGTGAAGACCCTACTTGTTTGTCGTCAAGGTAATTTCTGGACAATGGCTAACCATGACTGAAACATTGATACAAAGTCAAATCCAGCCAATCGTTTATACCCATGTTGGCCATTTAGATGTCCCCAAAAGCATTGGTTACTGGATCCTACTTTACCAGTAATACAGCATATTTGCTACAGTGAACAAGTACTGTATCACTTTCTGTTTATCACTAGAATGTCAAGACCATAAGCGTTACCAACTAGTCTGAAGTTAAGCTGTCACAAACCTCTCCACAACTGGTCAAATTTCTCGGTAGAACAGTCTTGAAATCCAATACTAGAGCTGAAACTGTTAACGGGTTTTCTTGATCGATTATTCACGTGGATTAACCTTGTTTAACCGATTAATCGCTTGTCCAAATAGATATCCGAATAATTGCCATACCGTTGGTGATTTACAGCATGAACCCTTTACCCAACGTAACAAAACCGACTAGGCCGATATACAAAAATCTCCAAATTTATTATGTTTTCAATTTTTGTCTCATAAACTTAGCTTATGACCCCTCATTGCTCAACGAGCTCGTTCCAATGAAGGGGTCATAAGCTATGTTTTTGAGACAAAAATTGAAAATTGTTAGTAATTCATGAATTTATTTGCAAGTATCGTCTGCTACCCACAATGGGTAAAGGGTTGAGAATGACCAATTCCAGCCACTGATACAGCATGGTGATCATGCAAGTAAACAAGTATGTCAACAAGTAACTTGCATGCTTTATTCTGTCTCATAATTGATGCGAGTGTGACAATGTTTGCCCGTTTTGAAGCAAGATTGTTCCTTGGTTAACTTCCAAAGTAACGGTTAATCGATCAATTACTTTTTGGATCGATCAAGATGTTGATCATTGATTAATCGGTTAACCGTTTAATCGTTTCAGTTCTATCCAATACTTGTTTTTAATCACCAAGACGATGGTTTTCTGGAAATAAAGTAACGTAAGATTTTCAACAGTGCTTTTAAAATGTCAACTATTCAGTGTGGCATCTCTCGGTGAACAAGCCCAACTACCAACGTCAAGGTAGATGCCTTCAGTTGGGTTTACTTTTTTCTAACTGATGACGTCATGCGTAGTAGCCTTTGATAGTAGAAGGTCCGTATTTTACATTTGTATTAAAGGGAGAAGTGGGGACATTTAAAACCGGCGATAGGTATTTTAATTTTCAGTCAACCAATAATAGATTTAATGTTCATTAATAAAATGGATGATGGTGGGGGGGGGGGGTTATCATTGTTAACTTAGTTTATCAAAATCATTAAATAGATCCTTACGGAACTATGGTTTACAACACGTCTAATAAACGCGTGACGTCAGTAGTCGACGTAAGATTGTGAGCGGGTGCTTTCGCAAGTAGAATTTAATTCACACAATATTCTCCTAGATTATAAAAAAATGTTCATCGAATTACCAAGAGCGGGCGACATTATAACTGCATTTTTTTGTCTCAAAAACATAGCTTATGCTCCTCATTGGAACGAGCACGTCGAACTCGTTCCAATGAGGGGCCATAAGCTATGTTTTCTAGGCAAAAATCAAAATTTGGTTGGAGAGTTTTCTGAAGAATCTCCGTTACGTTAGGTCAAGTTTTAAATTATACGCCCGATAATAAAAATCTCCAATTCATCACTATTTGATATGAAATAGCACCTGTCACCAAAATCGATCTAAGCTTCGAGAAACCTGGCTCAGGTCGATTTTAGTCAACTGTTCAGAAGTTCCATATCAAATCGTGCCCGATTGGCATCCCATATTTATGCCCTGTTTATATACCAAAGCCGGCTAGTTTCACGGAAGCGGCTTTTGAAAGGTGTTTTTTCAAACCTCAGTAGTGTAGATATGTGTGGACTCTCCATTCCAACATGGATGCCGGGAACGTGAATTCCGATAGAAAACTACCGATGCAAAGCATCGTCGGGTGCCAAGCGGCACGAGACGAAACTGTCCATTGCTAGTTTTGTATCGGAAAATCAGATAAACTAGACCCTTACACGAAATAAAAAACCGAGGTAATTCTGTTGGCATAGCGTCCCTTGAGTGCAACAGGACGCCATCTGCAATGCTAAGGCATTGCAGATGGCGCCTTGTTGCACTCATGTGACGATATTTTGTTGCGTCTTAAATTCAATTGGAAAACAGATTTAACGCCAGTTTAGTACTAGCGTAAAACACGATTGCATAACACGAGCAAGCATTTTGTTTATTGGGGTTTTCATTTTCTAACAAACATCCGATGCCGAAAATCTTTCGTCTTTTTCTAGTCTACTTTTACTGCAGACGTTCGTTGTGTCCTTTTGGTAGAATGGAGCCAGTCTGTCTGCCGGACAAACCTTTTCTCTCTTTAGAGTTCCAAAGTTGAAAATGCTTTGAAATAGTTGCGGTAGGTTTATGAAATTGCCTTGACCTGTTACGAACCTATTGCTATCGGTGGCTAACTGAGCAGTTCCAGTCAAACAGTCTAAGCGAAAAAGAACCTTGCACGAGAACACTGAACAAGACCTCTTGCAAGTAAGAAAAACTTGTAATATTTGGAGATCATGTGTCTGTTTGGGCATCCAGTTAAGCTGAAAAACCCCTCTTTTCAGACTTTTTAACTTTAAACATTTGGCCCAAATGATCTCATTTTAGGCCCGAATTAGAACTTATTAGAAATTATATCGTTCAAACTACATTTCCACTTACAGTTTTAGGTTTGTGAAATGTTTGAATTATACTTTTAAAGAGTTGGCCATAACACGGGTCAAACAGATGTCAAAACGTTATTACTGGGGTGTTATGGTTTTCGGGGAACGTCGCAGTTTGTATACTAGTAGAATCAATTTGTCGCTGGAGGAACTGATTCCACAACAATACAAGACAACTAACGTTTTTAGTACAAAGCCACTTTGAGCGGCAAGGAATACCATGAATTACAGGTGTGAGTTTCATTTACCAGATACACTTCTGACAGACCGTTGGAAAGGTCCCCCAAGAGCCCTTTCCCGCATGTCAGTTACAGTACAAGACAAATGAACCAATGTGAACTAGTTTTTGCATCTGCCGAGTTAACCCTTTACCTAACGTAACGGCCAAAACCGGCCAGCGCTATTCTCAAAAATCGCCAATTAATTTTCATTATTTTTTTCATTTTTTGTCTCAAAAACATAGGTTATAACCCCTCGTTGGAACGAGCTCGTCGAGCTCGTTCCAACGAGGGGTCATAACCTATGTTTTTGAGACAAAAAATGAAAAAAAATTAGTTCAAGAATTATTTTTGCAAGTGTCGTCTGCTTTTCATGTTAGGTAAAAGGTTAATGGCTGCAATAGAAAGCACAAAATACAGAATGATAACTGGATGTGGGAGTGGCGGGTGCGGACAAATAATTTTAAATGGGCAAAATTATGATTTGCAGTTGGGCAGCTGCTTTTGAATTTCGATCCTTCAAACGGAATTCAGTAAAATCTTATTATATCCAATTACCCTCCATTGACATTGGCGCAAAAAAAACCTCTACACACACAGCAGAAAAAATGTTCCAAAGAGGCAATGAAGATGTCAACAGAAGGTTGGTTGATTTATATTGAAGGATTGATATTCAACTCTATTACACAATATTAACCCTCACCGTGCTGAGCATCTTTAGGCAGTAATCACTGTCGAAAGAATGGTTATTTCATTTCATTTGTGTTTTTTTAAATTAGTTTCATTTTAATTTAATTTTTTATTTTGATTTTTTGGAATGGGGGATGGGGGTAATAATAATGATGTCTTCGTGGTGAGATTTACACGAAAAAAATCGGAGCAGGTCTTACAAATTTGCGTTGATTATTGGGGTTTAACATCATTTTCGACAACCGGGGTAACCTCGTGTCCAAATTTTACGGATAGAGGAATCCGGAGTACCACCGAGCAACGGCGAGCAACTGTCAGGCTCCAACATACTAACTCCACATAAGCAGGGTTAGCATTGGTTGTTGAAGACATGTGCACCATCGACGTGCAGTACGCCTTAATGTTCCGCAGTTATCATAAGATACAAATGACAAAATGAAAGTAATTCTGTCTATTGGGTGCAGTAACTTCAGTCCCCAGACAGACACAAACTGACATTGTTTTGCGAAAGTTGCCCCCTCAGTGCATTGTACTTCGATAACCTGAAGTTAGACTGCATTTGTCTTAGTGGATCTTTTTCTAGAGTTTGCAGCAGTGTTGATGAAGAGAAGGTAAAAACATCGTAAACTTCTGGCTTTAAGGGTTTATCATCCCCGCAATCCGGCACCCCTTTCTAAGTTCTGGGCTATCTGTTTCTGCAAATGTCACGATCTTGGTATTGGATATGGTCTCAGATTTTGTCGCACATCCCCAAAGTTCTCCGAAAATACTCCCGACATCTTTCAAATACAGGTACGGGTGTTTCCGGATGGGCGCAGATGCAGATCATGTCCAACCATCACCCAGTCGACCGTTTTGCACTTCCATTGATGCTTCAAGTGACATCAAAAGCCCTGAATGGTCGGACTCCTGATTAACTGGGCAGTTTGGTGCATCATTATGTACCATCTCGACTCCTCCGTTCAAGAGTTTCGAACTCCCTGAAATCCAAATCAGGCGTCATTGTAACGGCGGGCGATTGGGCGTTTTCCGTGGCTAGTCCCACTCTTTGGAATAGGCTGCCCGATCACTTAAAAGGCACCTCAGACATTAGAAAGCTTCAAAATTGCACTGTAAACCCACTTTTTCGCCCGCGCTTTCATTGTTAACTTTGTATCAACTTTATAATACATGTACAATATAGCAGCATAGCATTGTAAAGCCTGAGAGCGCAATTTCGTGGATTCATGACTAAACTGTATTCCATTCTACCGTGGTTCTGAAATCTTTAGCAGTGTCCTTGGTTTGTTCCTGCACAGTCAGGTTTCTCGACTGCCATCACCTGCAACTTTCTGAACAGAAGAATGCTTCCAGAAAAAAGTTTCAAACATACTTTGGTTTGTCTGAACATTACGTTCTTTTGTTGGGCATGCTGAAATGCATCAGAGCTTTCGTCGGTCAAAAATTCAATTTGTTTTCATGAGTTTCCATTTGAATGCTGGACATTTTTCGTCTACCAGTACAGTTACAAATATAAAACTGCCATCTTCCTCTCACCGCAGGTTTTATTTTGTAAATCTTAAATTACTTGTTCAAAACTCCTAATTCAAGTTTCGATTATGGATTGATATCACATTTGTTGTCAAAACCAAGACAAGACTTCGATTGTTTGGCTTGTACCTAATCCAAAATTTCTTTAGATACACTTGCTGCTACTCCTCCCCGTCGGCTTCCATGTTTGGATAGACACAATCGATAAACTTTGAATATGCTCATAGTGATATACATTAAGTAGTTTCCCTTTTCTGTATCTATTGCAAAACGTTTCAGCAAAGTTCGTTCCAGGTCTGTTATTAGCCGTTGTTAATTAATGTTCAGATAACCAATTCCGTAGCTCGTTGATTCTATGATCTCGGCGGTTTTAAATTCCTATTTTGAGACATCAGGTTTTCGTTTTGAGATTCCATCAACAAACTTACTTCCATCTTCTCCAATAGGGCTTCAGGTCCAAGATTCTTTCTCGGGGAATGTTAATGTCGAAAGGTGAGTTTCATTGATGCTATTCCAATAGTAGTGCAAGCTTGTTTCCAAATTACTTAAGTTCTATTGTTTTTATGGTTTGTAACGTAGGTAGTAAATTGTGTTTCGTGGATGTCTCACTTGTAAGTAAAACAAGTTGTGGGTTCATTTTCTCAAAAGATTGTAGAAACCACATGATTAACAATTTTGACAATCATAACTGATAACAGTACGATGACCGTATTCTTTTCAACACTGCCTTTTGGCCATGTCCCATGTTTTTTCACAAACTGTTCAGAAAACTTTGCTACCATTTCTTTACCTGGTTATCCAGGACTTTCCATAATCATTGTGGTGACGAAACATACTTTGGAAGTGCTATTGATCCCCATAATTTGAGATTTAAGGTTCAAGTTGACTGGTGTTGCCATCTTATTGTAGATCGTCAGTCCCAGTCTCCTTCAAATATTAAATTCATAGAAGCGTTTGGTGTTCGCTGGTGAATGTATCCTGTCAAGTTCAATTTTCCGTCCGTTTTTGTTATCGACACAAACACTCCTATCTCTCGGTCAAGGTGTCATGTCCTTGACGGTTGCACTTCTGGGCGCATGCGTAATAGACGAGTAATTCGAATATGATGGGTATCAGCTTGATCTTGCATGGTTATTGGCCAACAGGTGACGTGTCTTGCAGCCGTACCATGAAGCATCGTCTTCCACTAAAGAATCGAAAATGTTTTCTAATAGGTCAAATAGTAGCAATACTTTTCCTTTTCCACAAAGATTTAAGATATGAATGTTGAGTGGATTTTTCCTTTGGTGAAGTTCTATTTGGCGATAAAAATATTTCTCCTGGAGTTAAACTGCTGCCGTAAACTTGATCCAGTGTGCCCAGGAAAACGCCATTAACCAACTGTAATGAGTGACAAACGAAATGCATTCCTGAAAAAAAAACTGCACTTAAGCTTGAAAACTGAGGATCTTCAAAAATGTTCTTAGTAGCACAATTATAACGTTTGGTATAAAACAAATATCCAGGGAAAATGAACTGAATGTCCTGCTGCCAGAAGCTGTATGCCGACTATTGTGTTAACATGTTCACACGCGAGTTCCATTTCTTGACAAAGGGGGTGGTACTGTAAAAAGCATAGTGTGTTCATTTTATCTCGGGTTTTAAATATGCAATATTCTCAATGAGTTGATATGAGTGTTTGCGATGTCTGAAAACTACTTTAAATGTTTACCGCATCTGTCTTGCTCCAAAGTTCACGGAGTTTCCAGGCGGTAGAAGTGATTTTTTTATACAGCAGTAGATATATTAATATTCAGATGGAATGACAAAAGACCGATGACTAGTTCTGTTGGAAAATATTCAAATTCGAACCCAAACTGATGAAATCGCAGTTTGATCTTCCATGTTGAACACGACGTTTCTTGCAGGCAGGTTGTAAAGCAGCCTTATCCATTAATGAATCTAATATACGCTCAAATTCCCCCTATCAGTTTTTAAATCAAAACGTATTTCGAGGTCACAAATATAGCGGATAGTTCCGTTTTCTTTAATTATCAGTCGATCCAGTGGCTACAGTTTTCCTCTACGACAAAGATATGCATGTTGAGTTGATTTTGCCGTTGTTGAAGGCAATGTTCCATTTGCAGATAGATTCATTTTCTCATTGGAGTATAAAATACCAGCCATTACCAGATCAAATTAATGAATGGCGGAAATGAAATGCTTTCCTGAAATAACTGGGCCGAGGTGTATGACATAGGCTATTTCCTTCACAAAATGGCTCCGGCAGTTCGATCAGATCCTTCCATACTATGCAAGCTCAAGGGAAATGATGCCCAAAGCTGCAGTCTCCTGACTGTTTCAGTGTTCTTCACATGTAAGCTACAAATTCCGTTTCTGTTCAGCGGCGGTGGTTTTGTAAATGGCCATCAGTACACCTTGGTTCTCCGTTTTTGAATTTTCATTGTTCTCTGCAGTAAGTAGATGCCCGTGTGTTTTGGATCGGCAATGTGGGGAAACTACTAATATTGACCGCTTCTGTCTTTATGTTTAAAGTTGAAGTTTTCTTAACAAGGTACTCTTATCTATGTAAGAGTGAATATGCCAATAGCTTGATGAATCGACATCCAAGATTGACAAAGCATATGATCAGTGTAAAACTGAACTGGAGTACAAATTCCTGACCAAACACCGTGATCAGTTCTGTTTGCTTGTCCAATCCAATCGATTTTGACACGTCTTATGAATTCGCACCTTTATCCTCAGGTCTAAAACTGGTTGGTTCACGTAATATTGATGTAGAGTCAACTATCAAATAGCTTCGCCCAGACAACCCTGCACGATGCGGTTGTACCACACCCTCGCACACTCGGGGTATGTACAAGTGCATATACTGTGTTGGATGTGCTGATGTCCATACTTCTTCAAATGAATAGTGGCTTTACCAGAGACCATTTGCAATTCCACTGCTTCAAAAACGAGCTTCAAATTATGTGGATTTAAACGTTGCTACTTCGGAGGGTTCAGTTTATATGCGTTTCTGCTCGCGATATGATGATTGTCAATTACATCAAGAGTAATCATCCAGTCTTGCGAACGTGTCCACAAAAGGGGCTCCAAATCCAGTCAGTGTTTTCTGTATTTTCTCAAGAGCCAGGATGGGTTACCACAAATCCGTGATTAATTCTCTATAGTTCTGCAACGGAGTCTTCACGAATGTATACTTTTCTGACGCTCTGTCAATTGACAATATATTTAGTCATTTTATGGGGATAACTTCCTTGCAGCTGTCGAATATTTGTCCATTGAATTTTAGGTTACTATCAGCATTTGTGGCTGTATCCGAAGCCATAAAAAATTCATCCATATTTCTTCTTAAAGGACTCGGCCCTGATATTGGAGTGGAAATGTTAAATGTCGGGTATGTTTGGCAATGTACATCAAGAAATCGCCTTGTGCTGTAATCTGCTCTTTATACTTGAGGGATCGACCTGTCTAGTCTTGACTGCGAACTTGCACTGTCAGAATGTGTTTGGAGGTTAACAACGGACAACATTATGTACTTTAGAAATTGGATTGGCTTTCATTTATGAACATTTCTTGTTCAATTGCAATTTTAGCTCCACCGATTTGTTTGACTGCAAGACGAGAGCATTAACTGTATACTGGCGGTTTTGAGGTTTTCTGGCGAGGGTTCTGAGCACTGAAGATAGTACCATTAGAAATACTCCGTGTAGTAATTCGAATGGTAATAGAAACGCAATTGTGTTTCCTTTGGAGCATCAGCGTGAACAACGTCTTCTGTTGGCCAATTGTCAAGTTGTGTGATCAAAGTCATTGGAGTCGTTAACTGCTCAAACTGTCAATCCAGGGGTCAATACTATAAAACTTTTGCAATTGTATTTTTCAGAATTGCATTTTCCATTTATGGAAATAACTAACTGAAATGAATCATTTAGCATTTTCAAAGATGTGGAAATTTGCCAGCTGGCAAATTTCCACATCTTTTAAAATGCTAATGATTCATTTCCGTCATTTATATTCACTCATAGAAAATACAATTCGGGAAAATACAATTGTAAAAGTTTTATAGTATTGGTCCCAGGTTTGAAATACAAGGGTATCCAACTGTTTCTATATCTGCAACTGAGCCGATCACTTTCAGATATTCTGGGCATGACTGCTAGTTCTCTAGTATATAGAAAGCCTATTGTACTTTTGTTCCGCAACAAGAAAGCTTACCTCACATTCCAGGTCGTTTGACTCAGTAACGGTTTACAAACTATTATCCTTCAATGTCAGACCCTTACTCCATTGCAATGTTATGTATATGCTTTTGAGCAGTTGGATGAAGCCGTATCCTCCTACATTTCCACATCCATGCACGATACTGCAGTTGTATATAAATGATGCAATATGCCAACAGTCTTTTAGGTTAAATCTTCACATTGTATATGCCCGGAAATCCTGGTCTTGAAAATGGGCCAAAAACGTTTCTCCATATCTCGGGGTCATACTCGGTAAACGGCGGGTGAATAGGATACCAGATGAAATCTTCATTCAATCTGTGTCCCTCCAAATGTTTTAACTATTAACCTTCACGAGCTAGGATGTCTGGTTTTAAATTCTAAACCTTCCGTTAAATGGCGATTGGATTGCCAAGATTGTCAAAAATGGCTTGTTTTCGATGTTGAGCTTTACGGATTTTAAACTTATACTTTTGGTGTGTTGATCGAGGCCATTTCATCTGTCTGGTGTTTTTGTTTGGAACGCTACTGATTAAGACCATTTTGCAGAAAATGTGACAGAATCGTGGGGCCGGGACGTTCCACTCAATGCCATTCTTGCACAATTGTCATATTTCAACCCGAACAACAACGTCAAAACATCTGGTCAGTTCTTCACTTACATTGCAATTTGTAAAAATGAGCCCATAAGTGAGACTAGTCCTAACAGTATTAGCCTTTATGTGGCAAATTGTATCGGTCACGCGTCCGCATTCATACAGGTCGCCCAACTCCACTTCAATCTTCAAATAACTGAGTGCCGTGAGGATAACATACGTAGCCTGTACCATGTAGGCAAGTGGCAAGGCAGTCTCTCCAGTCCTTTGTTGGCCTGCATGCCAATCCAGTCCCTTGTTGGCCTGCATGCCAATTCAGTCCCTTGTTGGCCTGCATGTCAATCCAGTCCCTTGTTGGCCTGCATGCCAATCCAGTCCCTTGTTGGCCTGCATGCCAATCCAGTCCCTTGTTGGCCTGCATGCCAATCCAGTCCCTTGTTGGCGTGCATGCCAATCCAGTCCCTTGTTGGCCTGCATGCCAATCCAGTCCCTTGTTGGCCTGCATGCCAATCCAGTCCCTTGTTGGCCTGCATTCCAATCCAGTCCCTTGTTGGCCTGCATGCCAATCCAGTCCCTTGTTGGCCTGCATGCCAATCCAGTCCCTTGTTGGCCTGCATGCCAATCCAGTCCCTTGTTGGCCTGCAGCCAATCCAGTCCCTTGTTGGCCTGCATGCCAATCCAGTCCCTTGTTGGCCTGTATGCCAATCCAGTCCCTTGTTGGCATGCATGCCAATCCAGTCCCTTGTTGGCCTGCATGCCAATCCAGTCCCTTGTTGGCCGGCATGCCAATCCAGTCCCTTGTTGGCCTGCATGCCAATCCAGTCCCTTGTTGGCCTGCATGCCAATCCAGTCCCTTGTTGGCGTGCATGCCAATCCAGTCCCTTGTTGGCCTGCATGCCAATCCAGTCCCTTGTTGGCCTGCATGCCAATCCAGTCCCTTGTTGGCCTGCATTCCAATCCAGTCCCTTGTTGGCCTGCATGCCAATCCAGTCCCTTGTTGGCCTGCATGCCAATCCAGTCCCTTGTTGGCCTGCATGCCAATCCAGTCCCTTGTTGGCCTGCAGCCAATCCAGTCCCTTGTTGGCCTGCATGCCAATCCAGTCCCTTGTTGGCCTGCATGCCAATCCAGTCCCTTGTTGGCCTGCATGCCAATCCAGCCCCTTGTTGGCCTGCATGCCAATCCAGTCCCTTGTAGGCCTGCATGCCAATCCAGTCCCTTGTAGGCCTGCATGCCAATCCAGTCCCTTGTAGGCCTGCATGCCAATCCAGTCCCTTGTAGGCCTGCATGCCAATCCAGTCCCTTGTAGGCCTGCATGCCAATCCAGTCCCTTGTAGGCCTGCATGCCAATCCAGTTCTTTGTAGGCATGCATGCCAATCCAGTCCCTTGTTGGCCTGCATGCCAATCCAGTCCCTTGTTGGCCTGCATGCCAATCCAGTCCCTTGTTGGCCTGCATGCCAATCCAGTCCCTTGTTGGCCTGCAGCCAATCCAGTCCCTTGTAGGCCTGCATGCCAATCCAGTCCCTTGTTGGCCGGCATGCCAATCCAGTCTCTTGTTGGCCTGCATGCCAATCCAGTCCCCTGTAGGCCTGCATGCCAATCCAGTCCCCTGTAGGCCTGCATGCCAATCCAGTCCCTTGTAGGCCTGCATGCCAATCCAGTCCCTTGTAGGCCTGCATGCCAATCCAGTCCCTTGTAGGCCTGCATGCCAATCCAGTCCCTTGTAGGCCTGCATGCAATCCAGTCCCTTGTAGGCATGCATGCAATCCAGTCCCCTGTAGTCCTGCATGCCTGTCCATTCCCCTGCAGGCCTGCATGCCAGTCCATTCCCCTGTAGGCACGCATGCCAATCCACTCCCTTGTAGACACACATGCCAATCCAGTCCCTTGTAGCTCTCCACTTCCAGTGCTTTGTAGCTCTACAAATCCAGTATCTTGTAGCTCTGCGTGCTAATCTAGTGGTTTGTAGCTCTACATGCATATACAGTGCCATGGATGTCAACATACAAAACGATAAAGAGGGCAACATACAAGTCAAGTGCGAAGTAGGTCTGCAAACCAATCCAATGTCTTGTGGTTCTTCATAGCTATCCTGTTCTAGGTAGGTATTCATGCCAATCCTATGCAAAGTAGGTCAAAATACCGATTCAGTGCCAAAGTGGTCTACATTAACCACACATTATCGAACACTACTCATCGACATTGTTGCTGTTACCAGATTTCAAGTCTTCCCTTGGGTGGATAGTGCATTTTGACCCTTGCATTATGAACCTTGAATATTGTTCTTACAATGGTCTTATTTCCGTGAAAGGACTAGCTATCTAATTGGTCTTCATGCTTATATTATACTCCCACAATCAGTCATTGTGGTTACGTCATCGCACATTAGTGCTTTTTGGTAGAAATTAGACAAACTAGAAAGTGTAAATGCAAACAGATGAATCTTGAATCTGAAACCCCCTCATGGAACCCGTAGTTAAGCCATTTTGAGGTCTAATCGATGGATTTGTTTATTGGGGTTTAATGACAATTTCTACAGCAAGGGTCACCTCGTGTCGGACAGCTTTACGGGTGGAGGAAGAGAACCACCGAGCAAAGGCGAACAGCTGTCACCCCCCCCCCCCCTCCCCCCCCGCGCCAACATACTAACTCTACACAAGCAGGGTTAGCAGTGGTTGAAGACAAGTGCACCATCGACGTGCAGTACACCTTAGTACACAACGTTACCGCGCCCCAACATGGGCAATGGGGTGAAGTGTCTTTTCCAAGGACACAACGCGGTTGCCGCCTAAACGAGGGAACCAGGCTCAAAAGTAACTTAAAACATGGTAGGGTCACAGAAGACAGCCACCAGTCTTCAACCCATATTCTAATAAATATTCTGTTTCAGACGAAAAGCTGATAATCTGAGGTTGTTTAACACATCGGGCGGTTTAATTAATATTTCCAACGTGCTGCACGAGGCTTTCGATTGGATATACGAATTAATCTACCAAACATTCACCGGGTTCACGTTCCATATTTTAGTTCATGGAACATCGTGGTGTTTTATCGTTTAAGTGCTTTGATGAGTTCAAAGACTTAACCCTTTATCTAACTCACTGGTAAAATTAACAGCGATTTATACCATGATTACCTATTTTATATTTATATATAAAAAGCCTATGACAAGTTTTAGCTTTACACACCAACCGTGGTGAACACGCCTGTAATGGGATTTCATTTGTTAAAATTTGCACCTACAGAGGAACTGCATCCAAGTTGGCCTTTTGTGACCCCGCCTTGAATGCAAACTTGTCTAAATTTATCGCGCGTCGTCTCGCGAAGGGTGAAATTAGTTATTACGTTTTTAAATAAGTTTACCTGATAAGACACCAAAAATTAACAAGCATACGTTGTCTCATGTTAAAGCATCCATAACTCGAAATAGTATGTTATGTTAAAATGAAAAAAGGCTCAGTAATTTGCGCGTTTCGTTTTCTATTTCGTTACTGAGATAAACTTGCCAGCTTAAGAACCGTCCACCGGTACTCATGTAAACAAACAGAATCGCGCGTGTGAATATTGATTTATTCAACTTTTAAAATTATTTATCTGCCGATCATGGTACAAATAAAATATACCCAAAGTAGCTTGGGGTACTAAATGTTCACCACTCGTGAAGTAGTGAACATTTGGTACAGTTAGATAAAGGGTTAATTCAGGTGGCCAATACTATAAACATTTCATTGGATGCGTTAACAGTAGAGCTAAATGGCCAGGGTGAGCGATGGAGAGGGGTGGGGATACCATGCTTTTCTTTTCTTCATCTGTACTTGATCTGTTTCTTTTATACAGTAGCCACCAAAGATGCATTTCAAGCCAAACCAATGTGGCCACTTCTAGTTCGCAGAGTAGAAAGCCACTAATTACATCAACGATGGGAATCAAACAGATGGACAAAATTTGTAATCAAGTCTCATTAAGCTTTATTACTATTTAGATGATCTGTTTTTGAACCCAACAGCTCTGATGGGTGATGAAAGAGCCAGATTTGTTTTCGAATTTTAAAAATTATAAAATTTCAAATGGTTTAAATTTTGAGGTAGCTACTGTAGAGTTGATGCAGCTGAAACCCACTCACCTCCTCTGTCGAACTGAAAATATGCAGCTTTTTGTCCATAGAAACTTCAATTCACAAAGGAGCACACTTTATTTCCAATTATAAAATAAAAGCTGGTATTTCAGAAAAAGCCTTGGCTAAAATTCAACAAAACCATTAATGCGTCCCCCATTGGAACGTGCTCGTCGAGCTCGTTCCAATGAGGGGTCGCATGATATGGTTTTGTTGAACTTTTTTGAAAACTGATTTAAAATAAATTTTGATATCTTGTGTGTTGGTGTACTGAAAGTCTAAACCCAGAACTGTCTTCAATGGATGAGATGGTGAAAAAAAAACTGCATGTATAGACAAACAAACTAACGAATGGTGATGACCGGGCCATGATAAACCGCCTGACAAAAAACTTAATTAGTATTTTATATTGATCTTGCGTGTTTTCGGGGAAGTTTTGGTTGGGGACTATAGCGGACATCCGAAAAATTCGCGCTTTTCCGACGAAAATGTACTTACTATATCCCTGTCGTTGTTAGTATACAAGTGAGTTTCATTTTTATTTATACGTGTATTAGTAGTTTTATTCTCACAAAGCTATTTTAATCATGATACATGAGTCACAAGGACACCCTGAAAAAAATAACATTTTATTTTTTTTATTTTTATTTTTTTTTTTGTCAGTGCGGTTTTTACGTTAAAGAGAAGAGAGAGTTATTTACTGCACATGCGCACCGAGGAAAGTGTTTTTCATATTCCTGTTGAAAGATGAAAAAAACAGGTTTCTCTTTTTTTAGCGAAAAAAGAATAACCAGAGAAAAAAACTAGTTCACGCGATTTCCGAATAACACCCGAATTCGCGGCAAACGCGACGTAATTGCGATAGCGACACTGGGCATTGCAAAATGTGAATGCAGTAAATAACGAATCGAGCTTCAAGTTTTCACAGCGGTATTTAACCAAAGAAAGATAACCGCTGGATTCACAAAGCAGGGTCACCAGCGATATCTTTCAGCTGATTCAACTGGAATATCCGCGTACAGAGATCGGCCCCTCTTCCCAAACCAGGGTTCAAATTTTAACACAAAAATGTCTCTATAGCATAAAATATAATGGAAGTGATAATTCGATTTTAAAAATATGCTCATTAATTAACGATTTTTAAAAATAGGCCATGGCATTATTTTGCTAGAAAATGGATATTAAATGAAAATGCAGATTCATTTTTGAGTTAACTTTACGTGACCCACGGGACTGGCTCTACCCCCACCATTGTACGCAGCTTAACCGGTCACAGCAATATCAGTTTTCTCCCTTTTGAACGTCACCTAAGTCCAATGTCATATGCCTCAAGTGTTGTGAATGAAAAGACTGCTTCAGTTGGTATTTGGGAAGAGGTCCAGGACTCGACGGCCAGTTGGGGCCCCAAAAAAACAAACCTGTACATACCATTTTCCATCTGCAATCCTCTATCCTCGCCTCCTGAATTATGCAGATTTGGCAGCTCCTCCATCTCCAGAATAAGTTCAAAGTTCAAACACATATCACAAAAATGTCCGGCAAGACGTGTTTCTGAAGAAACGTCTTGAACACAAACTTGTCTTGTGTAGCTCTTACCATTTCATCCTGGATACGAGTTCATCGATAGGTATTGTTATCCTTCATACACAAATGTGTACAACTACCAATGAAACCATATTCAGCATAAAACGGTAGAAGCACAAGCGACCTATTCTCAATCACGGCTCACATTGAACGGGTCAAGCAGAACCTAATGTTTTAATGAGTCGACTGAAGTATAGAGAAAATTGTAAAATGAATAGAAAGTTGAATGTTTAGAATTCTCCGCTTCTAGTTTTCTCGTTGACTTTGGACAATTTTCTTTGAAAACGATTCGTATATTTCATCGCTCGCCAACTGATGAATATTGATATGAGGGAGAGAGATGAATGTACTTGAAACGTTATCAAGGGAAAGTCGAGCCAAATGACAGCAAGAAAATTTAAAGCTGGTACTTTTACATTTTTTTTAAATTAACATACGACACTACCTTCTGTTCAATCTACAATTTTCTTATCAGATATCATCAAAACCTACCGTGCGTCGACTCTACGAACAAACCAACTATTTACTACACAACACTCCGTGGCTTTTGCCACGCCTATTCTTCCTATATAACTCCAACACATCGGCTTACGACCTACATTCTCTTGCCGATATTCATGAATAAGGCATCAGCTACCTGAAAAGAGAAAAATTAACCACAATAAATGGTCTGTTTTCATGTAAAATTAAAGTACAAATATTTCATTTAGAAATTTGTCTATTGGTGCTTAATCCTTTACCTAACATGGCGTCCAAAAATGGCCAGAAAATTAACCATAAAAAGGATGCAGTAGCCGAAAATCTCCGAAAATTCTCAATAATACCATACAAATATGGATATCATTGGAACCAGCTCGATGAGCTGGTTCAAAATGATATCCATATTTGTATGTTTTTATTTAATTGAAATTTTTGCTAAATTTCAAATTCAGTTTATTTATTTTTTTTAAATACAGTATTTGGAAAGGGGTTAAGGTGCTTTCTTCATCTATGGTTATCTCAAGGCTGCAACATGGGTATGAAGTCACGTTTCCCCAACGAAACCTGTGCTGCCCACTTTGGAGAACTTCTACCCCAGGCGTTGGTCACGGGGTCCTAATTTACCAGTAAAGCATTAACCTGTTTATCACACAAAAAACACTTCTCCACATGCACTTGAAATTGGTCTAGTGAAACAATACTATAGGAGTCGAAAACTCTACAAGGGAACAAACTCAGGAAACTCCCAAAAGACAGGGAGGGGTTAAAAAAAGAATTCAGGTTTTTTATACGTGACTTAACACAGGAATCACCTCGACGTGATGACTCATTTAACCCTTAACCTTTTACCTAACGAATTGTCCCACCCCCGCCCCACCGTGTGATTTACAAATTGAGCGGTTCAAAACATTTCAACAAAGCCATATGTGGCCTCTCATTGGAACGAGCTCGTTCCAATGAGGGGCTACAAGGTTTTATTGAAATTTCCTTGAA
Organism: Pictodentalium vernedei; assembly: GCA_031216915.1. Lineage (NCBI taxonomy): Eukaryota > Metazoa > Mollusca > Scaphopoda > Dentaliida > Dentaliidae > Pictodentalium > Pictodentalium vernedei. Next base: position 155,819,845 of record CM062288.1, on the reverse strand, counting down.
ACACTTGAAATATTCAAAATAGTTATTGGAGGTCAAGGATCACCAAAGCACCTTTAAAGTAACTTTTAAGTTAACCCAAACGTTGCTGGTTGGATGCCCATTTTGTTGTAGAAGGTGATTAAAGAATTTGGCATTCAATGGTCATCCCCCCACCTACCCAACGTTGCTTTGTGCAGTACTAGAGAATTAAATTTCTTTTCCAGACCAATTTTAATATCCACATCTAGAGTCTAAAAACCAAGCTAGCTCTATGGAGAGTTGGGACAAATTGGATTTTTTTTAACATTTTAACAATATTGCCTCTGTCAGTCGTGCTCCAAGTATAGAATATGATTCTGACACTTTTCCAGTTTTCTAGGCCGTGCTTTAGTTGGGGTGGCATTAAAAACTTGAAACACCAGCCCAGACCACACAACCAATATAATTGTCTATTTTTATATTTCGCACAGCTCCAGACCTATACTTATTGGTGTTTTAGGGCCACACATTTCCGCATAATGGCTAATTGTGACCACAACATGGATATAAAGTCAAGTCCAGCCAATCATTGAAACCCATGTTGCCCATTTCACAAGCACTGGTGACTGTCCTATTTTACCAGTAAAACGGTACATGTTTACCTCAGTAAACAAGCACTGCTTCCCTTCCTGGGGTTCCCATTGGGTTGCTCCAGGCCTACAATTACAACGAACGCAACACGTTGCAATGTGGGGCCAGAAACCGTAGATGAAAACCAAGTTACCATCTGAATAGGGATTCTTTGTTGAGGTTTAACATCACGTTCAACAGCCAGGACGATGTCGTGAATGACAATTCTAAGACCGAGCAACCGGGCGGAAGCAAAAGCAGCGGCTAATACCTGATCCAACTTACTAAACGACACATGCAGAATTAGTATTGCTTGAAGGCTGGTGTACCATCGACGTGTTGTACTCGGCACACTTCACAAGCGTGCACTGAGCTATATCTTTGCCCAGTTACGCAAATGTGGGTTATGACCGAACTTACGACCTTTCGATTTGAAGTTCAATGCGTATACCAGTTAACCGCTACCGAGCTAGAAGTTCATCAGATTCGATATTTCAAGAATTAAGCCCTTTCCCTGAACCCATTTAGTAACTTCCGGGAGAAAAAGCTGTGTTCGCAAAACGATTTATTTATTGGTGTTTAAGGTCACATACTTCTACACAATGGCTAATCATGACCACAACATGGAGATAAAGTCAAGGTCAGTCAATCGTTTATACCCCATGTTGCCTATTTTAGAGGATTTGCACCTCCATCATTAGTGACTGGGTCCTATTTTAGCAGTAAAACGGTGCTTGTTTACCACAGTAAACAAGCACTGTCAAACTTCCAGGGGTTCCCGCGGGGGTCGCAAAACGATAGATTTCAACGGTCAAATATTGATCTCTGAATACTTCCAAATTCTTGACAAATGGGTGTGGTCTGTTTTAGACGGTGTACAGAATTAGACAAACTAACTTTACCAAACCTGTCTGGCAGACATTTACATTTTGATTAACTCCCAAATACTGATGTCACAATACCAACATTTGAGCCAGCATTTTTTTTTACCATAATACAGTAACACATTTAACCAAATCAATCTTGTTTGAGAGCACATTGAGCTCAGACCAACAAGATTACATTGGTCAAAATATTTGCGGCATTATGGAAAAAATGCATCTTGAAATTTATGTTTCGACATCAGTGTGCAAAGAGATTAAACCTTTTTACCCAACGCAGACGATATCGAAAATTACTATTTTAAATATTTTTCCAAAGTTTTCAAAACATTTCAACAAAACCATATCATGTGACCCCTCGTTGGAACGAGCTCGACGAGCTCGTTCCAACGAGGGTTCACATGATATGGTTTTGTTAATTTTTTTAAAAATAATATTTTTTCCACTGCTGAATTTGCGTATTACGCGGGCGGATGCGGCCGATTCGCTGGCTAAAGGGTCAACCAAAAAATGCAAATGTCTACTACCCATGTTCTGTTTTAAGAATTTGCCTAGAACTGTACAGATAAAAACGAACCAATTTGTTTACAATTTGAACGATTCTATATCAGCTTGGGACATTTTACAATAGGGAGTGCAGTGAGGTCCAGTTTGATGTCAACAGTTCTGGCACTGGAAGGCAATTGTAAAACTCGAACCCACCCAGTTAGCAAATTACCGGGATTTATTATGGTTTAACGACACTTGACAGCCAGAGTCACCTCACGCCGGGCAGTTTTACAGGTGGGGCAAGCCCGAGAAGCCGGTCAGAACCACCGAGCAGCGGCAAGCAAGTGTCCGACACCCCAACGTACCAACTCCGCACGAGCAGTGTTAGCATTGGTTTAAGACAAGTGCACCATCGACGTGCAGTAGGCCTTAGTACACAGCGCCACCAGTCGGAATTAAATGTCTAGCCCAAGGACAAAGAGCAGTTAGCCCTGGTGAGGATCTGACCATGGACCCTCCGGTTTAACCCTTTACCCAACGAATCAGCCGCATCCGTCCACGTAATATGCATATTCAGCAGTTGAAATTTTTTTTTTAAATTTCAGCAAAACCAAATCATGTCGCCCCTCGTTGGAACGAGCTCGTCGAGCTCGTTCCAACGAGGGGTCACATATGGTTTTGTTGAAATTTTTTGAAAAATTTGAAAAAATGATATTTAAAATAAATTTTGATATCGTCTGCGTTGGGTAAAAGGTTAAAGTCTAATGCCGTAACCACTGAACCCCCATCGCTCCGAAGGTAGTAGATTAATCAAGAAAAAATAGTATTAAATCTTCTGGATGTTGCTAGAACTATTTTGCTCCGTTTCCTACCACAGGAATGAGCGGAAATGCTGGTTTCATTAATTTTAAACAGCAATAAGTTTTGTAGTTAAAATGACGCAGTAGGAGTCAAAGGTTTTTATTTATTGGTGCTTAAGGTCACAATTTGGCACAACGGTTACCCATGACTGCAACACGAATATAAAGGAAACTGCACCCAATTGTTTTCACCAATGTTGCCCATTTTAGAGGACTTCCACCAGAACAATGGTGGCCGGGTCCATTTTTACTAATAAAACAGCATGTCTACCCTAGTGCACAAGCACCGCTTTTCTTTCCAGAGTTCCCACGCGGATCGACGGTTATCACATGGATGTAGTACGAGAGATAAACTGGATACAGCGCGTGTCATTTATATTTGCAATGTGCACTAGCCGATCGGAAAACGCGTTATTTAGTGGGGTTCAACGATACTTCGGACAGCGAGGTCATCTCGCGTCGGACAGTTGTATGGGTGGAGCAAACTGATAAAGAGAACCACCTTTGAGAACTACCACCTGTCATACCTCCGAAGGTAATACGCACAAGCATAGCTTGCATTGCACCATCTACTTGCAGTACGCCTTGTTACAGAGCCACCGTGCCCCCACGTGAGTAATCGAGATGAAGTGCCATGCCCAAGAATGCACTTACCGGTAGTCGGGATCGTGCCGTGGACCTTACGGCAAGTTCAATGTCCTAACTACTGAGCCACACCACTACGCGAAAATGGCGTTAATTGTTGAGGGACATGTGCTTTTGGGTTGGTCATCGCGAATGCACTGCATTGATTGCCGCTTGTAAATCACAATGACATCCATACTAAATTCCATCTCCCCCCCCCCCCCACCCCACACGAGCTGGGTGGTATACCGTAAATATCATGACAATATCGTTCAAAAGTCCCAAGACCAAATTCCAACTGATCTGTTCATACTAAGAAAAGGCATAGGAATAGATTGTAAACAAAACATTGTAGACTTGCCCACGCGAAGAATTTGTTTTTTAATTGGTGGTTTGGCTCACATGAACTATGGCCATTTGAACGAAATACAGGCATGAAGTCAAGTTTAGCCAATTGATTATGCCTACACTGCGCACTTGAGAGGACTTCCACTCTTGGTGATCGGGTCCTATTTTACCTGTAAAACTAAACATGTTTACGAAAGTGAAGTACTACTTCGCCTCCAGGGGTTTCCACTGAAGGACCCAACTTCAAGATTATGTGCCACAAGTTTCAAGTGCGATAGATCTGTCACCTGAGGAGAGTTTATGGTAGGTTATCCGTTCCACCATAAATTGCTCTCAGGTTTGCATATGTTACAGAATGGCTGTTTTAAATCTATAACTTACTAAACGGATTTTCTGCCGAAATAGCAACAAAGACTCGCGATCTCTCCAAAGCGAGATCGCGCGTTTGGTGTTGCTATTTATTTTGGCGGATTTTCAGTTATAACACAATCGTGGTTGCCGTTGTGAAACAGAACCACCACAACACACTACTATTGGCTGCCATTATGTTACGCAGATTAACTTTTTAACCCTTTGCCTAACATGAAAAGCAGACGACACTTGCAAAAAACAATTCTTAAACAACTATTTTTTTTCATTTTTGTCTCAAAAACATAGGTTATGACCCCTCATTGGAACGAGCTCGACGAGCTCGCTCCAATTAGAAGTCATAACCCTAGTTTTTGAGACAAAAAATGAAAAAATGAAAACTGACTATTTTTGAGAACAGAGCTGGCCGGTTTTAGCCATTACTTTGCGTAAAGGGTTAACGAGTTAAGATGTAAGCTATTTATTGGGGTCACATTTCTGCAGAATGGATAACCATGACCGACAGCAACTTAATCAAGTCCAGCCAGTCGTTTACACCCAAGTTGCCCATTTTAGATTTCCCACACAGGCATTGGTAACCGGATCCTAATTTACCAGAAATACAGCTTGTTTACCGCAGTAAACACGCACTGCTTCACTTTCTCCTGTGAAACGGAACCATCATAACACTCTAGGCTACCATTATGTTACATGGGGTAACCTTTCAACGGGTTACGATGTTAACCCTTTACCCAACCAATCGCCCACATCTACCCGCGTAATATGCAAAATCAGTAGCTGAAAATATTTTTCGAAAAATTTCAAAGCCATATGTGACCTCTCTTTGGAACGAGCTCGTCGGGCTCGTTCCAAACAGGGGTCACATGATATGGTTTTGTTGAGATTGAAAAAAATGTTAAAATGATATTTAAAATAATTTTGATATCGTCTGCGTTGGGTAAAGGGTTAAGCTATTTATTGGCGTTTGAGGTCACATTTCTGCAGAATGACAAACCACGACCGACAGCCACTTCAGGGAATGAACCCTTGCTATATTTGTGCTAAAATTGATTTCTGCACAGTGGGTAATCGTGAACACAACATGGAGATTAAGTCAAGTCTAGTGAATGATTTATATCCATGTTGCCGATGTTCGAAGACTTCCGCCAAAAGCATTGGTGATTGGGCTATATTTTACCAGGAAAATCACAGTATACAGGCACTGGGGTGGGAACTCTTAACCTACTGAGTATTTTCAAAATATTTTTCATCAGATCTAGTCATGGATCCTGTGAAGCAGCCATGACTAGATTTGATAAAATGCATCTAAAATTAACTTTAGAAATCATTCGTCAAAAGGTCCATTCAATTTACAAGAGAAATTTAGTTAAATGTGCCCATTTATCCTTATTTCAGTGGCAAGAGATGGTTGTCTTGGGTAGGAATATCTGCCAGCAGCATGCACTAGTTAATGGTCGCTTTCAGATTCTGACTCATAACCGCTACATATTTATGCATAAGTGCTTAACGTAGCATTAAGCATCTGGCTATTTAACGGCCACATGTCCATTTTCGCACATCGCTAATGCTAATAGCTGTGCAGCCAACTTTTTAGAGAACTTCCACCTCGGAAATGAGAAACAGGGTATAAATTTACAAGTGAAACCGAACTTTTTACCAAAATAAAGCACGGGTCCACTTTCCTTTAGTCTACACGGAAATCGTAACATGAATGAAGTCTAGTTTAGCCATTCGTTTATATACTACTCAAAGTTTGCTAAGCACCAAGTATATCCAACTACCTGTTTTATATTTTAGTCGATGTATTGTAATGAAGTGTATATATTTTTTATTTAATTATATCTTTAATGATTTAAGTACAGATATTAAGATTTTATTTGTGTTCGACATTATTTTTTAGCTTTTGAATAAGAACCATGGAAAATAGATTTTATTGGTAAGAGAAAATTTTTCAATTTGCCAAAAAGTTGACAGCGAAGTGGTATGGCTTCATTATCAAGTATGAGTCCCATTACTGTTAATTACAGCTTGACAACGCCTTCTCATGCTCCCAATCAGGTTCCTGGTGGTGCTTTGTGGGATGTTCCAATCTTGGACCAGCATGGCACCAAGCTCCTGGACACTTCTTGGCTGGATTGGACGGGCTGAAATTGCATCCTGCAACTCATTCCAGACATGTTCGATTGGATTGAGGTCAGGGGATCTTGCTGGCCAGCCCATACGCTCAATCCCCACCCTCTGTCAGTACTCCCTGACAGCATTGGCAACATGAGGATGGGCATTATCATCCATCAGAATGAATCTATCACCCACTGCACTTGCATACAATCTGACGCGGACATCTAGGATCTCATCAATATACCGCTGTGCAGTCAATGTACCACGTTCAAGGACACAAAGCTCTGTACGTCCATCCCTGCTGATGCCACCCCAGACCATGACTGACCCTCCACCATAGCGGTCATGCTCAGCAATGTTGGTTGCATGGAATCGCTCTCTTGGTCTTCTCCATACCCTAGACCGCCTATCTGTGTGGTCTAGGCAGTACCTTGACTCATCTGTAAAAAGGACAGGTCGCCAATCTTCTCCTGCCCATCCAACGTGGTCCATGGCTCATTCATGTCGTGCCTGGCGGTGGTTCTGGGACAGCGGAATGCGAATACATGGTCTTCTCGATCGGAGACCACCTTCGTGCAACCGTTCCCGGATAGTCTGCGTCGAAACATTTACCCCGGATGCATTCTGAAGGTCACTGCGAAGCTGGGTTGCTGTGACAAAGCGGTTCCTACGGGCCTGAATGATCAAAAACCGGTCTTGTACTGCAGATGTTGCCCCGTCTCTGCCATTACCATGCCGTCTTACTGGTGTGCCATACTGCTGAAATCTTGTCCAGGCTCTGGTGATCACCGCATGGTGCACACCAAGGGATTCACCAACCTGACGATGGGTGGCCCCTTGCTCCACCATCCCTACAGCCCGCCACATTTCTGCTTCAAACAAATGTCTTCTTACATTCGCATTTGCCATATTCAATCATTAAATCACCAGGGTTTGTGCTGAAATGAAGACTGAAGACCCTAGACATGTCATGTACATGTGGACAGTAAACGAAAACATGAAAATCAAGGGGTTCATACTTTCCATGACTGCCACGAAAAGTCTGCCTGTCAAGAGAGCTAATGTAAACACTGGGGACCATCTCAATACATTCCTCAATCATGTCCACCAAAAATATCGCAAATATGTCACAAAGCAAATTTCACAATGATCTGTCAAATATTTGGTGCTTAGCAAACTTTGAGTAGTATATCTGCGCTGTCACAGAAGATGTCCACCCAATGCGTTGCTGATCGGGCTTCAAGGGGAGAGCATTGATAAATTGAACGATTCAACAGCAATGGTTACATTGTGGCCGATTTGAATTAATAAAGGATAAACATGATGGGGGGGGGGGGGGGGGGTGTCCTACGATTCATCTTTTCTCTTGGTACAAACAAAAAATATCAAACTGCAGAAATGTGAACCAAGAATGATTCCATCTAGTTACGGTTTGTAAAGTTAGTGGACTTTGGAGACACTTTAAACTGCCATGTTTTTACCGTGCCGGTTTTACCGGTTGAGTAAGCTAAATAACATGACAGAATCACTATTTTTTGCAAGTAACTTAGTAAAGCAATACAGTATGCATTGATTGAAGGCCAGTATATCAACATTCTGTACGTTTTATTACATAGCGTCGCAGGCCATAAAATTTGAGAGGAAAGAACGATCTCATCGTCCCTCGGGTGGTTATCTAAATAAACAGATAACCGAAAAGTTATTCGTCTGGAACTACAAACAGTTCGTCAAAAGGTTGCTTCTTATTACCTTATTTGATGGCGCTGTTTAAAAAATGTTCCTGTGGGAAGACCCCTCTCTTCAATGCTCAAACTCCCTAAGACAGCTGACACCGTTCTTGCCGCAGATGCTTTCGAAATCTGAACTGCCATACAGCACAGCCATTGTGGACGGGTCAAAATCCGCGGGTTGGCATTTTTCCACGCATTTTATTCAGAGACCCGCTATGACAACTAGTAAAATTTCCACCAATGAAGCACACATTTCGCATGTTGACCATTTTAGAGAACTTCCACACCAAGCATTGGTGACGGACTAATTTTTCCAGAAAAAACAGCTTGTTTACCACAGTAAACAAGCGCTGCTTCACTTCCAGAGTTAATAAATTTCGTTGACGTGGGTCAGGATCGAACCATCGAGCTTTCGATCTGAAGTCCACACCGCAAGCTGATGTGCAGGTGCGATTACTACTAAGTCACGGTGGGCGTTTTTTTTCTATTCGATGGACACATTTTCTTCGGAGACCATAGCTCAATACGCATCGGCAAACATTCAGCTAATGAACCACTAACAACCGTAGCGTATGGCCCTTGTGTTGAATATGCGCTAGTGCTGCTTTTTTCGGAAATCTTGTTTGGTCCACCATCCCACCGTGATTGGTTTTCAGCCAGTCACCCGCCCTTGTATTTAGTTCTTTGTTTCATTTTTTTTTTATTATTTTTGCCATTACACGCTAAACGATAGATTACCGAAAAAATTGGGGAAAGACAGAATTCGTATCCACTCACTGAAGATATAGAAATTCACTTTCACGGTATTAAACTGCCGGCTTTCGAAGCATCAGTTCAAGGTGAATAAGAGTCAAATTATCACTGGAAGTGATCAGTTTGTTCAAAAATGTACAATGAAAAGATAATCTAGTGTTTCCGAGTGGATACCGATCATTTCCAGCAATAATTTAACACGAATTCACCTTGAATTGATGTATGAAACCCGCCGGCTCAATCCGATCTCAATACGCGACCTGTTCCGAGTATCGAACAAATCACTTCCGCGTATCAATGCGCTGTTTACTTTCATGCATCAATTCAAGGTTGAAACGAGTGGTTATTATGGATAAAAATGATCGATTCTTATAAAAAGGCGTATAATAAGAGAGAATCTTGTGTTCTTGAGTGGAAGCGCTCGCAAAATATTTGCAAATCTCAGACTTTTATATTAATGGAAAGGACAGGATTATATTTCACGATGCGCACACTTGATATAAAAGCAGTTACAGAACATCGCGTTTCTAGAGATAACTTAAAAATTCAAACTGACTTCGTAACCCCGGGGCCCGGAACTTGGGGAGGGGGTCGGGGTTAGCCCAGGAGTCCAGAATTCTTGGGTCAGGCCTGTTTTCCCCAAAGTTCTGACTCCTGTCTCCGCCAAGCCTGGGCTCTCGACCCCGAGCGAGAATCGGCAAGATAAGCTGCCCGTCGTATTGGAATACCGGTACTAGTTGCTACTCTAGGGCATGTAAAGGAATGGGAGTGCGCCGTGGAGACGTTCAATCTGTTAACCCTTTACTTAAGAAAAGCAGTAGACACTTTTTGCGAAAAAAAGGAAAAAAAGGCTTTTGACCCCCATAAAGAGCTCGTTTCAATGAGGGATCATAATTATGCTATATTTTGAGGCAAAAAAATAAAATGAAAATCGCAAGGCATTTTGTATGAATATCGCTGGCCGGCTTTCGCTATTACGTTGGCTGAAGAGTTAATAGACTTATCTACATACATATGCACCAGACCTGCTGTTATCACTTCAGAACCAATGACTTTAGGCATTTGCATCAGTATCCCGATACTTTCGAACGGCCCCCCCCCCCCCCCCCCCCCCGTCACAGAATTAGTCCTGGGACCCGAGTTTGATCTCCCCGAGCCTGTTCCAATGACGAGTCAGGTTTTGATGGCAACAATTATGAAGATTGAATGTCGACTTTTTAGCTCTTTATTCATAAAAAATGTTCGGTCAAGGCTTAATTGAAGATAAATTATTCGGCTGTCTAACATCAGCAGCAATTCAAAATGTGTGGGCGTTTTTTAAAGCATCTGGCCACCTTGTGGCCGTAACAGTACAAGGCGAATATCAAGTCAAGTGTAGCCATTCGTTTGCACCACAGGCGTTAGTCCTCAAGTAGGAGTTTTTGTTTTAACCCTTTACCTAACATGAAAAGCAGAAGACACTTGCAAACAAAATTCTTGAATAACTAATTTTTTTCATTTTTTGTCTCAAAACATAGGTTATGAGCCTCTTTTGAATGAGCTCGACGAGATCGCTCCAAAGAGGGGTCATAACCTATGTTTTTGAGACAAAAAATGAAAAAATAAAATTGTCGATTGTTGTGAATAGCCTTGGCCGGTTTTTGCCGTTACGTTTGGGTAAATGGTTAAGTCAGCTATGCATATATTGCGATCGCAACATAGGTAACGGAATAAAGTTTAGCCAATCATTTATACCTATGGTGCCATTTTAGAGGACTTCCCCACAGGCGTTGATTACCGGGTACTATTTTAGCAGTAAAACAGCCTTCTTACAACAGCGAAAAGGGCGGGTCCATTTCCTGAGGGTCCCAGGGGAAGGGGAAGTGAAATAGAAACTGTTTTATTCATGTTTTGGATCGTGTTCATCACCAATGGCTATATTGCAACCATAACGAATCGAGTAAAGTTAAGCCACTCGATTATACCCGGGATAATTTTAGAGGACTACACACGAGACCGTACCGGATCCTGTTGTACGAGTTATTTAAAACTTGTCCAACACAGTAAATAAGTAATGCTCCACCAAGTACACTGGAGAGAAACTCACCGTTTACCACAACTAATCACTACCCCACATACAAGAATATCACGATAAAGTAATCCAATATAACAGTGGCCAGTTATACTGATACGGTTTTTTTGTGGGGAGGTGGGGGGGGGGGTGTGGTCCATGTCTCGAGGGTTGTTTTCGATTTAGTAGGCAATGTATAACTATTCGGGCCATTACATAATGTAGGAATCTTCATATTTACTGGAATTTCTATTTTATGAATATGAGATACTGGTTCCACCCTTTATCCAATGTGGCGGAAAAACCTCCATTCAATACTTTGACACTGCTTAATATTTAGAACGAGCTCTGAGCTCGTTCCAAAAATTGGTCAAGCTTTATTTATTGGTGTTTACCCCCCGTTTACACCTATATTGCCCATTTTAGACTTCCGACCCAGGCGTTGGTTACCGGGTCCTATTTGAGCAGTAAATCAGCTTGTTTATCACAGTAAACAAGTACTTCACTTCCCAGGGTTCCTTCGGGCAACGTCAACCTATCTTGTTTTATCAAAACGTTCAAATGTCAACAGTGTTTTGAAATTTTATGTTTTAAATGTCAAACAAGATTTAATGTCATAGATGTATTATTGGGGGAGGGTGGGGGGCGGAAGCCTGAAATTGATATTTTGCAATCGGGGTGAAGTAGGTTAACTGATTCTAGATCAGTCCATCCACACGCCCATCCAACCCCGCGCCAGGTAGATATCTACATTTTGTTGGAGAACAAAGCACGAGAAGCGTCAACAAAACTTCAGCTCACTGACAACCAGCTACAACTGGTTTATTAGCCGACAATTCAATCGTGTCTTTTAGAAATTGTTTAGTCATGTTTTGGAAATCTAGGAACTGTTCTGAAATTCCCCTTCCCCGTAATGGAGATTCAGCTACTGACAACCTCTTTCTATCATATATCGTCTCTTGGGTGCAACAATGCGCCATCTGCAATGCTTTGGCATTGCAGATGGTGACTTGTTGCACTCAAGGAACGAAATTAATATGCAGTAAATTTTGATTACCATCTTAATTACTGTATAGAAAACATCTAAGTAGAAAACATAACATGGCTTTCAGTTCATGGACCATAAGTGGGATATAAGATGAAAGTTACTTTGTGTTAATTTTAAAGACTAAACAAAATGACAGCATTGTCTAGATGCTTATAACAAGTGGCTAAAGTTTCATTTTGCTTCAACAGCTTCTGACCCATTATTGGAACGTGCTCGTTCCAATCAGGGGTCATATGCTATGTTTTGAAAGAAACAGTTTTAAAACTACCTCCGGTTTAAATTCTCAAGTTACAACGGGTTTAAATGCCCTGTTAAAAGCACACCAGCAGCATTTCAATAGCAATTCATTATTTACTGGTGTTTAATGTAACTTTCAGCGTATGTGGCTACATGATGACAAAAACAAACACGAAGCCTTGATGAGCCAATCGTTTAAAATAAAACTGATCCCAGAGGTCCCAGAGGACCCGGGAGGTGGTTACAAAAATATACTCTTCCATTTTTCCTCGCTTATTTTTGTTTGTTGGGGGTGGTTTGTTTTGGGGGTCCTCTTTCTCTTTCGCTCCAAATTAAACGAGATATGCCACTGAAATAGTTAAGGCAATCGATTCGTTCTTTTCCATTGCTTTATTCGAAATACACTCTACCAATTTCACAATTAAGTTTTTCCAAGTCCTACACCTGCTATAACCTGCACCGTAATAGGTGGCGAAGTACCTTCGTGTTTCGGCGGGCGACGGAATTGTTTAGCGGTCACCAAACCAAATACAGAAAGTATTCTCGAGAAAACCCAAAACTTTCACGAACAAACTTTTGTCACTTACCAACACGTGGTGGCATCAGTTGGTCTTCAAAATGGAGAGCGACCGTTGATTTTAAGCGGCGTGGTTGCATCGCCGAATGACAAATCCGAGTAGTCCGTGTGCCCAATGAAATTTTGAACCACGCGAGGGTTGGTTTTCAATTTTTTTAAATCCGATTCTCGCGACGAAGGCAGCATGCTATCTTGTTTATAATTCACTGCGTGAAGTCAGATTTATGAAGAACTTAAGATCTTACGAAAGGAGGGAGAGGAATTTGCACGAAATCACAATCATAATGAAACTTTCGGCTCAAGGACCACGGCCTAGGGGGTTAGCCGAAGGCTAATCAATGAACTTTTTATTGAAAACAAATTAACCTTTATTTATTTATTGGTATTTAAGGTCACATACTTATGCACAATGGCTAATCGTGACCGTAACAGTTTTACGGGTGAAGAAGGTCGGAGTACCCCGAGAGAACCACACAGCATCGACGAGGAACAGTCAGCTCCTCAACATTCTGTTCAAACTCCGCTCAAACAGGATTACAGCGGTTGAAGAAACGTGCACCATCGACGTGCAGTACGCCTCAGTGCACGGCGTCATCGTACCCCCCCCCCCCCCCCCCTGTAGGCAACTGGGATAAAGTGCCTTGTCCAATGACAACGCCAGTCGTGGCGGTCTGGGATCGAGCTCGGGTCCTCTAGCATAGAAGTCCAACAGTCCACCACTGAGCCACCGTGCTCCCAATTTACACTTGACCTACCCGTCAAAAAGAAACAAACATTTGGGGTGGGCTGTGGGCGGGGGTCTCACAATCCCCATACACAAACTTCGAAAATGTCGCTTATGACCCCCTTGCTGGAAACTCGTCCCAGGGGACCAAAGCGGCGCTTTAGAAAAAATTAAGGGCGATGATTGAGTATACTGGTCCTGGGCTATTTTCCGACATTTTAAAAATAAATTGTTTTTAAGGTCGCGTTCAGCATCTATGGCTATATCATGGCCTCATCATTGGTATATTCAGCAAATCTTTAATTATGATACACAGCTTAAGGACTTTATAACCCAACTTTTATGGAATTTCAGATTCCAACATCGGCACAAATACACAACATGTCTGAAATTGGACCCAGCGTGATCTACATATTGTTATTACACTGGTACCTGTATTTCATCCGGAATTCAAAATTCGAGTGAAATTGACCAAAAGAGTGACCCAAAGAGCTGCATTGGGGAAAATTCCAAAGCCTTTGCTTTTGTTTACGTATGAGTATTCTTTCGATTTCCGATCGACGTCATCGGACAGAAAAAGCATGTAAAAACAACGCCGTCTAAAATCAAATAATGAAAAAGATCGCCTTCATACAGTATACTGTTATTAGATTGAGATTGCACAGTTGCCATATTCAATGCAAGGTATCAAGATACCTGTTGCAATTTCTTAGAATTACGATTTTGTTTTTTGATGGAAATTCGTGGTAACGAGTGATTTGCGCATGTCTGTCGAGCATGGAAACCATCTTCAATAAAAAATGCAGACAGTGTTGTCCTTTTCCAAAATGCAAACCTATCGCTGTATTCGAAAGTGTTTTGAATGCCAAGCTTTGTTCTTGGATATATGAAGCACATTTGGCCACAAGTGGTTCTGATGAAATATTTTATTATCAGTTCTGGTGCGAATACGGTAGCAGACTTCCAGGAACCAGTGGTGCCTACATTCGACTCTGTGAGTTGATTACATATGTGTTTCGTGTTCTATACATCCCAACCTTCATTTTGATGTATAATTTGTGTATATTTAATCTGAATTTAAGGAATGAGAGGTGAGAATTTCAAAATAAACAAAATTTAATTACTTATATAGGCCCTTAAGAGGGCTCCCACTCCAGACGTTGGTTGCGGTTACTACTTAACCAGTACAGCAAAACTTCTTTATCCCTTTTACCTAAACCGAAAGGCAGACACTCGGAAATAAAATTCTTAAACAACTCATTTTTTCATCAAAAACACAGCTTATGACACTTATCGGAACGAGCTCAATAAGCTCGTGCTAATGAGGGGTCATAAGCTATGTTTGGAGACTAAAAAATTAAAACAAATAGGAAAATTGAACTATTTTTTTTAATATCGTCGGTCGGTTTCGGCTGTTACGTTTGGATAAAGGGTTATCGCAGTAAATAAGCACTGCTCCACTTCCCGGGTTTCCCAAGGGAATACTTTTATATTTGTTTTAGTTACCTTTGGCACCTCACAACACCAAGATCTGTAAAACGAATATGAAATCAAGTAGAGCCAATTGTTTATATGAGTGTTACCCACGTGAGAAAATATGCGCCCCAGTCGTTTGTGACCAGGTCCCATTTCACCAATAAAACTTATTTACCACAGTGAACAAGCACTGCTCCACTTCCCGGGCATCTGGCGGGGTAGGTAAATAATGAGCCTGTCGTGTTTCAAAAGAAATCCATTCTTCCCAAACTGTATATGGAAATGTTTACATTTAGGTTTTGAGAGCATTTAAGAGGCGGCCGAAGCTCCAAAAAATTGAGTGGGGGGTCATACTTTCTGGGGCGGGGGAGGGGGATTACAATGGTGGCCGGACGGTGTATTTATGCAAAACAAATTTATATACGCTATCCCTCACCCTTGAACCCACCCTATTTAAGACACTAACCTCAGCGTATTTCTTTTGTTTTGTTTTTACTTAAGGGGCAAAATAAGTAATGGAATTTTGTTTTTGAAATTCTCATCTCTGATATTCCTTAAATTCAGATTAAAGTCTATAGGAACAGGCGAATTTCCCCAAATGGTCAAAAACAAAAGAGTTCTAAAACAACTAAATTAAATGATTTTCGTACAAACGGGGACAATCAGTGATATTGCTTTGATCTAAAGAATATTTTGTTTGCTGAAGTTGTAAACTAAAAAATATTTTTATTGTTGAAAATCAACTTTTAAAATGTAGATCGCACTAACAGAACGGAAAATTCACACACGCAACTCTTAAATTAATGAAACCAAAATTAATCCAAAACATATCTATAGCACTTTACCGAGAAATAACTCTGAGGTGATTTTAAAATTAATTAAAACATGTTTTTAATGTCCATTCCAAAATATTTTTCCAGTAATGATACGAAGACGTGACACCTTACGAGACAAATGGCACATGCAAGATGTACATGACACCTTGGCTTATGTATTTGGAACAGATATGCATGAATGTTTGTTGGCATTGATTGCTAAATCCAAACATCTAACACTGTCAGAGTTGTACAATGTTGAACCTTCTTACGAAATGACAATACATAATACCTCTGTCTGGTCAAGGATAAATACACTAATTATTTTGTCTCTAAAACTGGATGGACAATCATTGTTCAGTTGATGGTAAACATAACTAATGAAAAGGGTGAAGCTCCAGTGAATCCTGAGCATGCATTCTTAAGGTTACACATCTTAATATTGACACTAAAAAAATCTTTCAGGTTGGAGATTAAAAATCTGTTTTAAATAATTCAAACAGCATATCAAAGTTCATTTGACGGTAAAGTGCTGTAGATACATGGTTCAGGTTAATTTTGGTTTCAGTAATTTATGTGTTCCAAATGTGAATTTTTAGTTTTGTTGTTAGTGAAATTTACAATTTAAAAGTTGATTTTCAACAATATCAACTTTTAGTTTGAAACTTCAGCACTCCAAATATTCTCTAGACCAAAACAGTACCATTGCCTGCCACTGCTTGCATGAAAATTGTTTAATTATCGTGTTTCGGGACTATTTGCTTTTGTCAATTTGGGACAATTCGCCAGTTCCTATAGACCTTAAATATACATAAATTATACATCAAAATGAAGGTTGAGATGTATAGAACACGAAACACAATCAACTCGTAGATTTGACAGGCACCACTGGTTCCTGGAAGTCTGCTATCGTATTCGTACCAGAACCGATATAATATCTCGCGAGAACTCGTGGTCAAATGTGCTTCAGATATTCAACAACAAAGCAAGGTATTCAAAACACTTTCGAGTGCAGCGATAGGACTCCATTTTGGAAAAGGACAACACTATCTGCTTTTTATTGAAGGTGGTTTCCTTGTTCGACAGACATGCGCAAATCACTCGATACCACGAATTTACATAAAAAAAACAAAATATTAATTCTAAGAAATTTCAACAGGTGTCATGATACCTTGCATTGAATATGGCAACTGTGCAGTCTATAATAGTATACTGTATTAAGGCGATCTTTCTCATTTCAGACGGCGTTGTATATCCATGCTTTTTCCGTCCGATGACGTCGGCCGGAAATCAAGTACCTGAAGTACATGGATATGTAAACACAAGCGAAAGTTTGGGAATTTACTCCATGCAGCCCTGTCGCTGTGTTTTATAGAATTTTGATACCCTAGCTTTGTTCGTGGATATGTAAAGTAGCGACAACACAAGTTTTTGCATTTTTTCCAGAAAACTAACCAATGTACGTATTTTAGGAAAGCTCTAGCACTGTTAAAACTACAAACAACATTTTTGGGGGGAACTGGAAAAAAGACAAAAAAATTCCATGTTTTTGGGTCGGGACGGCAGCTTTTCTTGTCTGTCAAAATCACTAAGTCCACACATGGATGTCATGCAGTTACTCTTTGCTCAAAATTTCATACTTTGAGATGTGTCAAGTGTGGTAACAGTTAATATTGCAATATATACTACCTGTATTAGAGAAGTATCTTCAGATCACCTGCCTGATATTCCTTCATCAGCTGGTATGTGTATATAGCGATGTCCCCTGAGTATTTTATATTGTACCAGTCAGGATATCCTGGAACCTGAAGTAAATGAGAATATAGAGTAACATATATCTCAAAAGCATTATGCAAACTGTTTTGCCATTGAAACAGGGTGGTTGTGAGGCTTGTGTCTGAAAATATACCATTATTTTCACTCACGAGGATATGGTTTATGTTCTGAATCAAATACAACACAACCATGTGTCAAAAGTTTCAATGATAATGAACAAAATTTGAGATGAAAAAATGGGTTTATTAATATATTGAGCTAATAGCGTTCGAAAATGCTCTAACACAACAATATAAATATGAGTTCATATGGAATTGTTGTTCGGCAGGCAGATATTTGAAAGTTTGCAAAATCTATAATAGTTTGACTTCAGATAAATAACTGACAGAAAAGACACCAAACTGTACTCTTTCATCTGACATACTGAAGTTGAACCCTCACACCACACATGCACACACACAATGTGATGTGTTAACAACACAAATTATGCTACTCTGTTGTATATATATATATATATATATATATATATATATATATATATATATATATATATATATATATATATATATATATATATATATATGCACCATAACTAAAGGGACTGCACTATTTTCCACAACATGAAATATATTCACAGTATTTGTTAGCAGTACATCAAGTAGGTTAAGGTATTACATCAGCATTAGTCAATAAGCAGAGTTATTTATGTACATCAGTTGTTGATGAGCATGATTAGCTGTTTTTATTGCTCAGTGGCCAAGATAAAGTTAGTCCCCCCCCCCCCCCCAAAAAAAAAAAAAATGGTGGACGTGAACAATGAGGGAGAATTTTGGCTGATCGGCGTGTCTGTAAATGCTCTCAGGTGCTAACAAAATGCTTGGAAATCGCTCCTAGAGCGCTGAAATATGAAATATTTTCCGGGGGGGGGGTGCAGCCCCCCCCCCCCCCCATCTACGGGAGGGTACACCCCCTCCCGTACCCAACCCCTCCTCAGGTCTTCAGGAGATGCCTTCGGCATCTCAACCCAGGAATCCCCATGTAAAGCTCATTTCATCCTAGCAGAATGTCTCAAACAACCAATTGGGCCGTTCCGTCATCTCTGCGTACATCTTAACATAATGCTAAAATAGTATCATTCTTTCTTTCTTTCTTCATATAATTGCTGCCTTCAACAGGTTGATGATTATGCAATGAATTCAAGGGGTTGTGGGATGAATCTCTTCAGCTCCCCTCTAGGCTACCACAGATAGATCTTTAGCATGCACAGGGTGTGTCTCTCCCTGCACAGAGGTCAGCCATTTTACGTCCCCACCCGATAGGACGGTACACTGTGGCAGCATCAACCCCGAAATTGATGCTGACAGAGGGTGTTTGGTCAATACGGAACCTCTCCCCGACCGTGGATTAAATACACGAACATGGGTTACACACTTAAATTTGCAGGACTTATCTCCAGGTTGCGCAAATTTTTAACTCTGGTAGGCTTGTGGTAAACTGCTACCTTTCAGCTAGAAATGTGGGGCCGAATCTTCCAGGGCAGCATCGTTTTGGGGCAGATTCTACCTGGGGTCGAATCGCCATGTATCCCACTGTGGCAGGGTAGTTGCTTTTTATGAGCCATAACACCATGAAATTGAAAACCAAAATGGAAATAAATATATTCACCATGTAGGGAATGGAATTATCTATCACATCGCTCGTGTGTTATTGGGAGTTATTGAATATTTGTTGACGTTTTCCATGCACGAAAATAGGCTATGTTTCGTTGATCAATACAAATATAAAAATCACAAACCTTGAAATATGACCCAATAAAAAATAAACAATGATGTTTAAAATATATTGTTAGTTATTTGTTTTCAAGGTATTCATCGTCTAAGTGTTTGCGTAATCACAATGGGAATCGATGGGGTCATTTGTTTATCTCAAAATGGTGGCCCCCATGACGCGATTCCAACAAAAAATTATTCATTTATCGGAGACAGAATATCAACTTATAGTCACTTAAATTTGTATTAAGCACTTTCTGTGAGTTTATATACATGTTATTCCTCAAACTTTTGTTTAGGTTTTCCGTACTTTGTTGAATTTTGGTCTATTTACTGCTCATAAACTTACACGTTTTGCACTATGACAGATATCGTAACCGGAAGTGGCCAACCGTTGTTGTCGCTATGTAAAGCACATTTGGCCACAAGTTGTTTTCGTGAAATATTAAATTATCAGTTATGGTGCGAATACGGCAGCAGACTTCCAGGAACAAGTGGTGCCTACTGTGGACTCTATGACTACGAGTTGATTACACATGTGTTTCGTGTTCTATACATCCCAACCTTCATTTTGATGTACATTTTGTGTGTATTTAATTTGAATTGAAGGAATATCAGGTGAAAATTTTCAAAATAAAATTTCATTATTTATATAGGCCCTTAAGGGCTTATATAAGTAATGGAATTGTGTTTATTTTGAAATTCTCACCTCATATTCCTTAAATTCAGATTAAATATACACAAATTATACATCAAAATGAAGGTTGGGATGTATAGAACACGAAACACATATGTAATCAACTCATAGAGTTGATAGCAGGCACCACTGGTTCCTGGAAGTCTGCTACCGTATTCGCACCAGAACTGATAATAAAATAATATTTCATCTGAACAACTTGTGGCCAAATGTGCTTCATATATCCAAGAACAAAGCTAGGCATTCAAAACACTTTCAAATACAGCGATAGGACTGCATTTTGGAAAAGGACAACACTGTCTGCATTTTTTATTAAAGATGGTTTCCATGCTCGACAGACATGCGCAAATCACTCGTTACCACGAATTTCCATCGAAAAACAAAATCGTAATTCTAAGAAATTTCAACAGGTATCATGATACCTTGCACTGAATCTGACAACTGTGCAATCTCTATCTAATAACTGTATACTGTATGAAGGCGATCTTTTTCATTATTTGATTTTAGACGGCGTTGTTTTTACATGCTTTTTCTGTCCGATGACGTCGACCGGAAATCGAAAGTAGACTCATACGTAAACAAAAGCAAAGGCTTTGGAATTTTCCTCAATGCAGCTCTGTCGCCGTGTTTTGAAGAATTTGTATCCCCTAGCTTTGTTCTTGGATATGTAAAGCACATTTGGCCACAAGTTGTTTTCGTGAAATATTATTAAATTATCAGTTCTGATGCGAATACGGCAGCAGACTTCCAGGAACCAGTGGTGCCTAAGGTCGACTATTTGAGTTGATTACACATGTGTTTCGTGTTCTATACATCCCAACCTTCATTTTGATGTACATTTTGTGTATATTTAATTTGAATTGAAGGAATATCAGAGGCGAGAATTTTCAAAATAAACAAAATTTCATTATTTATATAGGCCCTTAAGGAATATCAGAGGTGAGAATTTTCAAAAACAAAATTTCATTACTTGTATAGCACCTCAATGAATTTATAAAGCGTCATGTTGATGGGTCGAGAAAGCGGCCTCTCTGGTTCAAAGAAAATCAATGCGGTCATACATGTATTTGCGATGTGTAGTGACCATAATAGGGGTTGGGTACGTTATATCGGAAAATGCCGTTCGGGGAACCTATAATTGATGAAAAAAGTGGGGAGCAGGTGCCCCCTGTGCACCCCCCCCCCCCCCTCCGCCGCACCTGGAGCATTTCATCTCATTTTTTCCTCCCACAGACGTTTTCGTTGGTAGCGTTCTTTTCTCTTTACTATTTTATAAAATTTCGTGATTCACTGGAAGATACATTTTTTTTTACTAATAAGAATGTTTTCCGGAGTTCTCCAGTTGCTACACCAATGTGAAACACGTGTCGAAGCACCTTTCACGGCAATGAGGCGACAGATTCGGAGCATTTATCATGTTCGTCACTTTTCAATTCATATTTATTTTTTATCTTATACCTGTTGAAGATATAGCCCATGTGTTATAGATTATCTATAACACATACCCCTATGTCATATAGATTGGAGACTCCAGATGAGTCGACATTTTGACACGAAATCATCCCAAAACCCTTTTAAAAATGCAGAAAAGAACAAAAATGGTCGGTATAAGATAAATACAACAATACCATAGTGTGTTTTGATATGTTTGATATCTCAACTCGTTGAAAGTGAGTTTTTTTCGCTCGGCAAGCCTCGCGAAAAAAACTCACTTTCAACTCGTTGAGATATCAAACATATCAAAACACACTATGGTATTATCGTATATATATTACCCAAGACAAAAGAAGTACTTTTCTTTAGAGGAGGAAAAGTTTTACAAAAACACTTTTTGGAACTCACCTGCACATGGTAGAAGAAACCCACAGTAGAACTTGTCTTCATCTTTCAGAACCGCCAAATGATATTTGGAAGCGTGTTTCCAGCATTGAACGACAAAAAATCCGTGCAAAAGGTGCAGTCAATCATATTTTAAGACTCGTGACGTTTTGTTTTTACAGGGGAAATTTGAATTTGTATTTTCGCGCTGAACTCAGTCAACATTAATCTGCGAAATCAAAACCTCACGTCTGTCGATGGATCAGACATTTTACAAAAGGATATATCTTTTTTTTTATTCAATAATCAAAAAATAGTCAGACTTTTAAAAATTTCATTTCTTTTCTAAAAAAAAACACTTATGGTCTCCAGTGGTGGCTTTGGTGCTGGCAATAACACTTTCATCAATATGTTTGATAGGCTTTTTTCAGGAAAGCATGTCTCAGTTCGCTCAATCGTGGATTTGGCATCGGTATTTACCCTTGGCCACACCCTCCCCACAATTTCAAAAAACATGAAGTTAGAGTTGGCTTAGCATTGGATGATATTTCACTGTCTTTTTATTTTGTGATTCCTGATCAAATATCTTTTTGCTATGCTATAACCTCTAGAAACCCGTCTGTCCACTTTGTTTTATTATATTTTGTTGAAAAGGGGCGTGGCCAGGCCAATGGACGTGGGATGGAGGGGGGGGGGCAAAACATTTTTCCACCCACTTCATTTAACCTCGTGGTATGTTAACATTTGTGTACTCCACATTGGTAAACCTTAGTGCCGTGCAATTTATTTATTTATCTGTTGGGTCTTAACGACACTTTCGACAGACAGGATCACCTCGCATCGGACAGTTTTACAGATGAAGGAAGCCGGAGTACCCGAAGAGAACCACCTAGCAACGGCGAGCAACTGTCAAACTCCCCAACGTACTAACACCGAATAACCATGGTTAACATTGGTTGAAGACAAGTGCACCATTGACATGCAGTACGCCTTAGTACATAACGCCACCGGCAAAAACCGGCCAGCGATATTCTCAAAAATCGTCAGTTAATTTTCATTATTTTTTCATTTTTTGTCTCAAAAACATAGGTTATGACCCCTCACTGGAACGAGCTCGTTCCAATAAGGGGTCATAACCTATGTTTTTGAGACCAAAAAATTTAAAAAAATAGTTGTTTAAGAATTTTTTTTGCAAGTGTCGTCTGCTTTTCATGTTAGGTAAAGGGTTAACTGCCTTGCCCAAGGACACAACACAGCTGCCAGCGGGGATCGAATCGTTGATCTTTGAGTTTGAAATCCAATGCCGTAACCTCTGAGCCACCGCACTCCCTCGTTGAATGCGATACATGAGTGGCGACTGGCAATATTTACGGCTGTATTTTATTTATTTATTGGTGTTTAAGGTCATATACTTATGCACAATGGCTAATCATGACCGTGACAGTTTTACATGTGGAGGAAGCCGGAGTACCCGGAGAGAACCACTGAGCAACGACCAGCAGCTGCCAGCTCTCCAACATCGCAACTCCGCACTGCAGCACAGGCAGAGTTAGATTGGCTGAAGACATGCGCATCATCGACGTGCAGTACGTCTTAGTACACGGCGTCATCGTGCCCCCATGTGGACAATCGGGGTTAAGTGCCTTTCCCAAGGACATAACGCGGGAGTCCGAATCGATCGCTCAAATGGTCACCCATCCGAGGACTAACCGGGCTCGACGTTGCTTAACTTCGGTGATCTGACGAGAACCGGTTACCGCAACGCCACCGCGCCCTCGTTTACGGCTGTAAGAAGGCGCTCCGTTTGCAATTTGAAAAACTAAGCGAATAAACTGGAGATCTGATTCGATTCGAGTCGAAATCCTCTTCCTGATTCGAGTTGAGATTCGATTCGGCCCGACATTTGAGATTCACAGGGCTTTTTGATATGCATAAAAAAAATTAAAATATCGTAACAATCAAATAAATTTAATTAGCTATTTACTTATTTGGTTTTAACAACACTTCTGACAACCAGGGTCAGTCCACATTGGACAGTTTTGCGGGGAGGAATCCGGAGAACCATCGGGCAACGGCGAGCAACTGTCAGACTCCCCAACGTACTTACTCCGCACAAGCAGTGTTAGCATTGGTTTAAGACAAGTGTATCATCGACGGAAAGTACGCCTTAGTATACAACGCCACCATGCCTCCATGTGGGCAATCGGGATTAAGTGGCATGCCTAAGGACACAACGCAGTTACCCCTGGCTTGGATCGAACCTTTGGGTTTAAAGTCCAATGCTGTAAACTATGAGCCACCGCGTTCCCCCGTTGAATGCAGTAGTTGAGTGGAGACTGGCAATATTTATGGTTGTGAGAAGAAGCTCCGTTTATAGTCTGAAAAACCATGCGAATAGACTCAAGATTCGATTCGAATCGATTCGAAATTCTCTGCCTGATTCGGTTTCAGGTTCGATTCGACCAGAAATTTGAGATTCGCAGGGCTCTTTTGATGTGCATATATATACTGAACAAAAAAAGTTAATGCCTTCCCGCCACCGCCCTATAATACCAGTGGGTATAAAGTAAATGGGTAAATTCTCCTGAGAAAACCTGCTATTTGCAGTTGGGGGAATATGCCTTATTAGTGAAGCAAGGGTTTCTAGAGCTTTCTTTTTTATTGAATGAATATTAGACCCCGCCGAAGTCATCACAACGTTAAAAAACAACACGTTGTTCAGAACCAGATGGAACAGCCTCGAGCATATCTAACACACCTTAACCCTTTACCTAACATGAAAAGCAGACGACACTTGCAAACAAAATTCTTGAATAACTATTTTTTTCATTTTTTGTCTCAAAAACATAGGTTATGACCCCTCGTTGGAACGAGCTCCTTCCAACGTGGGGTCATAACCTATGTTTTCGAGACAAAAAAAAATGAAAAAATAATGAAAATTAATTGGCGATTTTTGAGAATAGCGCTGGCCGGTTTTGGCCGTTACTTTGAGTAAAGGGTTAATCGGCGTGGCATACTGTCCATGACCTTCCCAATTTCTCTCACTGTGATGTTGTCTCATTTCTCTATAAGCACACGGCAGTGAAGTGGTCAATAGCCAGCAAATATTCACCTGTTTTAAGGATGTATGCCCGATAGAGGAATGGAGAATGTCACAATATGAGCTATTCGTATACCCACAGGTATTATAAGGGGTGGGGGTAGGCTTAACTTGTTTCGGACAGTATAATAAAACGAAAATATCGTAACAATCAAATAAATTCCTCCTGTTCATTTCTTCCCTTCCTCCAATTCGATTGCAGCGAATGCTCATCAGTTGAAAAGTTCCATGCACAACACCAGTTCAAAGTCTTTTTTCATCATGGATGATTTACCTGATATTCGATTCTATTTACTACAATTTTTTCGAAGAATGGATTCGAAAAATTCGATGCCTACCCTACATAATCTAAAAGCGAAAATTTTTCTGAATATATTACAAATTACAACAAATCATTTGAATTGGTATTCTATCCGCAAGAACTGATTACGTAATATTAAATATTTAAAAGAGACACGAATTCCAATGTTTGCGGGTTTTACTGCAAATTTTGATTTCAAATAATCACTAACATGTGAGCTATTATCGTATCCTACTGCTAGTTTTATACCAAGTAAAGGTTAGTCTTCGATATACAATCGGTTTCAACAACTGTTCTCTGTCATAAATACATATATTTATATCTGAGTGCCAGCATCTCGCAATGTGAAAGACACAAATTCTGCCATTACTCTGTGTTGTACAGTGCACAGGCTTCTAACCACGTGTAGTGAATGACAATGCTTTTTTGAAACAGAAGGCTTTGACAAAGAAATTAAATTGTACTTTTGAATTGAATTAGTTTTTATGATATAATCGCATGTACGACAAAAAAAAATTTCGTCTCAAAATTGTTCAAAACACATAAAAAACAGAAAAAAATCGAAATTTTTTATTTTGATTTTTCGGCCGCCATTTTGGATTAACGAAAATTTGAAACGAATTTTTTTCGGTTTTTATCACAATGCGATATTACTACCTTTATTTCTGAGCCATTTTAGATGGCTCATCAAATTTGAGTGTCGAGATTTCAATCCAAAATGGCCGATTTTAATAATAATAAATAATAATAGGTAAGATTTATATAGCGCACATTTCACAATATTAAGAAAAGTTCCAAGGCGCTGAACAACATGAAAGAAACGTAAATACTCAGAATATGGGATTAATCAACATCAGGGTAATATTTTTTAAATAGAAAAGATTTTAGCTTTGATTTGAAAACTGGAAGAGATTGGGCTTTTCACAGATTCAGGTAACATATTGAGAAGTCTTGGAGCATTGTAAATAAAAGAACGCCCCCATATGATGCAAGATCAAATGTGGGCTGTTCCAGTAGCTTATGGTATGAGGAGCGAAATGAGCGTTTTGGTGCATACACTTTGACCAACCCAGAAACATAAGAAGGCGCTACGTTTGCCTGTGTTTTATAGATGAACAGAATAATTTTGAAGTCTATTCTGGCTGCAATAGGGAGACAATGAATATTCATTAACTGAGGGGTAATGTGTTCGTTCTTCTTGGTGCGGGTCACTATATGGGCAGTAGTATTCTGAATTATCTGCAGTCTATTGATTTGCTTTTTTGGGAGCCCACAAAGAAGGACATTGCAGTAGTCTAACCTGGACGAAATGAATGCATGCACGAGCCATTCAGTGGCACATTTTGTTAGGATTTTCCTTGCTCGACCGATGTTCCGAATGTGAAAATTTGCAGACCGACAGAGTTTTGATATGTGATAAGACATGGTCAGATGTGTATCAAGATGGTCTGACAATTTTGTCACCTATTTTAAGAGGAGGCAAAACATCTGGTGCTGGTTCGTACCTGGAAGAAAATATAATGAGTTCTGTTTTATCATCGTTCAGTTTTAGTTTGTTCACCAGCATAAAGGTTCTGATTTCTGCTATACAATTACTCATAATCTGAAATTTTGATTCTGTGTCTACTAGATCAGAGGGGTCGAATTCGATGTAAATCTGAGAATCATCGGCATAGAAATGGTAGTCAATTCCGTGTGAGCGAATAATCTCCCCAATGATTTGCATGTAAAGTGTATAGAGAATAGAACCCAAGACGGAACCCTGTGGTATCCCGAATTTAAGTGCGACCTGTTCTGACTGAACACCATCAATTGTGACACACTGTGTCCTGTCTGTCAGATAGGACTAAAACCACCTCAGGGCAACGCCATCTATACCTAGATCAAAAAGTCTATCCAATAGGATCTTATGATCAATGGTATCAAATGCAGCTGAAAGATCTAAAAGTACTAAAGCAACAGCCCTTCTGCGATCCAAACTCTTCAGCACATCATTCTGAACGCTCAACAGAGCAGATTCTGTTGAGTGACCAGAACGATACGCTGATTGTTTGAGGTCTAAAAGCTGGTTACTGCTAAGTGAATGCTGGTACTGAACCGGTATTAATTGACTCATTGATAATATTAGTGATACAGCCTATGAGAGCGGGCAAGCATGACTTCAGCAAAGAAGTGTGTATTAGAGACTATTTTCCGTTTTTGAGAAATGGTTTGGCAGAAAGGAATGAATTAACCAAACGTTTGGTCTATATGTTGATAGAAAGTTGTATTGCGGACACACATGTGAAATTTCAAGACAATCTGGCCTTTCAGCCAGAAGATAAAAATAACCCAATATTTGGGCATTTTGGGGCGGTTTTGCCAGAAAAAAATGTTATTCCAAAAATCAAAATACGACCATTTATTAGAACTGATGGTCGTTTATCTCAAAATTGACCGAACCGGACCGAAAATTTTCAGTGTAAAAAAATTGTTTTTTCGTCTCAGAATTGAACAAAACACATAAAAAACGAAATGTTTCGATTTTTGGCCGCCATTTTGGATTAACGAAAAATCGAAACGAATTTTTTTCGATTTTTTTCACAATCCGGTATTACTACCCTCAGTTTGGATCCCTTTTAGAGGGTTCATTATATTTAAATCTCGATTTTTTCACAATGCGGTATTACTACCTTCAGTTCAGATCCCTTTTAGAGGGCTCATTGTATTTAAATTTCGATATTTCAATCCAAAAAGGCCAATTTTCGAGATAATTTTCCGTTTTGAGAAAATTTTTGTTGGTGTCATAAAAAGGTTGCATGCGCAGCAACAATGATCATGCGCGCGAGCCTGAAAAACAGACGTTCTTTTTTATGGTCTAATTTAATTAATAATACATCAATATTTTTTTTTTAAAAATCAGTTTTTAACTGATAGTAGTGTTGTTGTTATGACTGATAGGTTAGGGTTTTTATTACGAGTACATCAAGGTGGACAGCTCTATTCAATTCCCTCACTCGAGTCCCTTTGCGTGAAGACTTTTTTTTTTAATTCAATTCAAGAGGTGTTAACCTCATCGAGATTTGGAAACGGTTTATAACTTCACGAAATATACATTTCTCTTGCTGTTTGCTTAATTTATATATAAAAATAATGACTAAGAGTTTGTTGAACCTAGAAACGTACGGTCATGGTTAGCCATTGTGCAGAAATATGTGACCTTAAACACCAGTAAATAAATAAATAAATACCTAGAAACGTCTTTTAGATTTTCTCCTTGATAAGATGCGAAACACGACATCAAACGCAATTTATCGTTCTTGCTTCTCGCGTTTTCGAGTTGTAAGAATCGTTTGCTTTTAACCAATCTGTCTTGAAAATCGAACATGTGTTTGGTAAACGGATCGAACGATTTTTCATCTCTTTTACCTTCCAGGGGAACTTCGAATTCTCCTCTTTCGCTCACGAAAACCAATTGATCATTTCCAGCTCCGATCCAGGTGCGCAATATACTGTAACACATCGCGCTATCGTAAGGACAATGCTGCTTTTTTGTAAGGATTTTATAACCTACATTAGGTAGGGGTACGGGCCCTCTAGAATTCTCAAATTCTCAGCATTATCCCTGTCTTTTTACACAGTAGAGTAATAAGACCTAATCTCTGAGACTCTGACAGATTTTAACAGAGATAAAACGCTCAAGTTGAGATACTGCCACTTCATGTTCTAATGATACTGAAACGGGAGTTCTCTCTCTGAATACTACTATGGAAAACTGTGATTATAACCCTCAACTAAATTGTCCAAAAAAAAAAAATATATATATATTTCCTGTACATCTCCCTAACCGCCGCCCCCCTCCACTCCCTTTCCTAATCCCTTCCCCTCCCCTTTCCTAATTCCCTCTCCCTACCCTCCCCTACCCCGTCCCCTCCCTTAACCTCCCTCCCTCGCCTTCCCTAACCCCCTCCCATCTTCCCTACCCCCTCCCTCTCCTTCTCTACCCCTCCCCTTCCCTAATCTCCTCCCCTTCCCTCACCACCCTTCCCCTCCCCTTCCCTACCCCCTCTCCTCCCCTCCCCTAATCCCATTTACCTCCTAATCCACTTCGCTTCCCTAATCCACCTTCCCTAATCCCCTCCCTCGCCTAACCCCCTCCCTACCCCCCCTCCCCTGGGGTAGTTGAAAATAAATCGCATATAGGTAGGTATGTGCGGTCGAATTGGTTAATAAAAACACGCAAACATTCGTTTTGTATTTCATTTTCAGATTTCCAAAAAATATGATTTATGGATGAACTACCCGTTCAAATGGGTTGTGATAATTTTGAATATAATGGGGAAAATTGTGATTCACGATTTTATTAGGCAGGTTGTGAAAGGATTTTTTTTTTTTGTTCGTAAAATAAATCTGTGAAAGTTGGCACTTCGACATTTGCTTTGTTCCCAGAGACGTTTCATCCTGAGACGCTTCACCCACGAGCAGTTTCGTCCTGCGTCATAATTTTTCACGTTTCACTTAAAAAACATTCAAACCCCACTTCATTTATGACTCAACACCCCTACGGTGAATAATCAATATATTTGCGAAATTTTGCGTGGTCCACCAGGCGTTTGGGTGGGGGTCGAATTACCACAAACAACCTCTCGGGGAGAAAATAAAAAGAAAAAAACAAAAAGACCGCCCGCCCGCATGCTTTTTTGGAAAAAATGGTTTGAGAAACAGACAATCAACTTTGTATGGTCTTATTAATTTTTCCTATTATCAATTTTTTAATATATAATTTTTCTATAGAAAAGGAACAAAAACTGCAACGAATTATACTTTATGATATTTATTTGTTTTGTCCAGAGTTACTTTTTCCTCGAACCTAACCCGTATCGTAACCCCTGATGATCTCATCATAAACCTCGGATGGGTTGTTATACAGAGTTACTTCCCTCGAATCTACCCTGATGACTTCATAATAAACCTTGGTGTTACAGAGTTACTTCCCTCGAACCTGTTACTTTGTCCTCGAACCTAACCCGTATCGTAACCCCTGATGACCTCATAATAAACTTGGGATGAGTTATTACTTCCCTCGAACCTACCTTGACGACTTCATAGTAAACCTTGGTGCTAGAACGCTACTTCTCTCGAACCTATGGACGATAGAGTTACTTCACTTAAACCTCACCTGTATCATGACTCCTGATGACCTAATAATAACCTAGGTGTTACAGTGTTACTTCCCTTGAACCTATGAATGATCAAGTTACTTCCATTGAACCTAACCTGTATCATGACCCCTAATGACCTCATAATAAACCTCTACCTATGGTGTTACAGAGTTACTTCCTTGAACCTACAGATGAGTTGTTACTTCCTTGAACCTAACCTGTATCATGACCCCTGATGGTCTCAACTTGGTCTCTAATGTACTCATCATGACCTTTGCTGTACTCATAATTCACCTCTACCTACGGTGTTACAGAGTTACTTCACTTGAACCGAACTATTTTGACGGATGACAGAGTTACTTCCCTTGAACTTAACCCATATCATGACCTCTGATGACCGCATAATAAACCTCTACCTATGGTGTTACAGAGTAACTTCTCTCGAACTTACGGATGAGTTGTTACAGAGTTACTTCCCTTGAACCTAATCATTTGCCGGGTGAGTTGAGAGTTACTTCCCCGAATCTACGGATGATAGCGTTACTTCCCTCAAACCTCACCTGTATCATGACTCCTGATGATCTAATAATAAACCTTAGTGTTATAGTGTTACTTCCTTGAACCTATGGATGACAGAGTTACCTCCCTTGAACCTAACCCGTATCATGACCCCTGATGACCTCATAATAAACCTCGGATGAGTTGTTATACAGAGTTACTTCCCTCGAACCTAACCATTTGAAAGTATGAGTTGTTACAGAATTATTTCCTTGAACATAACCTAAAACCTAGAGGTTTTTTCAAGCACTTCTTAACATAGTGAATCGAATTTTAATTTTTGTTTCAACGGATGAGTTGTTAGAGTTACTTCCCTCGAACCTAACCTAAAAAAATGTTTTTTTTCAAGCACTTCTTACTATGGTGCATCGAATTTTAATTTTGTTCGGATGAATGAGTTGTTACATAGTTACTTCCCTCAAAACTTTCGATTTTTTATGATGGGCGTGACCCCCACCCCCACATAAAATGAAAAACGTCATTTTTGTAATGTATTCATCGAGCCCTTCATATTAATACCTCACATGCCTGGATTTGTAAAAAGGACGACGTTTTTCGTCTCTGGTCGTGACCCCACCCCACGACGAGGGTTAAAATTACTATCTTCTTAATCCACTCGCAGAGACCTTCAATTTGATAGGTCACGTGACCACCTTCTCAAAACTTTCGATTTTCTGATGGGTGTGACCCCCACTCCCACGACGAGGGGAGATAACTTTGTATGATTAAGTTTAGGTTATGAGAATCAAGCAATCTGATTGCTTAATTAGCGTTAGGAACGTGAAGTGACTGGGTGATTACATATTTCAAGCTCTTCAAGCTTTTGATTTTTGGTATACATTGCTCTAGCCGTTATATCCACGTTATTAAACGATCCGGTGGCAACGAATGTCACGATACCCTCACGATTTTACATTTGTTTTTGTTCCCATCCCAGAAATCCGCACTAGTTTGGAAAAAAATCTCGATGGGTAACTACACTTTACACCCACTTCGCGCCGTTGGCGAACGTAGGGAAAACGTATTGAGATTTTCCCGATCTAGAATCGGCAAATCGTTTTCGCCGATCGGATCGCACCCTCGACCGTCCAGAACACGATCGCGAACGTGGTGGTCCAGAACCGGCAAACCGCATTTTTTGATGTACCGGAAGCCGAAATCGGTTTAAAAAAAAAAAAATTAAAAAATCCTCGATGAGAAACTACACTTTATACTCACTTTTCACCGTTGGTGAACGTCGAGAAAAGGTTTTGAGGTCTATTTTTCCCGGTCTAGAATTGGCAAATCGGTTTCCCGATCGGATCGCACCCTCGACCGTTCAAACAGCCGTTGGCGAAAGTAGGCGGTTCAGAATCGGCAAACCGCTTTTTTGATGCTGGTCTAGAATCGGCAAAAGGCTTTTTGCTTGCGTTCACCAACGATAGATCGAAGGTCTGATCCGCGATGGGAACGTCAAGAAAAATTTTTAAATTTACATTTTCTTCAAATTTCATACATTTGATATTTCAATAAATTACAATAAATTGCACTAAAATGCTGAGATGTTACTGTTAATTTCTGGCATAAAAAATGCAGGTATTTTTTCACACGTTTCTGTGTTCTGTCAAAAGCAAGGAGACTTCAGTCTAAGCACTGGATTTTTATGGGAACAAACGAGGAGATTCGTTGAGGATTTTTAGAACAGCTTGGCGTAAAACATTCTGCATTTCGTTGCAACATCAATTTGTATGTACAAAGTTGATTTTTACAATGTAAAGCCTATAGGGATTTTATAAAAAAAAAAAAAATGTAATGACCGTGCGAATCGAATCGAAGAGAGAAAATTGCAATTTCTTCGGGGTGTGCCAGAAAAAAATGTGATCGAAGTCTTCGCGTGCCAAGTGGACCAAAGGAAGATAATCTACCAATGCTTTTAATATATTTTGTTGCATTATATATCTGAAAAACTAATCGAAAATGCAATATTGTTTCCATTATTTGTTGTTTTTTTTTTGTTTTTGTTTTGTTTTTGAGTGTTTATCGAAGCAGAATAATTTAATCGTTTTCAAAGTTTCCGCTTGGCGTATTCCTTCACTTGTGAACTATAAAACAATTGAGTCGTTCCATTGTAAATGTAATAGGCCTTCTGTAATCCCTGTAAGTGGAAGCAGAGATCCGTTTTGTTGAGGTAAAGAAGAAAATGAATTAATCGGATGTGAGATTTAATTTAATCGTATCATGTTCCGTGCGTTATCAAATAATGAGAATGTTGGATGAGTAGGTATTGCAAAAAGAGGGATTTTAGCGGCGAATCGCTCTCTATCGTCATGAGGGCAACTGCAGTCTTTTTTGTGCATTTGCAAGTCTTTCCACACAGAGTGGATCAAAGGGAGATAATTCACCAATGTTTTTTTTAACTTATGTTGTATTACATGATGAAAACTGATCGCAAATGCAATATTTTTTCGATCATTTGTTTTTTGTTTTTTTTTTTTTTGTTTTTTAGTTTTTTGAGAGTTTATCGGAGTGGAACAAATTGAAATTATTAAATTGTTCGCAGTACGCCTCACATCAATCTGTGTTATTTAATAAACGATCGAGACGTTCTATCGTCGTTGTAATTGGTGTTTTGAGATCCTTTAAAGTGGACGAAACGATCCGTTTCGTTGCACACAGAAAGAGAACTAATTAATTAATTAATTAATTAATTAATTAATTAATTAATTAATTAATTAATTAATTAATTAATTAATTAATTAATTAATCGAGATTAACCATTTGAACACTGATGGTACACTCCATGACAGCTCAATGGCATCAAATGGAAGTGTTTATATTTGTTATTTGAGTGAAGACCAATTAATATTTTCAACGTTCAGGCTTGGGGCTGCACGTTGAAAACACTGATTGGCCTACCGTACAAATTCAGGGAGCAATCATCTACTTCGTATGTTCAGGTCGTATCATAGGCCGCAAAAACGGTCTTTCGGGTTCAAAGGGTTAATTTTATATTCGGATCACGTTCTCCTCTATCCATAAGCTGGGGTATTTAACCCTTTATCCAACGTATTTATTTATTTATTTATTTATTTATTTATTTATTTATTTATTTATTTATTTATTGGTGTTTAAGGTCACATACTTATGCACAATGGCTAATCGTGACCGTGACAGTTTTACGGGTGGAGGAAGCCGGAGTACCCGGAGAGAACCACCGAGCATCGACGAGCAACTGTCAGCTCCTCAACATTCTAACTCTGTTCAAGCTCCGCTCAAGCAGGGTTACAGCGGTTGAAGACTTGCGAACCATCGGCGTAAGTACGCCTTAGAACACGGCGCCATCATGCCCCCATGTGGGCAACCGGGATAAAGTGCCTTGCCCAAGGACACACCAAGGGTCGTCCCGGTCGAGGATCGAACTCGGGACCTCAAGCATAGAAGTCCAACATTTACCCAAAGTAACGGCCAAAAGCGGCCAGCGCTATTCACAAAAGTCACCATCCAATTTTCATATTTTTTTTCACTTTTTGTCTCAAAAACATAGCTTATGACCACTCATTGGAACGGGCTCAACGAGCTCGTTCCAATGAAGGGTCATAAACTATGTTTTTGATCCAAACAATGAAAAAAAATTAGTTATTCAAGAATTTTATTTGCAAGTGTCGTCTGCCTTTCGTACTAGATAAAGGGTTAATATGAGAGAAACAGAGAATCTCAGAATGCAACGCGGTTCAAGAAATTTTAAGCAGTCTGTTCTTAACGATAATTATTGAGTATATGAGACAACATCCTTAGCTGGGGAAAGGCAGTAATTTTATTCTGTGAAATAACCATCGCTACGATATAGCCTTGGATGCAGCTGATGTGGCATTAAGCACAACGACAAAAAGGTTAAATTGCCTTGGAGAAAAAATGTTATCACAGCATTTTTCTTTTTCCTCAAACGTTCGTTCAGATTGATGATTTTTATGACTTCTTAATATACAAATGTGCACTCGAGTGTTGATAAGAGATGCTTGCCAACTGAAAGTATACTACTCAAGTATATCCAACTACCTGTTTTACGTTTTAGTTGAAATATTGTGATGAAAAGTGTATATATTTTTTATTTAATTATATCTTTAATGATTTAAGTACAGAAATTAAGATTCTATTTGTGTTTGACATTTTTTTTTAGCTTTTGAATACGATAACCATGGAAAATGGATATTATTGGTAAAAGAGGAAATTTTTCAATTTGCCAAAAAGTTGACAGAGCTAACTGGTATGGGTTCAGTATCGAATATGAGACCCATTACTGTTAATTACAGTTTGACAACGCCTTCTCGTGCTCCAAATCAGGTTCCTGGTGGTCCTGTGTGGGACGTTGTTCCATTCTTGGACCAGCATGGCACCAAGCTCCTGGACACTTCTTGGCTGGACAGGACGGGCTGAAATTGCAAGCTGCAACTCATTCCAGACATGTTCGATTGGATTGAGGTCGGCGGGATCTTGCTGGCCAGTCCATACGCTTAATCCCATCCCTATGTCGGTACTCTCCGACAGCATGGGCAACATGGGGACGGGCATTATCGTCCATCAGAATTAATCTATCACCAACTGCACCCGCATACAATCTGACGTGGACATCCAGGATCTCATCAATATACCGCTGTGCAGTCAATGTACCAAGTTCAAGGACACAGAGCTCTGTACGTCCATCCCTGCTGATGCCGCCCCAGACCATGATTGACCCTCCACCATAGTGGTCATGCTCAGCAAATGCTGGTTGCATGGAATCGCTCTCCTGGTCTTCTCCATACCCTAGAACGCCTATCTGTGTGGTCAAGGCAGTACCTAGGTTCACCTGTAAAAAGGACAGGTCGCCAATCTTCTCTGGTCCATCCAACGTGGTCCATGGCCCATTCATATCGTGCCTGGCGGTGGTCCTAGGACAGCGGAATGCGAATACATGGTCTTCTCGATCGGAGACCACCTTCGTGCAACCGTTCCCGGATAGTCTGCGTCGAAACATTTACCCCGGATGCATTCTAAAGGTCACTGCGAAGCTGGGCTGCTGTGACAAAGCGGTTCCTACGGGCCTGAATGATAAAACACCGGTCTTCTGCTGCAGATGTTGCCCTGTTTCTGCCACCACCATGCCGTCTTACTGGTGTGCCATACTGCCGAAATCTTGCCCAGGCTCTGGTGATCACCGTATGGTGCACACCAAGGGCTTCGCCAACCTGACGATGGGTAGCCCCTTGCTCCACCGTCCCTACAGCCCGCCACATTTCTGCTTCAGACAAATGTCTTCTTACATTTGCATTTGCCATATTCAATCATTAAATCACAAGTGTTTGTGCTGAAATGAAGATTGAATACACTAGACATGCCATGAACTTGTAGACAGTACACGAAAACATAATGAAAATGAAGGGGAACATGCTTTCCATAACTGTCACGAAATGTCTGCCTGTCAAGAGAGCTACTGTAAACAAATACATTCCTCAATCTTATCCACCATAAATATCGCAAATATGTCACAAGCAAATTTCACAATGATGTGTCAAATATTTGGTGCTCAGCAAACTTTGAGTAGTATATTTTTCTACTGTGATCGCTCTTCTGTTCAGATCGCTATGTAATGACAACACTCCATAGTTATTTATTGGTATTTATGGTCACCTATTTCTTCTGCACAATGGCTAATTGTAACCGTGGATGAGATCGAATTGAGAGTTGATCGTTGAAACCCATGTATTTCCCATTTTAGAGGAATTCCACAGCAAGCATTGGTGACTGGGTCATATTTTTCACAAGTAAAACGCAGCTTGTGTACTGTGGTAAACATATATTAGATTTGTGCCAAATACACCGGTTTGATTAGGTAGATCGAGTCCGCCCAGTCCGGGATGGATATAACGAACACACCGTAGCAACAACTGCAACAAACGAGAATATGTACAAGGACGCTGAGGAGAACAAAAAGTGCAGGGTTAAAAGAAGATAAAACCATATTTCCCGTATATAACAAATGGAGGTTTGCCGACCCTGATTTGAAGGCGTCCAAGGTCTGGGCTGTGGCGACATATTTAGGGCGTTGATAGCCTAATGCCTGCAGGGAAGAACGAGTAGCAGTGGACGTCACTTCGACCGTGGATGATGTGGTACATCATAACTGTCCTCGTGTTGTAGCGATTCTCATCCAAGATCAGTGATTGATTGATTGGTCAATAGTAGTAGTGTATGCACGTTTCACCCCTATTCTGGGGGACCTCGGTGGGGGACCTCGGAAGTGACGTCATGTCACGTGACGTAGTGGCACCATGTTGTGTTGTCATGGTAACCCGCGTGAGCGGCCATGTTGTGACGTCATCCCCATAGTGATACGTGGTGTTAGTGCGCATGCGCAGCGCGTGTTGTTAGGGTGAAACGTGTTTCCGTCGTCCATTTTGTATACTGGAGGCCGCCATCTTGGTTTCTATGACAGAACGTGATTGCTATGTTACCTAAGGCCTACAATAGGACAGGGGTATGTTCGGGGGTGTGTTCCTTTATAGAAGAGTAAAGCTGATTGCCACAACCAACCCGACAATCCCTCCAAATCACCAAAATCTACCCAAAATCACCGAAATTGACTTTATTTCTCCATTTTACCGGCTTAGCACGTAGTGCTATAGTACCAAGGGGTCCCCTGGGGTGTGTTCGATTGAACTAGAGTATTTTTCTGGTTCGGATTTTCCTCAAATCCTCGTTTACTTTGTAGAATTACCCAAATAGACCCGATCACCCTTACAAACCACCAAAATCTCCACCAAACCACCCAAACGGACATGTGAAGCCCCATTTTGGGCATATAAAAATAACACGTTATGCTATAGTACCAAGGGGTACAAGGGTATATTCTATTGAATAGGAGTACAGGGACTGATTTTCCCAGAATCCCATTTTTAATGCCTATTGCATATATTTCTCTATCATTAACAGTCTATCCAGTCTAAACTATCTCTAGTAGTAGTGTATGGGGATGACGTCACAACATGGCCGCTCACGCGGGTTACCATGACAACACAACATGGCGCCACTACGTCACGTGACATGACGTCACTTCCGAGGTCCCCCACCGAGGTCCCCCAGAATAGGGGTGAAACGTGCATACACTACTACTGTCGATTTTATTTTGTAGTACAACATGCATACAAATACAAACTAAATACAGCAACATACAATTATCACAAATACATGGTTGCACTACAGGGAGATGGAATAGCCACTAGGGTTGTCTTCCCACCATTCCCAATAAAAACAAAGATGTAAAATGTGAGACAATCCTAACAACAGCTATGTTAATGAAGAGAAAATGAATGGATTAATAAGATGGTTCTTTCCATATAAATAAACTAATTTTCCATCGTTTTTAGAAAATGAAACAATTTAGGGGTAGTTAATAGATAAGGATGAGATTACAGAGCTAGGGCCTACATGTCGGGGCAAACTGCATTATTACACCTGACGCGAAGAGAGCTGAACTCAACAATTGCTCCGTTAGAGAATTTTTGAATGACGATCTGGAAGAATTTTGAATCGATGGTTCGATTGTGTTCCACATCCTAGGGAAAGTATGAATTGGAAAGTTTGCGGAGAACTGAGTTCTTGGTTTTAATGTATGTAATTTACCAGACTGTCTGGTGTCCATTTCTGAAGGGTTTTGGTAAATTCTAAAAGTGTCCACAAAGCTTTCGGGTAGCATTTTGTTGTACCAGTCGTGGAGTTTGTACAGGTCTGTAAATTTTAAAATACCGTGCTCTCTAAACAGTGGGTCTGTATGAGCATTGTATTTTTTGTTAGATATAATTCGGATGGCTTTCTTTTGTAATTCTGTGATCTTTCGAGTTGATGGTGAGTGACCCCAGATATGGATACCATACAGCATGTGACTCTGGATTAAAGCGTAGTATAATTTTTTTAGGCACTTTTTCGGTAGAACCCTCTTCACTTTGTTTATGGCATAAATTGCTCTGGAAATTTTAGAACAGACTTCTGAGATATGCTTTCTGAAATTCAAATTTTCGTCTGCGTGGATTCCTAGGAATTTTACAGATTTTTCCTCTTGATTATTTGTAACGAGTGAGATCGTTGAATTGTTAAGCACAATTCTTCCGTTTCAATGGAGTGCAGTACATGTCACTCCGAGGGTGAAAAATAATGAATTTTGTCGTACTTACAGTGATCATTTTACTGGTACTGATGGCGGTCTTGTAGTTCCCCGTGACAAACCATGTTGCTTGACGCTGTACTGCTTCGAACTGTTTGATGTTCTACTAGTGTGAGGGTCCCACGCGGCTGATCCATATTCAAGGATGCATCTACCAAGCTTGTGTATTACAGGTGTTTCGTAGACTTTGGACATCTGGCAAGGTTTCATTGTAAGAAGCTTAGGCTTTTGTTCGCCTTCTTACATGTTGAATCAACATGGTAGTTCCAACCTAACTTGTCTGCATAAACTCACACTTAGATGGGTTGAATGACATCAGCCAATCCTTCTCCACTATTGTAATAGGCCCAGACCATCCACGTAGGCACATGCGATAAAAGGGGTGCCGAAGGCAGGACGTTTTTTTTTAAAAAGAGGGATTCCATAGAACTTGGGTGTTTGGTGGAATGTGCTTGTGTGTTATTACACATTGTGTCACAATGTGTACACATTACCTGTTGCACATTGGCACATGCCGGATGTGTCGATATGCGATTATGTGAAAATGTGACACATTGTGCACTAGCTCATAGGCACATACGGGTATTTGAGGATACCTATGGATTGGTATTGTATTATTCGAGGATATCTTTTGAGGATATCTTTTATAAGATACTTGTCATGTGTACATATTACAGTTAGCACATAGACACATGCTGGATGTGCCGATATGTGCTTATGTGAAAATGCACAATGTGACACATTGTGCACTAGCACATAGGCACATACTGGTATTTGAGGATACCTATTGTATTGTACTACTGGACTGTTGAAGGATACCTTTTACAGGATACTAATTTGAAGATACTATTACCTGTTTGGCCCAGCCTTCTTGTCCACACGAAACACGTATCACGGACGACGGAAACACGCTCTGCGCATGCGCACTAACACCACGGATCACTATGGGGATGACGTCATAACAGGGCCGCTCACGCTTGTTACCATGACAACACAACATGGCGCCACTGGGTCACGTGACATGACGTTACATAAGATCCCGATGAGATCCCCCAAATAGTGACTAAAACATACGGGGCATACTACTGGGATACCGTGGGTCTGAGGTGGGGTATGCCCCCCCCCCCCCCATTGATGGACGCCACCGAACCCCAACGAACGGTAGGGCCATACCCCCCCCCCCCCCACCACCACCACATGCCTATGGACTTCGGATATGCCTGTGGCATATATCGACCTGGCACACCCTCCCCCCCCAAAAAAAAAATAATAATAATAATAATAAAAATAATAATTATGCCCCCGCGCAATAGGAAATTCTAGCTCCGCCCCTGGTGAAGATTGGTCTGGCAGAACTCAAAACTTTTATTGCCCAGTTCCTAATTTTAGACAGTTCTATTATCCGTAAAGGTCCACGATTTTTTTATCTTATGACTGGACTATAAAAACGACGAGGGTCTTCTTTTGCTACATGCAATACTATGTAGACGTTTGGTAGATATTTAGATAGATATTTTTTTATTTAACGGTATAGTTTACAGGCAGTTATATATTTGACTACAAAATACAAATAGATAACTAGAAAATGATATTCAGTGTATACCGTTGGGAGATGACATAGCCAGATTGGCTGTCTACCTGTCACTCCCGTAATACATTTAACTCCAACACTGACTACGTGCTCTGCGCATTAATCTTGGATAGAAAGATCTACTTGTATGGATACTTGTGAGTAGCTAGTAGAACTGCAACTTTGACTCGGCTACGTATCCCCATTAATCTATTTCTGTAGATAGACGAGTTTCAAGGCTCAAAAAGGTGGCTAATGGTGAATGTGATAGTGGGTATCCCTTCCCCTCCGTGCTAATCTGATATTATTATGGTTATCAAACTGGGTTGTGGTTAAATTTAGAAAACAAATATGGCACGGCTCAAGTATTGTTCATTGGTCAAGAAAGACATAATGGACACAATATTATACATAATAGGTCCTCGATGTGTCGACAGTTTGGGACACTTAAGTAAAGTTGGTTCAGTTGGAATACGCAGAACTAATACTATGGCCAGGAAATCGGTGTCTTTAGGTTTTCTTTTACAAAGACATTGCCCTTTAAATAACAAACCTTAAAATTAAGAGTGTTGTTCTCTTTCCAATGCATGTCTATCCTGTATGTTTTGTGGACATGTATTAAATAGAACTGAAGTTAGTATCAAGAAATGACCACCACCCCCGCCCCGACATGCTCTCTTCAAGCTATGAGTCGAATTCTCAACACTGCATTTCCTCCTCTCTTATTTTCATTCTGCCCTAAAAGTGGCCGCCAAGAGCGACTGATCCCCAGAAATGACACCTCTATAGAATAACAACGCCCATGTGTTGCAATATGTTTACTCAAATAAGATCTAAGGATATGTACTGTAGTCAAGATAACAACAGAAATTCTAGCAATGAAGTGACTGAAGTCACATTTGGAGTACCCTAAGAGGACCACTGTGCAGCGGAGAGCAACGGTCAGACTCTCCTACTTACGAACTCTGCACAAGCAGAGTTAGCAACGGCAAGTGCCCTAACGGCGTGCAGCGTGACTTCATAAACATCTCCACTATGCACCCCCGCGTGGACAATCGGGATTAAGTATGTTGCCCGAGGATGCAACGCAGTTACCGCTGGTCAGGATCGAACCGCTGTCTTTTAACTATAACGTCCATTTCTCCAACCACTGAGGCACAGCGCACCTCTCCGGAGATAATAAATATATCACATGGTACCACAGGCAGCGGAAGCTCGATAAAAGTGGTGGAGGGCACAGCTTTTCAAGGCTATCATAGTTCGGCCCAGTGGGAGAAAAGTTACAATTGTATATCAGTAAATGTACAGTGACATACTATAGTCTCTCGTTAGACTGGCATGCCGCGGTGTGGTCACTGTCTGTCCATTTCTCCTACTTCAATCAACTTCCAACCCGAAGGCTAGCCTTAGGCTAGCCTTAATAATAGAAATGCCTGTATATTGACACGTTTGTGTGCCCCTATTTTGAATCATTGTGTAACCGTGCAACATGTCTGTGGAAAAAAATTGAGGGGCACGTGTCCCATGTGCCACCTTGGTTCCGCCGCCTCTGCGTGGTACCAGTATTGATAAATTTCCCTGCATTCGAATGTTTGAACTCAAGGTATGTCTCTAGGAAAAGGGAGGGGCACGTGCACCCTGTGCATCCGTTGTTCCGCGTTATCTGTGGACAACTGAATGATACAAATCCACTCATCAAGTAAAGGGTAACTTGATCAATAAATCTATTAACTTTGTAACAATAGATTTATAAAAAGAAGAACCTATTTAAAATACTATCCGGTATAACTATCTTTAGGGTTCGTTAACAGTCGCTTATTGTGATCTTCCAAGAAAACCTACACTTGAAAAATCGATAGTTTATTCAATTCGGAGTCCAATGGTCTGTGGACAGTGGATTGCCCCTTAAAGACTCAGAGTGGGATTTCCGTCTGTGTGATACCTTTCAAATCCTGTAAAAATATAGTGGCGTCCATTTAATTTGATGTTACTCAGTAGGATGTCACTGTTCGTTGTATTTAACTTAACCCTTTGAACAAGAGCGGCCGCTTTTCCCACCAGGAACATGACACGTCATAACGTCATTAAATAGGATGGTTGTTCAGTAAATGTGTGGGGTAGATCAATCAATATTACTTGGTCTACCCCAAATAATGAATATGGACTCTTCTAATTGCTGTCATTGAGCTGGCATGGAAGACACCTGAAGGTCCACGGTTCGATCTCCGCTAGGGTTAACTACGTTGTGTTCTTGGGCAAGCCACTTAACCCCGATTGCCCACGTGGGAGCCCGGCGTTGCTGAGTACGCGTACTGCACACCGACTGTGCACTTGTCGTCAACCAATGCTAATCCTGCATGCTTAGAGTTTTCGGTGGTTCTCTCCAGGTACTCTGGCTTCCTTCACCCGTAAACCTGTCCGACAGGAGGTGATCCAGGCTGTGGAATGTGTTGTTAAACCCTAATAAATAAATGAATAAGCAATATTATGATCTGTCGAAAATATTCTTGTGACAACCTTTGAATTCCCAGGTATACAGTTGTTTTTGCCATCTGTAGTTTCAATGAACGCATTCAATCGATAGAGCTTTTCCAATCAAGATATAATAATAACAAT
Source organism: Pictodentalium vernedei (assembly GCA_031216915.1). Taxonomy (NCBI): domain Eukaryota; kingdom Metazoa; phylum Mollusca; class Scaphopoda; order Dentaliida; family Dentaliidae; genus Pictodentalium; species Pictodentalium vernedei. The sequence goes on along the minus strand of CM062288.1, from coordinate 155,776,636 downwards.
AATAATAATAATAATAATAATAATAATAATAATAATAATAATAATAATTTGGCTTTACATTGTTACTCAGTTCTGGAAAAACAGACGAGGTAAAGGGTTTCTTTTGTCTTTTGTACCTCGGTAAGGCAAAACACGCAAATTCTTTTGTCTAGTTACCTCGTCAAGTTGGTAAGACACCCCCCCCCCCCCCCCCCCCACACACACACACAGAGAGTCTTGTCTACCTTACATACCGAGGTACCCCATTGTTTGTCCTTTGTGTGGACTAACGGTTTCTACCTCGTTTTGCCGGTACAGTTCTGGGAAAACAACCGAGGTAAAGGGTTTCTTTTGACTTTTGTACCTCGGTAAGGCAAAACACGCAAACTCTTTTGTCTAGTTACCTCGTCAAGTTGGTAAGACAAACACACACACACACACACACACACACACACACACACACACACACACACACACACACACACACACACACACACACACACACACACACACACAGAGTCTTGTTTTCCCTACATACCGAGGTACCCCATTGTCTGTCCTTCGTGTGGACTAACGGTTTCAACCTCGTTTTGCCGGTACAGTTCTGGGAAAACAACTGAGGTAAAGGGTTTCTTTTGTCTTTTGTACCTCGGTAAGGCGAAACACGCAAACTCTTTTGTCTAGTTACCTCGTCAAGTTGGTAAGACAAACGCACACACACACACACACACACACACACACACACACACACACACACACACACACACACACACACACACACACACACACACACACACACACACACACACACAGAGTTTGTCAAATGGTGGACTAACAGTTTCTACCTCGTTTTGCCGGTACAGTTCTGGGAAAACAACCGAGGTAAAGGGTTTCTTTTGTCTTTTGTACCTCGGTAAGGCGAAACACGCAAACTCTTTTGTCCAGTTACCTCGTCAAGTTGGTAAGACAAACCCGCACACACACACACACAGAGAGAGAGAGTCTTGTCTACCCTACATACCGAGGTACCCCTTTGTTTGTCCTTTGTGTGGACTGACGGTTTCTACCTCGTTTTGCAAGTACAGTTCTGGGAAAACAACCGAGGTAAAGGGTTTCTTTTGTCTTTTGTACCTCGGTAAGGCAAAACACGCAAACTCTTGATATATACCATGCATGCCCTCCCAAAGTTGGAATCATTTTCCCCAAAGTCTCTTTGAAAAAGCCAAACCAAGCGAAACGCGTCGAGACAGACGGATTATTTTCTACCTGTGCTGAAGACTGCAACCAATCCAGGTATCTTCTTTAATAGGTAATATCTAATTTTCCAATTTTATTTATTTCATCACTTTTATATTTTATTTATACTTAATTCAGCAACTTTCTTTAACAATGGCAAGAAAAGGGCAGAGGCATCAGAGGCAGAGAGTTGCCCAGTCCGGAACTGGCCAGGAACAATCGTTCCAGGCTTATTCTAGGCTGGTCAAGGCTTTGTTTCAGGTGCTTTAATGTTTGCACCACATTGGGCTATTAGAGCACCATTTGGCAAATCGGGATTTCCCGAAACAGCTGGAGAAGAAGGTAGATGAGTTAGGTGGCTTTCTAAAGCCAGCTCTTCCCACCCCACACATTTTTTCTGTTTTTCGACAGATTAGTGTGGGATGGGCCAATCAAACGTTAAATGCTTTAGTTGAGAATTATAAGATAAATTTAAACCAGTTGAAGTCTAAGATAACTTTGGCTATGCGACCACCTCCTGGACTCGAAAAAATAGACTTCAACAGCGCTTCGGCGCGTGCCTTGATCTGGGCTAAAAAGAACTTTAAAAATAAGTTGACAGATAAGACGATTTCGGCCTATGAGTCTTACATTTCGGAACTTCGCCCAGCGTCTGGAGTAAGGAACAATACGGGAGGGAGCAAGCAAACTCCGGCCCGTGCTGTCCCTCTACCCCAACGCGAAAAGCAAAATAAGAAAAGATCAAGGCAAAGCACTTCTCCCTCTTCTTTTCCTTCTACTTCTTCTTTCTCTCAGAGTAAGCGCCTCAATTTGCAAACATCTCCGGTCCATATTGTGACTGAAGATGCTCGCAAATTGAGTAACGCTGTCTCGCCTCGTCTTGCTCCTCTACCTCCTACTCCTCCTCAGCCTTTCTTATCTGGTTCTCCTAGTGCTCTCACTAGAACTCCTCCTCCTCCTTCTGTTTCTTCTCCTGCTTCTGTTTCCTCTCCTGCTTCTGTTTCTTCTGCCCCTTCTCCTGCCTCTAGTGTGGTTCAACCAGGTATATCGTACTCAGAGAAAGTCAAATCACCGAGCCGCAACTCGGGCCGCTCATTTGATTCTAAATTCTCCCAGTTTCGGCATAAAAGCGGAGTTAATTTTGACAAAAGGAATTGGCGCCTCCCCGATGTTTGTAAAAACATCCTTATGATTGGAAGTTCAAATTTAGGACTCATTGATCGAAATCCCCATCCGGACATCCAGGTGGAGTGTTACCCCGGCGCCAAATTCAATCATCTGCGCTCTATGTTTAAAGGGCACACGGGCCAGTCTAGTCCCCAAAAAATATTATTAAATATTGGCGTGAATTCTCGAAACGATAATTCTGATCTCGTAGTTAAGCAGTTGCGGAATATGCTTAGCGATATCAGGGTCAAGTTTAGATCAGCAAAAATTTATTTCGCTGAACTAAACTTTTCGCAAAAACTCTCTCAGGCTGAGAGGAGAACCCTGAGCATCATCAACGAAACCATTCGGAAAGTGAAGGACGTTAACGTGATACCAAAAATTGATGACGCGAAGTTTGATGTTGCTCAGGATTTAATCCATTGGACCACGAGAACCGCCAATATTATGTACGATCACTGGTTGAACCACCTAAATTTAAACTAAGTAAAGGCAAAGGTAACAGCCGCCTAACAGATGTGGGATTAGGAACTAATGTAGTTAACATGTCTGGCACCAATGACCTAACAACCCAAGAGAAATCTCTTTTAGATCGCGGTTTAACTTTTGTACCAGCACCAAAGCCAAAAACTGATAACCAAACAAATTTACCATCATACAACTGTAATTTTCTTAGGCAAATGAAATTAGCTGACCGCTTTAGAAACTCCAGCGGTCGGAAACTTCCTTTCACAGAATCATCTGGTTGGTCACCTCCAGATAGTGAAGTAGATCCCGAAATTATTGAGGCTAGCAAACGAATCATCCAAAAGGTGTTCAGCATGAACATACTCTCCGATAAAGACAATTTAACAGCTGGTGAACGGAGAGCCCTCACGAAACTTCGAAAAAATAAGAAATTAGTAATTAAACCAGCCGACAAAGGTGGGTCGGTAGTTGTTCTATCTCGGGATAATTATATAAAGGAAGCCATGAGACAACTCAGCAATACTAAACATTATAAGAAAATAGATTCACTTATTTGGCCTAGTAATATCGCAAAATTCAATAAGATCTTAAAATTTCTCCTCGACGAAGGTCACATTACTAAAAAACAATTGAAATATTTAACAGCTAAGCTCAGTGCTCAAACAAGACAATTTTATATCCTACCAAAGATCCACAAGGACCGTTCTTCATGGACGGATGACTTAACTCCACCCGGGAGGCCAATTGTATCAGATTGTAATTCGGAATCTTATGCGATCTCGGAATTAATTGATTATCATCTGAAACCCATAGCAAATAGACATCAGAGCTATCTAAAAAATACACAGGATTTCCTGTCAAAAATTTCGAAATTGAAAATATCGAAAAATGCAATTCTGGCTACTTTGGATATCGACAGTATGTATACAAACATTGATATTGATAAAGGTGTTAAATCAGTTAAAAATGCATTTGAAAAATATCCGGATGCGAAACGCCCGGATGAACAAATTTTGGATCTTTTAGAGCTGAGCTTAAAAGGTAATGACTTTCAATTCAATGGAGAATATTTTCTACAAATAATGGGTTGTCCTATGGGTAAAAAATTCAGTCCTAATTTTGCAAGCATTTATGTAGCGGAATAGGAGGAAAATGCTTTAAGCAAATGTGCAAAGCATCCTCTCGTATATCTCAGATATTTAGATGACATTTTTATTATTTGGGAACATTCAAAAGAAGATTTTGATGAATTTTCAGAAATTTTGAACAATCACGATCCAAATATTAAATTGAAAGCTACTATCAGTGAAAATTCTGTTGATTTTCTCGATGTGACCGTGTATAAAGGGAAGCAATTTCAGGCGTCCGGTCTTTTAGATTATAAAGTATATTTTAAACCAACTGATTCACATCAATTGTTGCACACAAAATCATTTCATCCTCAACATACATTTAAATGTATCATCAAATCACAGCTCATTCGTTTCCACCGCAATTCAAGTGATAAGGTAAATTTCAATGAGGCTTGTTCTACTCTATTTGGAGCCCTCAGATCGAGAGGGTACTCGCTTTGCGTAGCCTGAAATCCCAAACCCTGAAAAAGCTCGAAAGTCCAGCTGAAACTACCGATTTCGAACCACTGAAGATTGAACACAACAGACCGTTGCAAAATGGTAGTGGCGCGGTATTTAATTGCAAAAAGCCTCGTTGTAGACAGCATACTTTTATGCCTGATCAGAAAGAGGAATTTTCCTCCGAACAAACGAAAAATCAGTATCAGATCCGTAACCCTCTCCATTGTGATTCACCAAACATTATTTACCTTATCACTTGTAAGCGATGTCGGAAACAGTATGTTGGTCAAAGTCAAAATCCTTTCCGAGAACGTGCTACTAGACACAAACAGAATATAAAACATAATGCTGATGCCCCAGTAGCACAACATTTTAACCTTCCTGGCCATTCTTTGGACGATTTCAAAATCCATCCTATTGAACAACCACCAATTAAAGACACATTAGACGAAACGGATGAATTTAGAAAAAAACGTGAAGCTTTTTGGATCAATACGCTTCAAACCCTCTGGCCATTTGGTATGAACATATCAGAGGGCGAATGCGAAAGGAGGTCCATCATTCCTTTCACTTTAACGTACAACAGAATGAATATCGAAATAGCAAAAATGTTAAAAGATGAATTCAATTTTACCAATGCTAAATTAAATGAACCTTTGAATCTGCGACCTGTCATCGCCTATAAGAAAAACAAAAGCTTGCGCAACATCCTTGTAAGGACTAAATTAGAGCCCATCAATGAATAACATCAATTTTTGCCAGTCAGTTTAACCAGTTCCTAAGCTCATCACTTAGTTTAAACCAATTTTATGTACTTTTTTGTCATGTTTGAAACTAATCAGGGTTCAGTAAATGAAAACAATTTTTCGGCGGCATATTAAAAGAAAAAAACGTTTCAGTATGAAATGTCTGTGCCAGTGCGATTTTTTAACCTCAAACACACACACACACACACACACACACACACACACACACACACACACACACACACACACACACACACACACACACACACACACACACACACACACAGAGAGAGAGAGAGAGAGAGAGAGAGAGAGAGAGAGAACTGTGCGTACTGACTAATCAGATTAACAAATAAAGGGGGCGCGGTGGCGTTGCAGTAACCGTTTCTCGTCAGATCACTGAAGTTAAGCAACGTCGAGCCCGGTTAGTCCTCGGATGGGTGACCGTCTGAGCGATCGATTCGGACTCTCGCGTTGTGTTCTTGGGCAAGGCACTTAACCCCGATTGTTCACATGGGGGCACAATGACGCCGTGTACTAAGGCGTACTGCACGTCGATGGCACGCATGTCTTCAACCAATCTTACCCTGCCTGTGCTGCAGTGCGAAGTTACGATGTTGGGGAGCTAGCAACTGCTCGTCGTTGCTCGGTGGTTCTCTCCGGGTACTCCGGCTTCCTCCACTAGTAAAACTGCCACCGACACAATATGACCTTGGCTGTTAAAATGTCGTTAAACCTTAATAAATAAAAACATTAATAACAGATAAAGGCCTGTTTGTACAGATAGCTTTTGAGACCAGACTTGAATTGATTGATTGTCAATAGATATTTTACATGCGCTGGGATGAAGTTCCAGAGTCCACGTGTAGCGCATATAAAACCGCTGTTACCTGCTGTTTCAAGTTTTGATTTTGGAATCACCATATTTTAGGATGCAGGGAGAGTGGAGATTCCTAATTGGGGTATAGGGCACAACAAGTTTAGATAAATATTCCGGAGCCAGAGCGCGATCATCTTTTTTTAATAGTCAACTATCACTTCTCTGAATCCATTGATCTCTATCTCACTATCAAATTCTGCGTACACGACAACGTTGATCACCTCTTGAAGAGCTTGACCAAACTGAAGTTCAATGCGAAGATTACCAGATTTTATAGGATGAGACAATGGCCGATTACTACACTGATCAGGTGTCGAATCAATTCCCCACAGAGTATATCCTTTTGCATAATCCTGCAAAGATAAATTAAATGATTGATTTTATCCAAAGAACCCCCTAGCTTTGTACAATGATAAATGTGAATTTAGATAAAGTCCACCTTCGAAATTTGGTTCAAAGGGACGTGATTTAATGGAATGTCCATCTACTGCTTCTACCAACTTATTGAAATTGAAATGGAAATTAAATGGAGCTGTGCCAATATCTCCATTTATAGCTCTATTAGATACTAAGCCAAGAATAATTTGTTTTGATATTTGTTTATGAAACAGATGATCTATTTTTGAACGAAGATGGTTACCAGTTGTAAATGTTTTAATTTCTACACGCCTTAAGGGCATTTTGTAACTTGAACGATCTTTTTGTGCATTAAGATCATTTGCAAATTTTGGAATTAAATCTACCGCTGGTATTTTAAAAATAGCTTTTTGAATTTTAATTTCCCCATGTTCACCACAAATCAGACAAAATTTAGATGGAGTACGATGCAATTTAATTCTTATCTCAACTCCATGTGGTAAATATTTCTCTTGCACAAATAGATCTAAATGTAATTTTCCTCTTATCTGTACAGACAAACTAATGCCAATTAATTTTGCACGTTCATTCAAACCATTGTTAGATGGACTTTTTGTCGTTTGAGTATGTGTGCCAGGAGAATCTGGATACCACATTTCACTTGCTGCCAATGTTTTTTTCACATCTCTTGAATAACCAAGAAAATTCTCCAAAAAGTCCTCTATAAGGATAAAGGTCTGTATTGGTAGTGATAAGATTGCCATTCAATGTGACATCAATTTTGCTAAACATACTATGAAAAAAACATTAGTGGAGGAAATTTGTGTATCTGGAGCCAAAGCACTCCCATCTTGTTTTGTAAGTTTAAATTGAACTTCAAGTGTAGATGCTGCAAGATCTAATCACTTGGTTGTTTATCTTGGAATTAAAATTTCTATTGGTGAAGAATTGTTTAGAGACGCCATCGGAAATTGTTCAATTTCACCAATATTTTCTATACCACTCGATGTTGGTGAAACATTATCTGGATCAAAACTACTTCCAAACTGTTCGCATGATCCATGTAACATCATGATTTTAATCAAATATATCAAGTGGTCTTGAATTTCATTTTACAGGAGCTCTATACATCTTTTCTCTTTGGAAATTTTCTTAGAATGACTGTTTTTCGTTTTCGTCTTTTTACACCTGAAGCAGATTCACCAACTGATTTCAAAAGCTCTTTTCCATGAGTGAATAAAATTTCTTTAGGTGCTTTACGTTTTCCTAAAAGTTCTTTTGCCATCTGTATACGATGTTTCAAACCTTCACGTTTTAAAGTTTGAAATGCATTTTTTTGGTATGGGTTTTACAAATGGTACAGCTGTTCTCAATGCTGTACGAAAAATATTGATGTGGTACCTTGATACACAGCAATCCTGTTTATAAACGTAATTTGCTCCACTCTCTAAAATGCAACTTCACAACAGTCTTTCCACTGACAAACTGAATAGGTTTACCAGTGTTTTCATTTATATTTATACTAATCTGATCTAAATAAGATTTTGATACTGGTACATAATGAATGTACATTATCAAATTCTTTGTGAATGTGTTGACATTCTTTTCGTGATTCAAATGGAATCAGTCGTAAAATAGGTGCTTCAGTATCACCTAAAAATGTATAATCTGCAATGTCCGAATAAATAAAAAGTTGATTAAAATCAATATTTAAATCTACATTATATATAAATGCACCTCTTGTCGTGTTAGAAAAAATGACAGGAAAAATATATTTTTATCCCAGTTTTTGTAATAAACTTAGTGACATTTCAATATCCACTTTTCCAATACTATTCCCTATTATTTTTACATGGCCTTGGAGATGTGAATATCTAACAAGAAATGATACATCAAATGTTTTAAATATAGTTTTTCTTGAATTCTGTTTGCATTGCATCTATTACATGACCACCATTTGCATAGGCACCTGGTAAAATATTTAATTCAACAGCAGCAGTACCTTTGTGAATCGTATGTTTCAGAGATGGTTTATTGATACGAGTCAATATTTTGCTATCTGTCACAATGATTTTAAAAACAGATTCTTCATCAGTAATATTTTTTGCTTCTGAAGGTAAAATGACTTCAACTAAACCTACTTCCCATCGTTCTTTATCACGATGAATGGGTTTAGGTAATTGTGTTTGAAAACAACATTGCATATTATTTGGAATCATTTTCATAGAACTATCACTCAGAAGTGTTACGTAAAACGAATTCATTTTTCTTATCTTGTGGTTGTTTCAAATATTTTTAACCTTGACTTGGAAGAATATAGCCTAAAGAACTACTTAATAACACTAACCACAACACTTTAACGGGGCTTTGTAAACTGAGATGTGGCATGACAGTAATTATAATACCAAAAATGAAAATAATCTGTGTAAAATAAATGACTTGATTTTTTGCACCAAGATTCCCACAAATTTTAAATCGTTGTCAGTGCTGACTTTGTACATCAACACTTGTGCTTTCATTGGGTAATGAAGTTTCATTTGATGGCATTTTTGTTTTTATAACAAATCAGTTTCTGGAATCCAACTATCCAATTTCTTTGGATATCCTTCCCAATGTACTTTAAGTTATTTAATAATGTTCTTCTCCACATGTCTTGACCGTCTATTAAGAACTGATTCGATAATGTATTTTTTATCATCGTTTATATGTTGAATTTCATGAGGATAAAATGTACCCTGATTTCTTTCTCCATTTAAATCTTTAAGTTTGTAAGTAGGTGATTTTGTACATTTTACATATGTAATTTTAAATAATTCTTTTGTCCAATTTGGTAAATACCCTTTTTCAAATGTACGTTTGGTTTTATTAATACACACTAAATCACCTATTTGAAAATGTATTTTTTTCTTTTCAGTTTTTTTGTCCATACAAATGTTGAGAAACTTCTTCATTTTCTATAGATACAGAAGCAGGAGTTCTTTGAATACTCCGATAGAAACTATGATTGCAACTATCCACTAAGTGTTGTAACACATCAATATATTTTAATGTTCACTTATGAGTGAAATATTTCCACATAAGCATATTCAATGTACGCTTATATCGTTCTACAATACTTGCTTTTGTTACAGGATTTTCTGTTGTGAAAAATGAATATTTTCTCTCTTCAGAAATTTCTGAAACACCTTATTTTTAAATTCAGAACCTTTATCAGATTGTAATGATAATGGTTTATGATCAGAAGTTTTCAAAGTAGTTTGAAATGATTTTATTAATGTCTCTCCAGATTTATTATGGATAGGTAATACCCATGCATATTTGGAAAATACATCAATGACACAAACTAAATAACGAAATTGATTATTGTAAGATTGTAAACTTTGTAAATCTGCTAAATCAATTTGCCATTGATGATTAATACTACCTACTATAGTTTTACGGCTCGAAAAAATGTTCTAGATAGTTTTATGTAAAGTATATAATAATTTATAATAATAATAATTTATTTTCTAGAGCGTAAAACCACAAATAGTGCTCTAAAATGCTTGACAGAATATAAATACACTTTTCTGAAATAAAGAGTCACATCTGTTTTGGTTGCCTCTTACAGAGGTTCAGGAGAATACTTCAGTGAATAGGAAAGCTTTAAGATTTTTTTTTAAGACATCGAGAGTTTCTGAAATTCTGACACTAATTAGCAGGGAATTCCACAATCTGGGACCCATGATGGAGAACACACGATCATGAGCCTGATTAGATCTGCTAAAAGGTACAACTAGTTGAATTTGGTTTTTAGATCTGAGACTGCGTGAGGTTTATATACAGTTAGGAGCTCTTGCAGGTAAACTGGAGCCAGTTTGTGGATACATTTGAATACCAAGATCAATATTTTGAAATCAATTCTCTGTTTAGCTGGAAGCCAATGCAGTTGTCTTAAAACAGGTGTTATTTGTTCAGAGCGTTTGGTACCAGTAATTATCCTAGCAGCAGTATTCTGAACTTTTTGAAGCTTCTGAATCAGGCATTGGGACAGCCCCACTAACACTGAATTACAATAGTCTAGTTGTGAGGTGATGAAGGAGTGCACAAGTTTTTCAAGTGCTGACTGGTTAAGATAAGGTCGCAGTCTTTCAACATTACGAAGCTGCCAGTAGCATTTTTGACATATTTTATTGATATGGATGTCTAGTTTTAAATTTGAGTCCATAATCAGTCCAATATTCTTGGCCGATTCACTTTTCATAGTGGTGTTGTTTCCAACCAGAATTGATGTAACAGGGGGTGTATGCATGCGAACCCCAGATATCACAAAGAATTTAGTTTTAGAGTCATTCATTTTCAGTTTAAAGTCTATCATCCATTCCCGCACAAGATTTATGCAAGTTTTCATGTTATTGACTCCGGTGAATGAGTCACTTGGAACAGATGGGTTGAATGTGATGTACAGCTGGGTCTCGTCTGCGTGCAGGTGATATGATGATATGCCATGCTTTTTAAGAAGGCGACCCAGAGAAGAAGTGTACAGAGTAAACAAGAGTGGTCCAAGAACTGAACCCCGAGGAACACCACACTTTAGCGTCCTGCTTTCTGAACCGATCTTATTGATATATATTTGTTGACTGCGACCTTCTAGATATGATGCAAACCATGATAAGACAGTTCCCCAAATGCCATGCTGCGTCAGTGTCTGCGTGAGAATTCCATGGTCGACTGTGTCGAATGCTGCTGACAAGCAGTACAGCCTTACCCTCAGACACTGATTTAACAATGTCATTGTTGACTAGCAGTAAGGCTGTTTCTGTACTGTGGTTGGCTTCATATGCAGACTGGAAGGGCTCTAAAACATCATTTGCAGATGATTTTTGGGTTGTAAAGCAACAACCCTTTCCAACAATTTAGACAGGAAAGAGAGGTTCGATACTGGTCGATAATTCTTCAGGTTGTCAGGATCAAGAGATGGTTTCTTGATGACTGGTGTAACAAGTGCTTTTTCAGTGGGTTTGGAACAAACCCCTCATGTAGGGATGCAGATATAATAGATGTTATGGCTGGCAGAAGATAATCAATTGTCTCTTTTAAAAGGAATGTTGCAATTTGATCTAGATCATTGGATTTATTGGATGATGATACAATCATTTTTCGAATGTCGTCTTCTGAGACAGAGTGAAAATTAGAAAAATCACTTTTTATGTCAAGATGATCAAACTCTGGTGGTTCACATGATGGTATTCTATCCAGAATTACTTTAATTTTCGTTATGAAATAATCACTAAATTTTTCTAGAAATTCTTCAGTATTTAGATGATCTGGGAGAATGACTTTTTGTTTTTTACCAAGGAGACTATTGATTAGCGAGAACAGCACCCTTGTATTAGATGACTCCTCTATAAGTGAATTGTAGTACTCCCTCTTCGCCTTTTTTGATGATCTTATTAGTTGTATTTCTTTGGTGGCAGAACATCTGCCGGTGAACCTCAAGCTTCGTTTTATTGAAAAGACGCTCAAGTCAGTGAAGCTGTTGTTTAACAGCTCTAACATCTTCTGTAAACCACTCCACTTTTTCCTTTTCCCTATGAGTTATAATTTTTGCCTTGGGTGGTGCATGTTCAGCCATGATGCCCTTAAGAGTTTCTTCAAATAAAGATAGCAATTGCTCAGATGATTCATGACTACTACAAAAATAGTTCGAACGCAGAACTGATGAACTGATATCCATTTTCAAGGCATCAATATTTATGGATTTATATTTTCGATAAGTAATTTTCTTGGGAGGAATTTTTGAAGTTGCTAGTGTTAATTTGGCTAAGACTGCATATATTCTTTCTCCCTTTAACTAATCTTTTCTCGATCAAACCAAGTGAAATAGAATTATCTTTTTGATGTGCTGCCTTGTACAATTGTTGTACACCACCATAACCAGCAGGATATTTTGTATTGTAATACAATTCACTTAATAAATCATTCAATAGGCTTCCCATTTGACCGAAATTTTACGTTTAGATAAATTACGTTTTAGTGATGATTTTGGAGTGTCTTCACTCCACTGTTTTTTCTTACTTTTATGTATTGATAAAGGAGACTCTGGCCAACTATCTTCAGGGGGACTCTAATATTTATGGTAGCTTTATGAGTGTCTTGTCTATGCATCCATAGCCAATGTTCACGATTTCCTACAAAATCTTGTGGTATATTTATATCTTTTAATCCACGGCTGAATATTTCCCATCCTCTTGGTTTGAAACCTTTTCGATTTCTAAGAACATCATTAACTAAATCAATAATTTTTTAACCTTGTATGGCTTCTCCATCATAACTTAATATACCCTGATCATCCCAGGTCATGTTTGGATGAGTTGATAAAGCAGATAACAATAACATTGCTTTATGTCTCATAGTAAAAGGGACACTTTCTATAATACGATCTCATAAAGATAGTGATTTTTTTTCTTCTGAATCAGGTTTGACCAGTAAAGGTTGTAATGCTTTCTTATGTGACATTTGAAATTTTTGCAAAGTTTCCCCATACCTAAATTCTTTCTCACTCTCTGATAACTCTGAATTGTCTAACGCTGATGATAAATTATTCTGAAGTTGTGCCGTATTTGTAACTTGTGGGTTACCTGGTAATCTAGGACGTTGAGCTTTTTTATTTCTTAACCGTCGCTTATCTTCTAATAGTTGATAAGGTATGACAGCCATTTTCTTCATATCTTACTGACTAATTTATTTCCAAGATTTGTTGCAAGTCCAACCACTGGAGCAAGTAATCCAAGTAATGGTAAAACAACATCTTTTTGATTTAATATTTGTTTTTTTCTTTTCAACAGAAACTGATTTACTAGCAAGTGTTCTTAGTCTTTATACTTTGGATACAATTTCTGTTTCTGACTAGGTGTTAAATGTACATTGCCTTTTAAAAGATTATGACAACATTCTGACAGACAAACAATTAATTAATTCTTTAGGTGCATTTCTAATTATTTCTTTTTGAAATGCTGGAGGAGTGTGGCTCATTGCTAATAACATGCCACAATATTTTTTCACTACAGGAATTTTTTGTTTCTTATTTTGTCTCACCATCCTTCCCTATCAGTATCTATGGATGAAATGAAACGAATAAAATGTATTGCTATTTATATATGTGCGAAGAGTGCACTTTATTTAATAAAACATTTTCACTTGAAGTAAGATCTTATTCCACGAATAGGTTTAGGAGAATTTAAAGCTGTAAAACGTGTCATTGTGGGAATCTTTTCTATTAATGGTACATACTCTGTATTTTGTACAGAATGCATTGGTTCATGATTTACATTTTACACAATCTTTTGTTATTGACACTACACGTGTTAACTTAAGTGGTGATACTTTTCTTTGTTTTTGAGGATTTTTCACAAGTAATGCTTTAGTTTTTGTGCGCTTGGTAGCTGGAGAATTATGAGGTGTGATTTCAAAATTTGTGTACATATATTTAGGTCCGACCTTTCCTTGATTTTTTATCTCTCTATAACTTGATGAATTATTTGTTGTTTTTGTAGGAGACTTTCTTTTCTTATGTGGGTTGTTCTTAAATGCTGATTGAAAGTTTCTAGTTGTTTTATAACCATCCCATCGAATTTAATTACGAATAATAACACCACCAAAAAACCCTCCGCCACCTGATTTTAATATAATGTTTCGTTTTATTGCAAGATCTACTCTCGGATTTGCAAGTTGTTCAGTTCAAGATCTCCTTTATGTTTATCCATACAGGTTAAAGTTTGTTTTGACAATTTAATTTTCTTATTAAGTATGATTCTACTTGCTAATGTAAACCATTTTAAATTTTTTAAAAATCCTTTCTTAAGTAATTTTGTGGCACGCCAGTAAGACGGCATGGTGGTGGCATAGACAGGGCAACATCTGCAGCTGAAGACCGGTTTTTGACCATTCAGGCCCATAGGAACCGCTTTGCAATAGCAACCCGGCTTCGCTGTGATCTTCAAAATGCATCCAGGGTAAATGTTTCGACGCAGACTACCCGGGCAAGGTTGCACGCAGGTGGTCTCCGATCGAGAAGACCATGTATTCGCATTCCGCTGTCCCAGAACCACCGCCAGACACGATATGAATGGGCCATGGACCACGTTGGATGGACCAGACAAGATTGGCGAGCTATCCTTTCTACAGATGAGTCAAGGTACTGCCCACATCACACAGATAGGCGTTCTAGGGTATGGAGAAGACCAGAAGAAAGATTCCATGCAGCCAACATTGCTGAGCATGACCGCTATGGTTGAGGGTCAATCATGATCTGGGGGGGGGGGGTATCAGCAGGGATGGACGTACAGAGCTCTGTGTTCTTGAACGTGGTACATTGACTGCACAGCGGTATATTGATGAAATCCTGAATGTCCACGTCAGGTTGTATGTAGGTGCAGTTGGTGATAGATTCATTCTGATGGACAATAATGCCCGTTCCCATGTTGCCCATGCTGTCGGGGAGTATCGACGCCGGGAGGGTATTGAGCGTATGGACTGGCCAGAAAGATCCCCTGACCTCAATCCAATCAAACATGTCTGGAATGAGTTGCAGCTTGCAATTTCAGCATGTCCAGTTCAGCCAAGAAGTGTCCAGGAGCTTGGTGCCATGCTGGTCCAAGAATGGAACAACATCCCACAAAGGACCATCTGGAACCTGATTGGGAGCATGAGAAGGCGTTGTCAAGCTGTAATTAACAATAATGGGTCTCATACTCGATATTGAACCCATATCAGTTCGCTCCGTCAACTTTTTGGCAAATTTGAAAAAATTCCTCTTTTACCAATAATATCTATTTTCCATGGTTATGGTATTCAAAAGCTAAAAAATAATGTCAAACACAAACAAAATCTTAATGTCTGTACTTAAATATCTATTTTCCATGGTTATGGTATTCAAAAGCTAAAAAATAATGTCAAACACAAACAAAATCTTAATGTCTGTACTTAAATCATTAACTATTTAATTAAATAAAAATATATACACTTTTCATTACAATATTTCAATTAAATACAGGTAGTTGGATATGCTTGGTGCTAAACAAACTTTGAGTAGTATATCAGTTCTTAATCTCAATGAATCAGTGAATCAAGAGTTCTAGGATGAAAGTCAATTAATAAATAACCATGCTCGTTGTTTGTTGCATCTTGATAGGCAGCAATTAAATGTGGTAATTGAACTTGATTTGACAATACTTTCATTTGTCCTTTATCTCTTGAATTTTTAAATAAAATCATATAATGTGCATTTAAACTTATTGTACGACTAGACTTTCATTGTGAATAGATGTTCATGTTCTTAGTTATGTAAATAACACTTGCATTTCGGTGATGTCCTTTACGAGTAAACCATAATTTAAATTGTTCTTCATCTTTATCTCCTAACATAGCGTCAGAGACTACAAGATGAGGTATTGTGACATTATTAACAATGGCATATTCATCATGAGGAAAACTTTCGATAAATTTTATGTCTTCACGCTCTTTAAGTAAAGTGTATGTCTTTTGCCATTTCTTGTAACACCAGGTGATTTTTTGAGGTACAATTTGAAATAAATCATGTTTCATATCAATCAATTTTTTTAACAAATTCTGTTTTCCTTGAACCACTAGGTCCTGAGATGAAAATATTACAGGGATGTTGAAACAATAAACACCCATTCGATGCTATGATTGTTTTTGTGAAAAAAGTTTTCTGTCGCTAACTTATATACTATTTTCTTCCATAACTTCTTCAGACCACTTGGAAGGGTTTTTCTGTAAAGGTGGTTTTAACTCAAATACGATTTCTGAAGAATCTATTCTTTGATCAATTTGTGATGCGCATAGTCGGGCAGCTAGGTACACCCCATATGGGACCCCTAGGACCACCGAACGAGATCGGTTTTTTCACGTACCTGGACATCTCGAGAGCAGATTTTCAGATGTTAACCAGAAATCATCCTGGCCGGATATGACGTAATCCTAGATGGCGCCCATGAGGGTCGGTCAATTTCACGATTTTACACCATCACTAATTTTTCTCCATTACGGAAAAACTATATAAGATAAGGAACGAGAATTAACTCATTCGTATTTCTGAAACCTTTACTCGTATAATATCAATCAAGTAAGTGAAAATCCAAGATGGCCACTAAAATATGCCTCAAAATAGATGAAAATCGAGTTTTTCGACACTTTTTTCACAAAAAACTTTTACATTCATGATAAAAAATTGGAAACCTGTAAACTTTTAGATGTTAAATTGATCGCCCATCATTCTCCGATAATACCCATCGTGAACATGCACTATCGATAGCTCATGTGGAAAACAAGATGGCCGCCAGTGCGACCACCCGTTTTCAATTATTCTGCTTATGTTATGGACAAGTTTACACTATCTCAAGTTGTACGATAGGTGCGGAAAAAGTGTTTGATACAGGGCACAGGAATCATTTGTATAGCATTTTGGACACTTTTTCAGCGTATGATAAACCAATCAAGAAAGTGAATATCCAAGATGGCTGCCAGAAAAATGCCTCGAAATAGAAGAAAATCGAGTTTTTCGACACATTTCGCAAAAAACTTATAGAATCATGATAAAAAATTAGAAACCTATAAACTTTTAGATGTTAAATTGATCGCAAATTATTCTACGATAACATCCAGCGTGAACATGCTCCATCGAATTCCGATATGGAAAACAAGATAGCCACCAGTGCGACCACCCGTTTCCAATTATCCCTCTTATGTAATGGACAAGTTTACACTATCTCAACGTGTACGACGTTTGCGGAAAAAATGTAACTGTATAGTATTTTGGACACTTTTTCTGCGTATGATAAAATCAATTTAGTCAGTGAATATCCAAGATGCCCCCCCCCCCCAGAAAAATGCATCAAAATTGAAGGGCATCATTAGTAGATCATGTACTCGACCGGGCCCCATTGCATGGACCTAGGAGGTAACGTCATGTCTCGTGACCCAGTAACGTTGTGTTTGGTTGTCCTGGTAGCCCGCGTGAGCGGCCATCTTGTGACGTCATTAGATATGTGGTCTAAGTGCGCATACGCAGTGCGTGTTGTTAGGGTGACGCGTGTTAACGTCGTCTATTTTGTATACTGGAAGCCGCCATCTTGGTTTTTAAGGCAGCACATGGTTGCTATGTGACCAAATACCCTACAATAGGACAGGGGGCATGTTTGCAGGGTATTTTCGATTGAATAGGAGTAAATCTAATTATCACAAACAACCCGACAATCCCTCCATACTACCCAAAACTGCTTAAACGGACTTTATTTTGTTTGGATTTACCCATTTTGGGCTTATGATAGTAGCACGTTGTGCTATGGGACCGAGGTGTCTCCTGGAGGTAGTTCGATTGAACTGGAGTAGTTTGCTGGTTCGGACACTTCCTGTTTATCGAGTTCGGATTTCTTTGGAATCCTCGTTTTCTGTGTATTTTGCCTGCAACTGACCCCATTTTGACTATATTAGCTGCCTATCTAGTCTCAGCTGTCTCTGCCCCAGCATCTGACTGCAACCAAGTCTTATAATAACCAGTCATTTCCCATAATCTATGCATATCCATAAGAGTTATCTCCACTGTATATAACGAAGTCCTATATGATTTCCAAGGCCAAGCGGCAATCGAGCAGGAACAGATATTGCTCGAATGGCTCGAATCTTATCCAGTTAATAAGCTATCGAGTAATGGCTGGAACAAGCATTGCACGAATGGCTCGAAACTAATCAAGAAAATAGCCCATAGAGTAATTACCCGAACGACTGGCTCCTCCTACGACTCCTATCCTCATCTGGATATTGGAGGATACCTATGGCATGGTGATGTAGTACTGGAGGATACCTTTGGCGGATACATTTTGAGTATAGCTTTTAGTGGATACTTATCAGAGGATATCTATCTGAAGACAGTTATGGTTCCTAGTGTCTGTTCAGTTTCTTGCATCCAGACCTCCCCATGGTCTTTATAGCTACAAGGTTTCTGCTGCTGACTTGTCTCCAATATCGCCATCGTCTGTCCTATGATTAGCTTTTACCGTAGTCACTCAATCTCATAGTACTCTTCCAGCCTTTTTTCCATTACTACTGACACGTACCACTACTGCAGGCTTGCTAACTATCTCAAATTGCTCGAACAACTAGAGAATACTATCGAGCAAATAAGCCATCCAGTAATTGCTCGAACGAGTAACTCCTCTTACGACTCTTATCCACATCTCGGTATTGGGGGATACTTATGACACTGGGACGTAGGTTCTGGTACTTGGTCGTCTTATGCTTTTTATAGCTCCAAGACAACTACTGTTGACCCATATTCACTATCATCTGTCCTATTATTAGCTTCTACAGCAGTCACCCAATACTATAGTCTTTTACCACCTTTGCAGCCTTGAACCAATACTGCTGACTTGTAGCACTACTACGGACATGCTGACTATCTATGTCTTGACTCTACGCTCGGCCAAGCCTTTAACGGGTTCAATAAGATTGCTTCATTTCCCCCCACATGTACCATTTTATGCAGGGTTCAAATCCCTTGTATAAAACTTATAGATACAGACAGGCTATGGAAGGAATTCCGTAAGTGGGATTCCATGCCGATTCCGTAAAGTGGGATTCCGTGGTAGAAGACTATTGTATTTGGGTGACTGCTGTAGAAGCTAATGATAGGACAGATGATGTTGAATATGGGTAAGTCAACAGTCTTGGTCTAAGAGCTATAAAAACCAAAGCCGATGAAGTGCCAGGAACTATAACTATCTTCAGGCATCCCCAAAAAGGAATCCTTCAAAGGTATCTTCAAATAGCACATCACCATGTCATAAGTATCCTCCAATACCGAGATGAAGATGAGAGTCGTAAGAGGAGTCACTCGTTTGAGCAATTACTCGATGTCTTTTTGAGCGATGGGATTCTAGTCGGCAGTAGCGGTCTCGGAGCTATGTAGACCAAGGGGAGGTCTAGATGCAAGGAACTGAACAGACACTAGGAACCATAACTGTCTTCAGATAGATATCCTCAGATAAGTAGCCTCTACAAGGTATCCTCCAAAGGTATCCCACAGTACTACATCACCATGTCATAGGTATCCTCCAATACCCAGATAAGGATAAAAGTCGTAAGAGGAGTCTTATTCGCGGGATAAGGTTCGAGCCATTCGAGCAATATCTGTTCCTGCTCGATTGCCGCTTGGCCTTGGGGATCATATAGGACTTCGTTATATACAGAGGAGATAACTCTTATGGATATGCGCAGATTGTGGGAAATGAAACAATCTGACTGGTGATTATATGACTTGGTTGAGGTCAGAGGCTGGAATAGAGACAGCTGAGACTAGATAGGCAGCTAATATAGTCAGAATAGGGTCATTTACAGACAAAACAGATAGAAACCGAGGATTCCAAAGGCATCCGAAATAGATGAATAGGAAGTATCCGAACCAGCGAACTACTCCAGTTCGATCGAACTTACCCACAGGAGACCTCACGGTCCTATAGCATAGCGTGCTACTATTATAAGCCCAAAATGGGGAAATCTAAACAAAATAAAATCCGTTCCGGTAGTTTAGGGTGGTTTGGAGGGATTGTCGGGTTGTTTGTGGTAATTAGATTTTCTCCTATTCAATCGAGCACACCCTCCAGGCATACTGTAGGGTTTCCGGTCACATAGCAACCACGTGTTACCATAGAAACCAAGATGGCGCCCCAAGTATACAAAATGGACGACGGAAACACGTGTCACCCTAACAACATGCTCTGCAATAGGTACTAAGATCACGTATCACAAAGGGGATGATGTCATCAAATGACTGCTCACGCGGGCTACCAAGACAAGACAACCAAACATGACGTATCTGGGTCGCGTAACATGACGTCACTTCCTAGGTTCACCACTAGGTCCATCCGGTCGAGTACATGATCTACTACTGATTCTCTTCAACGAGGTTTTTTTTCTGGCGGCAATCTTGGATATTCACTGACTAAATTGGTTTTATCATACGCAGAAAAAGTGTCCAAAATACTATACAGTTGATTCTTGTGCCCTCTATCGAACATTTTTCCCACAACCATCGTACAACTTGAAATAGTGTAAACTTGTCCATTACAAAAGCGGGATAAATGAAAACGGGTGTTTGCACTAGCGGCCATCTTGTTTTCCACATCGGCTTTCGATGGTGCATGTTCACGTTGGTTTGTATCAGAGAATAATTTGCGATCAATTTAACATCTAAAAGTTTACGAGTTTCCAATTTTTTATGATGATTGTAAAAGGTTTTTGCGAAAAAATGTCGAAAACTCGATTTTCGTCCCTTTTGAGGCATATTTTGGTGGCCATCTTGGATTTTCACTTACTTGATTGATATTATTATAAAGGGAATGGTATCAAAAATACGAATGAGTTAATTCCCGTTCCTTATCTCATATAGTTTTTCCGTAATGGAGAAAAATTAGTGATGGTGTACAATTGCGAAATTGACCGACCCTTATGGGCGCCATCTTGGATTACGTCATATCCGGACAGGATGATTTCTTGTTAACATCTGAAAATCTACTCTCGAGATGTACGTGAAAAAATCGGTCTCGTTCGGTCCTGGGTGGGTCCCATGTGGGTGTACCTAGCTGCCCGTCTAACATTGTTTATGTATATAATCTAGGATTTGTTAATCATAAATAATAAAATCCCACATAACTCTTATCCAAATATTTTGTAAATTGACTTTGTAAAAGACATTCATCACGTATAATGCATTACAAAATTCAATATACATTTCTGTCTTTTTCTAATTGTTTTTGAATAACATATTTTGTTACTATTTGGTGATTATGAGTAATAAGTTGAAAAGCATACAGTTGTGCCTTCCGTGAGATCTTGTTTTCTAAAAGACATATTGCCTGATCCATGGTTGACATTCAAATGCTTCATTGACAACATAGGATGGGGCTATTTATACTTTAAACCTGTATGGCCATGTCTGATATTTATTTACCACACATCGTTTTGTGTATACAAATCAAAATGTTTTTGGTTTGCGGTTATACTTGTCTATTCTTGCTACATTTAATTCAATGTTTTATCCCTCTATCCTCTACACATTCAACCATTTTTACCTGCAGATTTAAATGATTTTGCTTCATATTTTCCTTATCCTCGTGGATAGAAAAGTTATCACTGGATTGTACAACTTTTTCAATTTCATCCAACACTGTATTACCAGTGATAGAAGATGTTTTGTTAAATGGAATAAATGTACATATATCCAGCCCAGGGTGGTTCACAGATAAATCTCATTTGGTGACCACTTAACATGTTCTTGTAAAGGAATATCTTTAGGTTCCCAATTCATTAAACCTTTCCACAAACGAAACATTTTACTTTACCACCCCACATAGAAAAACCCAGCTTTAGTTAATTCTTCTTCCTTGAATTGTGAAATAGGATTTGCAGTCATGCTAAAACTTGAAAGTCTTGTAAGCTCTGATAAGTGTAAAGGATATTCGGGATTAAGTGGTAGAGACATGTTGACTGTTCAATGTTTTACTTTGACATTTCTGTAAAAACGAAAACTTGTCTTTTTTATACCCATAAGATTCATATGTGGGATGAAATGTTTCAAGTAATTTTTTAAATAAATCTTATGCATTTGTCACATCACACTGGAAATAAAATGTAATGAATGCAAACAATTAAATTATTTTCAATTCATTACATTTTATTTCCAGTGTGATGCGACAAATGCATAAGGTTTATTTCAATAATTACATAAAATATTTCTTAATAGGAGAGTATAAAAGGTCATCGATTCTCGGCTTTCTTCACGCTTGCTTTTAGACTATCAAGAGGTTAAGACTGAATTTCATACTAATCCAAAGATGTATAAAGTGAGATATCCAAGATTAGAAAACGCAAGTAATGCAAACAGTAGTTACTACAAACTCTTCATTACAGTCAAAGTAAGAAGACTTGTGGGCGAACTTTATGAGATGATACGAAGTACACTGCATGAAGCAAGAACTGTTATCAATGAACTTTATGAGTTGACGAAAAAATCTAAAGAGCTAAAGTGTTTATATGTAAAGACAACGAACATATGGCTAATACATTTCCCAATAGAGGCCAATGCTGTCACTGTCACGAAAGGGGACATTGGATTAACGAATGTGAATTGAAAACATTATCTTATCAACCAATGTTGGGGACACCAGCTATTCCAATACCTACTACAGGCTTTGGCATTCATCCAGAGCAGATAGGGCGAAAGATTCCACCACTGGATATCACAATACCTAATACCTCACTAAAACAATCTGACGATAATGTGTTACCAGACTTTGATGAGTATATTTTAAAGTGTGAGAAACCAAGTGAGACAAAACCAGATGATGAAGTATTTTCAGAGAAAGAGGCACTGCCATTGAAAGCTTCGAGAAAACGTAAACCAAATGACAGTAAAACAAACGTGTCGAAACTGTCCAAGAAACCATTAATGGACATATGAAAAGTGACATTCAGAAAATGAAACATAACTGAATTGTATTACAAAATATTCATGAAATAGAATTCAGAAAAGGTCATGATGCTCATTTTTATCTCTTGAATAAAAGAAAGGTTTTTTAAAAGAAAATAAGTTTGATGTACTGTACAAACCTTTTTGTGTTACACATAAGTTTTTGCAATACAACAAACTTAGTTTCGTCTGAAAAAAATCATATGTACAAGTAAAAAATTTCATGTTAGAAAAAATAAATTTACAGCAAAAATCTTTTCTGTGTTACACATTGCACAAATTCTGAAAACAAAAAAAACTTATGTGCAACACAGAAAGGTTTTTGCAATACAACTAACTAATTTTCTTCTGAAAAAAATATTCGTAAAAGTAAAAAAATTCAAGTTAGAAAAAATAAAATTTGATGTTTCGTGACGTTTATTTTCCAGGAAATTGACACGTAATGTTAACAATTAAATCAATTCACTTCAAGTTAATTCAACATGCGTTTCTGTTTATCGGTAGGATGGTTGTTCGGATACCTTTTGGATTACAATTAATTCACTTTTTAAAGTTCAGATAACGGGTAGCGTTCTTGTACTTGCAAATTCGTATTCGTACAAATAAATGATGTGTGTTAATATGAATGTACAACCACGGACTGTCTCTTATTTCATTCAGAAAACTCAATGTTCTGGCGCTGTTGTACCATTTTTGTAAATCGGAGAGACATCCATGGGACAAACATTTGTAACTTGACTGGATATTTACAATAAGAAGACGAGAATGGAGAAATGACAATTTACATCTTTCCTAAAACGTAACTGAACAGCCTTTTTCAAGGCTACAAATATTGGAAAGAGATTTTTTCTTTCTAAACAAATAAAAGTCTCAGAAAGAGAGGAACAGTTCAATTACCCATTCTGTGAGTAATTGTTGGTATTGAGTGTTTTGCCAGTGTTGAACTTAGTAATAAGTGTTGTATCAATCAAAGATTTCCTAAAAACAGTATAGCATAAAATGTTGTAATTACGCCAGAGTGCCTTGAGGATTGTCTATGGGAAAGCAGTGCTAAGAAGCGATGCCACTTGGGTGAACTGATTTAACACTGAAAATTTCCATAGAGATTTTTTCGCCAAAGTGCTATCTTTTCGTGTGTAATCTAGCGAACTGATTTAATACTGAAAATTCCCACAGGCATATTTTCGGCAGAGTGCCATCGGCCGAATCAAAAACATACAATATAATTACCCCCGTATAATTAATTTTCATTATTTTTTTTATTTCTTGTCTCAAAACCATAGTTTATGACCCCTCTTTGGAACGAGCTCCTCGAGCTCGTTCCAAAGAGGGGTCATGACCTATATTTTTTAGACCAAAAATGAAAAAAATTAGTTATTCAAGAATTTTGTTTGCAAGTGTCGTCTGCTTTTCATGTTAGGTGAAGGGTTAAAGTGATGGTTATACGACCAAAACTGACTGAAAAGTAATGAGTCCTGTGACATATCTATAATTGTGAAAGAGTGACATTATATAAGAAATAATGATAAATGAAAATTAAAACTCGCCAGAAATTGAGTTTTGGATTTTTTTCATCAAATTTGCCCAGCATTGGAAAAATTAGTGTCTAAAAGTTCCCAAAAGGTATGGTAAAAGTTGCACAAAGAGTCACCAAAACACCTGAAAGAATTCTTTAATCAGAATGATGAAAAAATAGATATCTCTGTTTTGCCGTGTGGATGAGTGAAATGGCGACAATTTAAGGAGAAGTCGTGTACGACAGCATGTTTCTCATTAGTTTAAACAATATTTACTGGAAAATTTGTTACTTGTATACATTACATAGCAAATAATAAGAAAGGTACAACACAAAATGCACAATAGTACACAAGATAACAAAGATGAACAAATAGATGGGTTACAATGTAAAGAAGGGATTCGACAAAAAGCTGACAGCTTATGTAAGCCGTCTCCCTAGCTAGTTTATTAATTCACTCATGCAGGTGGTAACAGTTAGTAGGTAAACTCGCACATCGTCACCCAAGGACCCCCACCCGCCCCTCGTAACCTCCTTCACTACATGGATAAAGGGATGACAGTTACAAAAAGGATTTCATTGGGCATAGACAAATTTAGAGACAGCCCATCACCCACATTGGAACGCGCTTGATGTGATCGCTCCAACGGGGGGTCATAAGACAAGTCTCTGAGACCAAAACTGAAAACAGAATAAAATATAGGTGGCGAGTTTTATTAATAGCACTGATCGTACTGACCATCACGCGCAGTAAGGGTGGGCGGGGGCAGACCACCGGGCAACGATATGCAAGCGTGTTTGGACTACAACAGGAATGGAATAAGACAGATTTGAAAGGAAAGAGGAAGAAAAGAAAAGAAAAAAAAAGAAAAGTAAAAAAAAAAGAACCAGATGAAAGAAAAAAAGAGAGTAGGCCAGTTAGAATACATGATGTATTAACTACACTCGAAGAGTGCTTAAGAGAGTAGGTTAAATCATTCAATTCATTTAGTAAAGAGTAATGAATAAAGTCTACGAATAGAGTCCACGAATAGTGTCGACGAATAGAGTCAAGGTGGCGTTGGGCTGCAGTGAAATTTGACAGGTGTTGAGAGAAATATTAGTGTCGCTGTGATAGTTTGGTACTGTTATTATTAAGTAAAATTGAATGGGTCATTGTTCTGTTACACGTAGGTCAATCACTGGAATCGCTTACTCGATAAGATGAAGTCATGTACCACTTCAAAGATAAGGCGATTGTCTTCGTCATTCAGGAATTCTGAACCAAATAAAAGTGAGGATGTGGCTGCCTCAAAAGGGAGAAGATTGATGGTATAATTACGTACGTCTGAGAAGATTGGACAGTGAAGAAGAAAATGATCAGGAGTCTCGTGCTCGCCACACTGACATAGAGGGCTTGGTGATAGATGATTATCGTATAGGTGGGAATTGAGGTTACTGCACCCTAGTCGTAGCCTACAATGATATATTTGAGCTGCACGAGATTTTGCATTACTGTAAAACCCAGGAGGTCGATGGTTTCCCTTATTTAGGAAAGTCTTGAAATTAATCAGTGACGAGTTCTCACGGACAGGCAGGGGCAAATTATTCCATTGGTCAGTAACGCTAGGGATGAAGGAAGACTTGTACAATTGAGTCCGACAAAAACGAACTCGGTGGTTTTGATTTGATCGGAGACTGAGTGACGAAATAGTCGAAGAGGCAGGCGGGGGGCCTTATTGGATAGGTAAGGAGGTAACATGCGATGATACATTTTAAAGAACTAAATTAGCTTGTGTTTGCGACGTCTTACTTGCAATGGGTCCCATTGCGTTTCACGATAAAGCAAAGTCTTACTGGCACTAACGGTTGCCCCCGTAATGATTCTAGCTGCTGCAATTTGTATTTTTTCCAGTTCCGCCGATTTGGTTTCAGAGCAGTTATCCCAAACAGTATCAGCATATTCAATAAGTGGCCTAATAAAGGCAAAGTATATTTTTTCTAAAACACTACGATCCAGATTAAATTTGTGCCTCCTCAGCAAGTCCAAACGGCACCAGGCTTTAGCGCAAATATGGTCGATGTGGTCGTTCCATGTACGTGTACTATTCAGTATGTCTCCTAAATGTTTATGTTTGGACACTTCAGATATCTGAGAATCGCCTAAAAATAAGGGTGGATGGGTGCTACTTTTACGCGAAATTAGCATACTCTCTGTTTTATTGGGATTGAACTCAACCAGCCATGTTTTAGCCCAGTGTTCAATTGTGGCTAAATCGTGATTGAATAAGGTCGAGGCTTGACTGGGTCCTCTATAATGAGATATAAGGAAGTATCATCTGCAGAGAGGCGTATACTGCTAAGCAGGTTATCGGTTAATGTAAACGAGGAATAGAAGGGGGCCGAGAATCGACCCTTGGGGGACACCGGCATTGGTGGGTCTCCACGGAGATGCCTCTGACGCTACCACAACACGTTGCAACCTATCTGCATGATACGATTTTAAAAACAACAGGAGTTCTCCAGAAACGCCAATGCTCTCCAGCTTGTAGATAAGACCAGTATGCCATACTTTGTCAAAGGCCTTACTTACATCACAGAACACTACCCTAACATGACAGACTGTCATCATCGGAACACAGCGCAACTATTCTAAATCACTGGTGAAGCGAGACTGGTTCTCGTTAGATCACCGAAGTTAAGCAACGTCGAGCCCGGTTAATCCTTGGATGGGTGACCACTGAGCGATTGATTCGGGTGCTCCATCGTAGTGGCTGGTGTGCGATCAGCGAAGTTTGAGTATGTGACTCTGCGACGTCGAATCTCGTGCCAGCTGTGAACGTTGGGAATGTTCACCAGCACTACACAATCCTCACCGTACCTAGGTGTAAAATAGGGACCCGTTGAGGCGCTTGCCTTGCGTGCCCGTCTGTGGAGCACCGGCAGTATGCTCCGTTGAGTTGAGCTGAGAATGTCATGGAATGATCAAATGGTGTGTACGCCTATGATACGGGTTAATAATGTGAGTCAGAGAGCACTGTGATGGATTCTAGACGTTACTATTGCATTATTATTTGTTATTATCACGTGACACGAATAGTCTAAACTTTGAAGTAAAGTATAAACGTCAAAATGGAGCCAATTCGAAAACAAAAAAACTCCAGCTATCTCTTATTTTTTTTTAGCTCTATAACGTAAAAAATTTCTGTAAAATCCGACGTTATTTAATTTTTGACCATATGACCCTCCCTGTGACGTCACGTCGGCGTTCGGGTATAACAGTTGAGAATTTACCAGGTCGGCAATACATTTTAGCTATGTTTTTGCGGAGATTACCGTCCTAAAATTTTGAAAAGCCGAGGCTGAAAGTGAGGTTGAAATAAAAGATATAGTAAAAAAGTAAAATTGACATCGGGTGCGAAAATCTGAAAAGAAGAAATAACAGTGGACAATTATAAATAAGTGGAAATCAGTGTATGAAGTTTGGCAGCTGTATCGCAAGCCTGCCAGTCTAGAAAATCAAGGAGTGCAAAACAATTGCCCTCCTCAGATTGCTTGGGAGTGCAATTGCACCTGGAATTTTCAATACTTATACTTGTATGCTATTTTGATTACAGTACATGGAGGGTGGATTGTCACCCAATCACGCATAGAGTGGAGGTATCACCCAAGGTACTACTCTCAAATTTCACACAGAAACACAAGAAGAACAAGCCAAATTTCAACCAATGGACCTCCGGGTTTAACCCTTTACCTAACATGAAAAGCAGACGACACTTGCAAAAAAAATTCTTGAATAACTAATTTTTTTCATTTTTTGTCTCAAAAACATAGGTTATGACCCCTCATTGGAACGAGCTCGACGAGCTCGTTCCAATGAGGGGTCATAACCTATGTTTTTGAGACAAAAAATGAAAAAATAATGAAAATTAATTGGCGATTTTTGAGAATAGCGCTGGCCGGTTTTGGCCGTTACGTTGGGTAAAGGGTTAACCTGGATGTTCATTGGCTGAAACTTTGCTTTAATATGCTGGTTACGCTTTGCATCAAATTAGCATTTATTGCTTGAGAGAAATCATCACTGCACAGGTGATTTATTGACAATACACTCTCTATGTACTGTATATTCATTTCAAGGTATTACTATTGTGACTGAAAATTGCACTACATTCACCTGCACAGTGGAAAAATTGGCCCACACATATTCTCATTATTCAAAATGTTGCATTAAATTCTTACGTGACTGTCTTCTACACTCAAAATGTATCGAAATGCGACACAAAATGGGTCATGAATTATTGCGAATCAATGCAAGATTGACAAATAATAACAAATTTTAAAGACAGTCCCAAACAGGTCTGGCATTCCAGAAAATCAAAGAGTGCAAAAAATTGCCCTCCTCAATTTTTTCTAGGCGTGCAGTAGGCGTGCAGCACTCCTGCACTCCTAAAGAATGCCAGGCCTGGTATCGTTTACATGAATCAGAAGACAGCGTTTTCAATGAAATATGTTAAAATAGGCTAAACTTTGAAGTGACGTGAAAACGTCAAAATGGCTCCAAATCAAAACACCCAAAACAACTATCTTTTAATTTTTGAGTTGTACAATATCCTAAAATTTAAGAGTATCCGACGTATTTTAATATTTGACCATATGACCCCAATGACGTCACACGCGCGTTCGGGTTAACGTTGAGAATTTGCAAAGACGGCAATATATTTGTAGACATGTTTTTTGTGAAAATTATATTCTCAAAAATTTGAAAAGCTACGGCTCACAATGATGTTGAAAATAAGAGGTGGAAAAAGACGTAAAATTGGCTTACCTGACATCGGGTGTGTCAAATTTAACTCTTCACCCAACGCAGACAACATCAAAATTTATTATTTTAAATACCATTTTTTAACATTTTTCAAAAAATGTCAACCAAACCATATCATGTCACCCCTCATTGGAACGAGCTCAACAAACTCGTTCAAAAGAGGGGTCACATCATATGGTTTTGTGGAATTTTTTAGAAAAACAATATTTTTTCACTTGCTGAACTTGCATATTACGCAGGAGGATGTGACCGTTTTGTTGGGTAAAGGGTTAAATGGAAAAAATAGGGTTAATTAGTTAATATGATCACAAATAGGTGTGGCAAGTTTCGTATGTCCATCCTGTATTGATAGGGTGCAATTGGACTCGAGAACGTAGGGCTTTTTAATTCGGAATAGAGAGAATAGGCTAAACTTCAAAGTGACGTAGAAACATCACAATAGCCTTACATCGAAAAACAAAAAACAGCTATCCCCTATTTTTTATTACACGTCTGTTTTTTGAAGTCCCCATCTACAGCAACACTAAACCATGCGGAAAATGAAAATGCGTTCCGCACATATTTGCGGAACGGAAATCATTGACGGGCTAGTTTTAAATAGAAGCGAAATTTCACTGGAATTTTCTACAAATCGTGCATCGCAGTTACAATTTGAATCGATGGCGATAGGTAAAAATCGTCCCCTGATTTCCAATGTGTTCTATGTGCCTGTAGGCAAATAGAAAACATTGGAACCCATTGGACGAAATAGTAACACGGGTTCCCCTCTAAAATTTGGTTGGCGGTAAAATGTGTTCTTTTTGTTGATAGTTGCCAGATGAATTGCTGAATGCCCTTCTAATAATTGCTTTTGTAGACGCGAAGGCGTGTAATAAACACAGAATGACACGCGTGTGTGAATGGGTAATCGATATGGCACGAGTGCCAGTGCGGAAGGATAGAACGAGAGGCCGCATATTCACACACGCGTGTTGTTCTGTGTATTTAGCTCAACAACGCACTACAGTTTCAGAAAAATCCGACGCAATTTTTTGACCATATGACTCTCCTTTAAGATCACCTCAGTGTTCGAGTATAGCGATTGAGAATTTCCTTGGACGGCATTATATTTCAGAGACTTCATTTCCAAAATTTCAGAAAGATAATTAAAAATGAGATGTGAACTAAAATCTTTGAAAAATCGCTAAGAATGCGGCTCCTTCCAACGAAGTTTTGAAATTCTGAAACGTACAAGGTGATGGGTCAGCTACAGATAACCTGAAATAGATGTGTGAACTTTGAAAGCTGTATCTTTCGGAGGTGTGGAGCTATGCGTGTCACAAAATCAGCGTTTTAATAAGAAAATGCTAAAATTTGAAGTGACGTAAAAACTTAAAAAATGATAACCGAATATTTAACAAAAATACAGGCATCTCTTAATTTTTCGAGATCTTCAACATACAAAAAATTCGTGAAAGTCGGACAAAGTAGAATTTTTCCCACTCATGACACCCTATGATGCCCTCTTAGAAATTAAGAATTTTCCATGAGTAAACACTTTTTAGATATGGTTTTTACTGGAGATGGGATATCCATAGTTTCAATGAGGGGGGTTTGATACAGGTATTTATATTAAAAAAAATATAGAAAAATATGAAAATATTTGAAATCCATATCGCTCTCATAGCGGCTAGAATTTTGGTAAACAAATGTTTGTCCGGACGAGATTTTTATTTTTCCGATTAGTGTGCCAAATTTCGTGAGTGTGGGTTAAGGGGAAATACCAGAAATTTTGATCTGACGAAGAAAAAAGATAAAAAGGCTAACGATCCGCATTAGTCAATACAACCTCCTTGGATGAGTTAATAAGAGGAAAATCAGGAAATTTTATCGACCGTATTGATCACAAATAAACCCAATAAAACAGGGGGGACGGGGGCAGGTCTGCAAGAAATTTTCGGACACAAGGTCGGGGTGAGTGGGTGGTCGGTGGGAGGCAAGAACACATATTCCTGTTGAATGGTGGAAAGTCACAGGCACAGGTGAGCCGTATATTTATGAGTAGTAGTGTATGTTCCCCTACAGGGATCATTTGGGGGAGATCATCGGGGGATCTCATCTGACGTCATAGTCACGTGACCCAGTGGCGCCATGTTGAGTTGTTATGGTAACCCGCGTGGGCGGCCATGTTGTGACGTCATCTCCACAGTGATACGTGGTGTGAGTGTGCATGCGTAGCGCGTGTTATGAAGTTTCATGAACATGGGTTGAACCATTATCAAGTTATCATTCGGAAACCAATTGTTTACAAATCCCGCCATTCATCAAACTATAAGTCGAGTTTGACTTCGTCACAACTCGACTAATAAAGTCCGTTTCGGAAATTTGGGGTGGTTGGGAGGGATTGTCGGGTTGTTTGTGGTAATTAGATTTACTTCTATTCATTCGATCACACCCTCCAAACATATCCCTGTCCTATTGTTGAGTTTTGGATCACATAGCAACCACGTGCTGCCATTGAAACAAGATGGCGGCCTCCAGTATAAAAAATGGACGACTGAAACAAGTGTCACCCTAACAACATGTGTTGCGTATGCGCACTAAGACCACGTATCACTATGGGATGGCGTCACAAAATGGCCGATCACGCGGGCTACCAGGACAACTAAACATGACGTAACAGGGTCGCGTGACATGACGCCACTTCGTAGATCCACCACTAAGTCCATCCGATCGGGTACACGATCTACTACTGATTCTCTTCAATTTCGCGGCATTTTTCTGGCGGCCATCTTGGATATTCACTGACTAAATTGGTTTTATCAAACGCAGAAAAAGTGTCAAACCTACCATACAGTTGATTCCTGTGCCCTGTATGAAACATTTTTTCCGCAACCATCGTACAACTTGAGATAGTGTAAACTTGTCCATCACAAAAGCTGGATTATTGAAAACGGGTGGTCGCACTGGCGGCCATCTTGTATACCACATCGGCTTTCGATGGTGCATGCTCACGCTGGGTATTATCGGAGAATAATTTGCGATCAACTTAACATCTAAAAGTTTACAGTTTTCTAACTTTTTATCATGATTGTATAAGTTTTTTGCGAAAAAAGTGTCGAAAAACTTGATTTCCGTCTATTTTGAGGCATATTTTGGCGGCGGTCTTGGATTTTCACTTTCTTGATTGATATTATTATACGGGGAATGGTATCAGAAATACGAATGAGTTAATTCCCGTTCCTTATCTCATATAGTTTTTACGTAATCGAAAAAAATTAGTGATGGTGTAAAACCGTGAAATTGATTCATACCTGTGGGCGCCATCTTAGATTACGTCATATCCGGCCAGGTTGATTTCTTGTTAACATCTGAAAACCTACTCTCGAGATGTTCAGGTAACTGAAAAAAACGGTCTCGTTCAGTCCTGGGGGGGGGGGGGGGGCCCATAGGGGGTGTACCCAGCTGCCCGACTAGAGGTAATGCTCTGTTGCCTCTGTTTCACCGCAGGTACTAAGTGGAGTGACTGAGGCGTGATTGTTAAACGAATGTTGACTGAGATTGCTGCATCCATGTCAGTCTACAGTGCATTACTTGACCTTTCCTATTGTAGTAAGAGTTGAAATGGGATGAGGCGGCCTTTGGTTACTAGGAAGAGGATTTTTGAACTCTAAGGGTTGCTGTATCAGCCAGATATCAATTGGAAGTTCATTCCGAAGACTGACTGTTGTCATTGGTTTTTGTCATTGCCGTTTTCGTCATTGCCATTTTCGTCACTGTCATATTTGTCGCTACCATTTTCGCCACTGTCATTTTCGTCACTGCCATGTTGTCGGAAACCGGGCTTTGTCGCTACTGGGGGAAATAGATTCACGCCGCGTATTCAGCCAAAACTCAAGGAGTGTCGCCTGAATCCGTGCGTGAATGTATGTCTCAACGTGACGAACCCAACCATTTCACGTTTGTTGGGGTGGTTCTTTTCCTCGAAAAGCATAAAACATCAGGGGTTCACTGAAACAACAACAATTTTAATACATATACATATAAATAAACATGGTAATTTTTGACTTACATGGAATCCAATGAATATGATAAACAAAACGTCAATCACCCCCTACCCACAGACAGTTTTTGAGGCACTTGCGGACCCGCTTTCTCTGTTGTCGCTGTTTTTTCCTCCTTCTCGCTGGTGTTTGTTCTTTGGTCGCCTCTTCACTTCACCCTTTCACGGCCACTAACGTATTGTCACTTTATTCGGACGCCTTTGCTCTAACAAGTGACGGAATGTCACTCTACCACAGCCGTCGCACGGCCACTAACGTATTGTCACTTCACTATATCGCTTTCCCTCTAACAAGTGACGGAATGTCACTCTTCCACTACCCTCGCACAGCCATTAGTTTATTGTCACTTTATTGGACGCTTTTCACTCAAGCAGTCGCCACCAATGGGGTTAAACTCTCCCGTACGTTTACCTCAGAATAATGTTCATACAGGCAAAGCCTTCTCTGCCTACGTATGGCTTGCCTTCTAAAACGGGTAATGCCGTTTACCTAAATGCAAATAGCCCCCTGAGGTCGTATTTCGTGTTTCTGATCCTATTCTCATATATGGCCACCGACTTGGCCCGCGACTGCTCCTATTCTAAATATGAGCTCTGCGGCTCCTCTACACTACAACGTGCCTATTTTTTCGCATCGTCTAACCTATACCATGGGACATCCCCATCTACTCGCAACGACCCACAGTCTTACACACCTTCAGGCTGGAATGAATTTTTCGAGAAATCCCCAGATTTTTATTTCGATACCCAGAACATTACTTCTCAGTTTAATTGCTTCTCTTGAACTTGGCCGCTTAGCTCTATCTTAATTTAATACTCGCTTCAAAATTTCTTTGTAAGACTCGCATTTCGGCATGCCCTGACATTTCGGTGACAGGCTAGATGCGTAATATGGGTGTGTGTCCAGAACATGTGCAATGTACTGTTTTCACCACAATTACCCATTAACTGGACATAATTACACAGATAATGACTACAGGGGAGTACTGGCTTCCACTACGTTTAGTCTCTTACCACATATCCCATTATAGCGTTAAACAGAAACACGGTAATGGACATTAACTTTCATGCTTAATTAGCAGCGCTTGAATTATTGCTTGTCTGTTTTAGTGACAAATAGGTTTTCGGGGTACGTCATATGCCTATCTTTACGCTTTTCATTTAGCCCGAGTGAGAAAGATTATCGAAATATATATACACTTTTAAACAACAAAATCGAAAATCCAAGCTCTCACCTTGACACATTTTCGTCACTACAATTTTCGCTACTATCATTTTCGTTACTGGCATTTTCGTCACAGGCATTTTCGTCACTGGCATTTCGTCACTATAATTTTCGCCACAGGCATTTTCGTCACTGCCACTTTCGTCATTGCCACTTTTGTCATTGCCATTTTCCTCACTGCCATTAATATTTACTGCAACCTCACTGACAACACAATAAAGCTTGAGGATTTGCACAACTTAAACGCTTCCCTGCTGTAATTTATGATATTTTCTGACAACTGTGAGCAGGCTATTAATTGAAAAAGAATATGCTGTCATTTTTTGGAATTCACAAAAAATACCTTCCCACAGTCCATTCCAATGAGGGTTCATCAGCTGAGTTTGAATGCTTTTTGAGAATAGTACCGCCTGGTTTTGGTCATTACGTTGGGTAAAGTGTTGATATAGCCGAGATTTACACTAAGGCTGTACTGTGCACAGGGTCAATTTCTCAATAATGATTTTTTATAACCAGAAAGTGTTATTAATCTGTACAATGCACAAGGCTCTTTACACACTTTCGGATTGTAAAAAAAAAAAAAATGCCATATCTCACACTAGGTGAAAATATACACTGACTAAGCCTGTAAAAGCACAGGGTTAGTTGGTTACATGTTACATTAGGTGCAGGATTCAAGGAATTAATGGAAACACTTACACTGGATTGTGGAATTTTTTTAAAGGGAATTCCAAAAATGAAAACATATTAAATTTCAATTAATAGCTGTCTTGGGGTTCTTTCAGCGAATTATCTCTCCGTGAAGTTCTCAAGGGGAAGGGGGTGCTGCAGGGGCGGTTTTGCGTTAATAACTCCTCGATGTCCCTGGCGTTAAAAGCTTCAAATAGTTATTTCTCTAACAAAAATATTCAACAGATAAAGAAAGTGCTTTGGAACTCTCACATTATTGCTCTGATTTAAATGGTTCTAGTGGCAATTGTGTGAAGCTTAAATGGCAAATGCTGGAGAGTTTTCTACAAAATAAATCTGGCCAAATAAAAGGTATGTGTAAGTAAGTAAATAATTAATTAATTAATTAATGGAGTTTAAGATCACATATTTCTGCATAATGGCTAATCATTACCGCAACATGGATATAAAATCAAATTCAGGCTATCGCTTATACCCATGTTGCCCATTTTAGTGGACTGCCACTACTGGCGCTGGTGACTGGGTCCTATTTTACCAGTAAAATAGAGCCTGTTTACCACAGTGAACAATCACTGTTTCACTTCTCGGGGGTCGTACAGGGCGTGTAAGTAACTATTTGCCTGTTAAAGAAAGGATCCTAACAACGAAAAATAAAAAAATAAGAAACGTATTCAAAAAGGGCGATGCTAAAAAGGTTTACTCCGTTTTATATACGTATAAACTCAGTTACACCTTAATGGTATCACGGAACTAAATATTTTCCCATAGGCGAGCATTATACGTTCAGGAAAAAAAAATATGATCGCATCACTTTAATTTTGGCATTCAAATATCTTTATCAAGTATAGCCCTTCAGACAAATTTTCCTGACCCCAAAACAGGGGGTCATGCAACAAATAAGAGAGAAAAATTGACAGCAAGGGAAGTACCGATCACATGCACATATTTTTCAGGGAATTCCCTACAAAAACACACCAAATGTAAATTGCATTTTTTAGGTCCAAAAGTCATCAAATCACACTCTTTTTTATCTGGAACATTCATCAATAATGCAAGATGTCAAGAGAATGTTTCGGACATTTATTGAAACAATTTTTTTTATTTTCCCAAGTCTGTTTATTTTTAGAGATTGGCATCACTTCCGAGTGAAACATTTCAAGGGGGGTGTTTCTATTAAAATATTTAGTTCAATGATACCTAATAAAATTCCATCAAAGCTTGTCAAGTAGTTTTATCGGACTGTGATGGGATAACTTGGTGAATAGCTATATTGCACAAAATTGAACTTATATCTTACCCTGGCAAGGAAATCACATAGGCTACTAGTAAAATTCGGTGTCATCACAACTGTATTCTAGTTCTGGTTTCCCAATGGATTATGAGGTTAATTCTAAACTAAAATCTGAATCAGTGGGGGTATATTTATTCATTGGTATTTAACCCTTTGAAGACAAGCGGCCGCTTTACCGGCCAGGAACATGATACGTCATAACGCTATTATATAGGATGGCTGTTCAGTAAATGTGTGGGGTAGACCAATCAATATTTTCAACGTGCAGCCCCGAGGCTGCACGTTGAAAATATTGGTTTGTCTACCCCAAATAATGAATATGGATTCTTCTAATTGCTGCCAGTTGAATTGGAATGGAAGATACCACCAGAGTTCAAAGGGTTAAGGCCATTTCCAGCATCATTGGCTATATCATGAACGCAACAAAGCTATGAAGTCAAGTTTAACCAACTGTTTATACCTATGCTTCCCACGTTAAAGACCTTCCTTCCTACCTGCTGGTTACAGGTCCTATTTTAACAGTAAAACAGGACTTGGTTACCACAATACACAAGCACTGACCGGGTTAATTGCTTGAGTATATTGGTTTCTAGTAAAATACTTGCCATTGTTGTTAAGTCTAGTATTCTGCAGCTTGGTAAAAAAAAATGGTTGCCTGGCATTGTACTTGAGTTGTAATATTGGTTTCCCTATTAGCCAGGTCGTGGGAGGTTTCGACCAGGAAGAAATTTGTAACCAGGGGCGGTGGAAGTTCGATAAAAGTGGAGGGGCACACATTTACAATGCTACCATGGTTCGACCTAATGTGAGAAAGGTTACAATCGTATATCGGTAAATGTACCATGACTCGCTAGAGTCTCTCGTTTAGATGTGTATGACGCTGTGTGACCACGGTCCTGTCCGTTTCTTGTACTCAATCATCTTCCAACCCGAAGGCCAGCCTTCGGGTTGAAATAGAAGAAACGGACCGAAGCGACTGAAAGTGGGATTCTCTGGCTAAATATTGTTTGGATTTCAAATAATGTTACCGGAATGCCTTATACTGGCACGTTTGCGCCCATTTTAACTCATTGTGCAACTGCGAAACATATCTGTGGAAAAAAAGTGGAGGGGCACGTGCCCCTGGCTCCGCCATATCTGTTGGTAACAACCTGAGTTTGGTGCCATTCAAAGCGGAAATAATGATCACAGAAAAACGTAGACAAATTCCGCTAAAATCTGCTTTGGGAAAATAATTTATCCCAGATGGCTGCAAATTTTTCAATAAGTTGCTCAGATTCCCTAATTAAACGTAAACACCGGAACGCCAGAATATCCGACTCAGTATATTTAATTCGTATTTTGGAGGCCTCAGTAATTCATTTGATATCAAAGATGGCCACCTGAATCTAAAATAGCCACCAAATCGGTGACTGTCATGACAGGGGCGATTCCTGATCCGCTGAGTTCCCAGCCCATTTTATCGGTCCGAGCTCAACAACCCCAAGATGTTTCCAGATCACAACCCTTAGATGAACACTCGGGCTGTGAAATTATGCTTCTCGCACGGTCTGTAGAAGCTTTTGGCGTAGGGCCCCGCGAATCTCAAATTTCGAAGCTCACCGCTTTTCAAGTTGTGGATATTGCATCTTCTTACAACCACAAATATTGTCAATCTCCACTAAAGTATTGTGTGCAACGGCGACTCGTGCAAATTATACAAAAAAGCGGAATATTCTAGAACGGAATCAATGTAATTTCGGAAGCAGAACCTACTTGAACTCGTCTCTCCTGGCAGGAGACCTGATGACAGAAGAGGTCAAGCGGCGACACACTGGAGGATTTTGAGAACACCTCCACGATTCGAAAATTTCGAATCGGTGCGATTGATGTCGAATCGAATCATGTGGACTAAATCGAATCGAATTTCGAAGCTTTGCAGGGCCCTATTTTACTGTTCTATTTCTGTCTTATAGGATGGAACTATTTCCATAAACTTCGCATAGCTTATGTTGCACATGAAATGCGCAGGGGCTTCCCATAAAGCAGGCCTGGCATTTTCAGGAGAGCGATTTATTCGCTCGCCTAAAAAAATTAAGGAGAGCAAAAACTAGTCCTTAGAAAATAATGATTACCATAGAAACTAGCTTAGAAAATAATGATTACCATAACAGCCTGTCCTAAAACCTCTTTATTTTCATCTTCTCTGCTATGTTAGTGGTCTCTTTTAAGACGGCCACATTGCCCCTCCCACACCTGTAGGTGTGGGAGGGGAGGTGTAGCCGTCTCACAGAGACTACCTGGTTATCAGCGCTAAATAAAATGTACCACCAGGCATAATTCATTAATAGTAAAACTTCATTTTGCCACTTCTAGCTTTTGTAAGTTTGAGAAGAGCTAATCGCTCCTCTAGGCCATGCGAGAGAGCGATTTTTTAGCCCTCTTGTATTTTTAAGCATGATAAAGAATTGTTTGCTTCCCTCTCACTCATTGTCCTCTGATGTGACGCTTACATAACCAATCAGATTTGAGATGTGCTTCAGTTCTAAAACCTTTATATCTAATGCAGGTTAGTTTTTCCCTGTAAGTATGTTGCGGATGTCATGTCGCATCCACTCCATGAATGTTTGAATAGAGTGAATGAGAAGTTATTCGTGCTCAGGCAGTCTGGTGTTCTGAACAACTTGAAGATCGACAGGTTTCTAAGTCTCACCACCTTTGTGTGCCGTGAGTGATCTTGTCAGGAAATACATATCAGACAAAGCATGATTCCAGTGATACATTATGACATCTTCCGAAGTATTTTCTTGTCACTTACACTAACCCCCAAAGTGAGGCGAAGAAAGGCCCTGCTTCACAAATTCAACTGGTAGAGTGCTAGAAGCCACTATCAGGGCTTTAATATGAAGAACAGGTACTCCAATTTTCTGTGGATGTGCTTCATATTATCTTAGAAGTGAAATTACTTAATCTGTATGGGTTTGCCTTGTTAGAATTTATGAGAGAGTACCTTTTGGCACTCTCCCATAAATTGTAACAAGGCAAAGACACATGAACAAATTTTCTTGATCAAAAATAACTTAGCATTCTACCAGTTAAGCCACAAAATAACATACAGAGATGTTGCCAGTGCATATGTGCTGTGTGTCAGGAACAAATATGGAAAGAGTTTTGTTGTTTTTTGGCTTTTACGAGCAAGAAGGGCCTTCTATCAGACCATGAACATAGTGGGAGAGTCGGTAGAATATGGAGCTCTGTCAAACAGGATATAACAGATTAAATGCCTGTAACGGTTGCCCTGCGGAAAAATAAGTCTATAAATAAATGGAATTCAATTCCTGTCCGAGCAATTTCTCGACATATTACATTTTTTTACAATTAACGGGAGATTACTCCATAGCCCATATGCAAATAGCAAGGCAAATTTGTAATGAAGGAATGGTAAATTTTTTATAGTTATATTCAATTAATGGGGCTTATGCAATTAAGAGATATACAATTAAGAGGGCTCCAATGTACCAAAATCAATCTGCTTGCACAATGCTAAAGATCTATGAAAATCCAGAACTGAACATTTATTCTATTACATCTTGTTTGACAAAGTCATTCAACCTCAGAATACCAGAGAATACAAATATTAATGCATTTTATAATCACACGATCTTCGCGGTAACCGGTTCTCGTCAGATCACCGAAGTTAAGCAACGTCAGTAGTATGTCAGGGGCTTTTGAGGTGGAGGTTGGATGACCCCGCAGGGGGACCGTTGAAGAGAGAGCCAGAGTGGAAGTGAAGTAGGAGGAGATGTGGAGATCCAGTTGTAGAAACCACAGGTTTTTACAACAATTAGCCTCTAGTCCCCACCAACCCCAAATAGTCCCCACCAGACCCCACTACTTCCCACCAGTCCTCAAATCACCAAAAAAACCCCCCCAACAAACCCGACGATATGTGATATGGATTCTTCAAGAATATTTTGCAGCATGTAGTGCAATAGGACCGCCATACCTTTCACATAGCCTTCATGGCCTCATACGACTAAAAAAGCCCTACTTACGGAATCCCTTTTTAAGAATCCCTTTTTGGAATCCCTTTTTGTGAAATGAGTCTAAGAGTCATTCGAGGAGTCACTCGAACGAGCAATTGCTCGTTGGCTCATTTGCTCGATGGGATTCGAGTCGTTTGAGCAATATATGCGAGTCACATGAGGTAAGACGGAATCCCACTTATGGAATCCCTTTTGTGGAATCCCATTTGTGGAATCCCTTTTTCGAAAACGGTTGTGGCTATGGAATCCCTTTTTTCTGAAATGAGTCTAAGAGTCGTTCGAGGAGTCACTCGAACGAGCAATTGCTCGTTAGCTCATTTGCTCGATGGGATTCGAGTCGTTCGAGCAATATATGCGAGTCACTCGAGGTAAGACAGAATCCCACTTATGGAATCCCTTTTGGGAATCCCATTTGTGGAATCCCTTTTTCGAAAACGGCTGTGGTTATGGAATCCCTTTTTCCTGAAATGAGTCTAAGAGTCGTTCGAGGAGTCACTCGAATGAGCAATTGCGCGTTGGCTCATTTGCTCGATGGGATTCGAGTCGTTCGAGCAATATATGCGAGTCACTCGAAGTAAAACGGAATCCCACTGATGGAATCCCTTTTGTGGAATCTCATTTGTGGAATCCCTTTTTCGAAAACGGCTGGGGCTATGAATCCCATTTTTCTGAAATGAGTCTAAGAGTCATTCGAGGAGTCACTCGAACGAGCAATTGCTCGTTAGCTCATTTGCTCGATGGGATTCGAGTCATTCGAGCAATATATGCGAGTCACTCGAGGTAAGACGGAATCCCACTTATGGAATCCCTTTTGGGGAATCCCATTTGTGGAATCCCTTTTTTGAAAACGGCTGTGGCTATGGAATCCCTTTTTCTGAAATGAGTCTAAGAGTCGTTCGAGGAGTCACTTGAACGAGCAATTGCTCGTTAGCTCATTTGCTCGATGGGATTCGAGTCGTTCGAGCAATATATGCGAGTTACTCGAGGTAAGTCGGAATCCCACTGATGGAATGCCTTTTGTGGAATCCCATTTGTTGAATCCCTTTTTCGAAAACGGCTGTGGCTATGAATCCCTTTTTTCTGAAATGAGTCTAAGAGGCGTTCGAGGAGTCACTCGAACGAGCAATTGCTCGTTGGCTCATTTGCTCGATTGGATTCGAGTCGTTCGAGCAATATATGCGAGTCACTCGAGGTAAGACGGAATCCCACTTATGGAATCCCTTTTGGGGAATCCCATTTGTGGAATCCTTTTTTCGAAAATGGCTGTGGCTATGGGATCCCTTTTTCCTGAAATGAGTCTAAGAGTCGTTCGAGGAGTCACTCGAACGAACAATTGCTCGTTGGCTCATTTGTTCGATGGGATTCGAGTCGTTCGAGCAATATATGCGAGTCACTCGAAGTAAAACGGAATCCCACTGATGGAATCCCTTTTGTGGTATCTCATTTGTGGAATCCCTTTTTCGAAAACGGCTGGGGCTATGAATCCCATTTTTCTGAAATGACTGAAATGAGTATAAGAGTCGTTCGAGGAGTCACTCGAACGAGCAATTGCTCGTTAGCTCATTTTCTCGATGGGATTCGAGTCTTTCCAGCAATAGTTGCGAGTCACTCGAGGTAAGACGGAATCCCACTTTTGGAATCCCTTTTTGGAATCACATTAGTGGAATCCCTTTTTTCGAAAACGCCTATGGCTATGGAATCCCTTTTTTCTGAAATGAGTCTTAAGAGTCGTTCGAGGAGTCACTCGAACGAGCAATTGCTCGTTGGCTTATTTGCTCGATGGGATTCGAGTCGTTCGAGCAATATGCCGAGTCACTCGATCGAGCAATTACTCTAAAGCTCATTTGCTCGATGGGATTCGAGTCATTCGAGCAATGACTTATCAGTAACTGCTTGATAGCTTATTGGCTGCCTTCAACGACCCTGTACCGGGGTCCCCAAATATTCCCTCAAAAGCCCCTGACATACTACTGCTTCCCTTCCGAGGTCTCCCTGTGGGGTCATCCAACCTACACCTCAAAAGCCCCTGACATACTACTAACGTCGAGCACGGTTAGTAGTTGGGTGGGTGACCATTTCAGCGACTGATTCGCGCTCCCGCGTTGTGTCCTTGGGCAGGGCACTCCACCTCGATTGCCCACATGGGGGCACGATGACGCTATGTACTAGGGCGTACTGCACGTCGATGGTGCGTATGTCGTCAACCAATCTAACCCTGCCTGTGCCGCGGTGCAGAGTTCAGAGTTACGATGTTGGAGAGCTGACACCTGCTCGTCGTTGCTCGGCGGTTCTCTCCGGCTTCCCCCACCCGTAAAACTGTCACCGACATGATATGACTCTGGCTGTTAATTTGTCGTTAAACCCTAATAAAAAAAATCACATGATCTAATTGTTTAAGTAGCATACTGTCAAAATATTAAGTAGTACACCTCCTGGGCAACCTGATTAATACATTGGTCTATTTTGGTACCTAGGTTTGTTTTACATAGATACAAACAGTGACAACTCCACGTTCAGTTCTGAAATTTGGGTTCGGTAAAAATAAAATCATTTTTCAACATCTCATTAACTCTCATTTCATTTCATTTCCCTTGTCCCATGATCTAAAGTGCAAATTCTAAATACTGTGAGGATATGAGTATATAGACCACAAACTTGCAGAAACTCAACTTTTTTGCAGACGTTGTCGAAAGTTAAAAGTCATCATATGTTCCTGGAGATACTTTCTGTGCCGCCTCCCTTCCTAATTCATGGTGAAATTTCATCTTTATTATGGACATTTCAAGACACCAATAAAAATAGACCCCCAGGCAAATCCAGTTTTCCGTTTACTTGCCAGTGCAAATCCATTGGTACGGTGGGCATCCCGGACATATTGGTTACTTGACACCACCTGAAGGCAAATTCTGCCAATTTGAGATAGGGCGGTATTTTTTAGAAACACCAGAGGTGTAATTTTCCCTAATGTAAACATGACTAAAGAACCTATTGTGTTCAGTGTGGATTTCATGATTATTAATAATCCCCAAGTTCTTAAAAAAGTTGATTTTCACTGTGATCTAAAGAAATTATTTTTTTTCATATTAAAATTCCCCAAGTCTATTGAACTCTTCTGATGTTGAAAAAGGCGTTTTTTTACTGTAGAAGCCAATTGAATGCAGATAATGCTTTTGGCATTTATGCCCTTCCTTATTTATTTATTTGTGTTTAAGGTTACACATTTCTGCACATGACTAATTATTTTTTTTCCATCCACTAACCACAACATGGAGATAAAGTAAAGTTCAGTCAATCGTTTACACCTATTTTAGAGGACTTCGATCCCTAGCACTGGTGACTGGGCCCTATTTTGTCTAGTAAAACAGAGCTTGTTTACCACAGTAAACAATCACGGCTACACTTCCCAGAGTTCCCACCTTGGATCAATATCTTAAAAAAACAAAAAAAACAAAGAAAATGAACCTGTGATTATAAATTTGATTTAGAAATGAAATATATACAGTGGAACCCTATTAATTAACAGCACCTTTGTCAGCAAAAATTATTCAGTTACCAGGACTATTCAATTAACACGAATTTGGTCTGTTTCCTGTCTGCTGGAGATAAACTGTGCATTTATTCTCTTTTAGCTTGTTTGACAGGGTTCATGGATCTCTGTCAAACAAGATATAATATATTAAATGTCTGTATTTGAGCTGCACGATATTCAAAACGGAATACCGGTATCGGTATTCAAAAAAATACCGCGGTATACCGGTATATCGAAAAATGTTCAGAAAAATTAACAT
Source organism: Pictodentalium vernedei (assembly GCA_031216915.1). Lineage (NCBI taxonomy): Eukaryota > Metazoa > Mollusca > Scaphopoda > Dentaliida > Dentaliidae > Pictodentalium > Pictodentalium vernedei. Next base: position 155,732,326 of record CM062288.1, on the reverse strand, counting down.
AAGTACCACAATCGAGGCTTGAGGCATCACAGTCGGAACGAATTAGCATGTCTTGATGACGCGGTTCGAAAAACCTTTACCCCAAGGCAGACGATATCAAAATTTATTATTTAAAAAAAAGTTAATCAGATTTTTCCCCCAAAATTCTACAAAACAATATCATGTGACCCCTCATTGGATCGAGCTCAACGAGCTCGTTCCAATGAGGGGTCACATGATATAGTTTTGTTGAAATTTTTGAAAATTATTTTTCAACTGCTGAAATTGTATATTACGTGAGCACATGCAGACGATTCCGTGGGTTAAAGGGATAATATTATTCATTTGGTGTTACAGTTAAAAAACTCAGACATTTTGAAAATTAAATTGTGGGTAAATAAATAATGACGATAAACCGATATTTTTGTAATTACACCAGTATTCAATCGATATTGGTTTGAATATCGGTATATATCAGTTTATCGATATACCGTGCAGCCCTAGTCTGATGCACCAAGGCTAAATAATCCTATAAACTAGATGACATTGGTGATTGTCGAGGTAATTTCTCGACATATTACAAGATTTCTTATTCAATTAACAGGAGTTTGCTCTATGACCATATGCATCTACATGTAACAGGTCAAATTTGTATTGAAGGAATGGTAAATCGTTAAAATTATATTCAGTTAGTTAACAGGGTTATTTAGTTAAAAGATATCCAATTTAGTGGGTTCTCCTGCATTTATCATCCTGTATGTGGTGTTAACCCTCTGAACACTGATGCTGAAATATCCAAATTTCTGGCTTCAAATTTGTCCCTAAATGCAAGTAGGAATTTAACCAACTCAATCTCGTTTAACGGGGATCTGTCAAATAAGATTGAATCAGTTAAATTGCCAGTTGAATTATGACAAAAATGACTTGAAATTTCAGCATTTTGACCCGAGTATGGACACGGTTAACCTGAAAAAACCCCAAATAATAATGAAATGGTATACATATTTTATTTTGGATGCAATATATACAGTATAGCTGCTATGGACTAGTCGCAATCCACGCGTGGGCAATGATGTCCATGCAAGGGTTTAGCAGGTAATAATAAAGTGTCAATGACAATGTAGCTTAACCTGACTGTGTGTTGTGTTTGATGAAAAGGATACTGTTCAATGATTATGAAAGGATTATGGACTAAGACAAGAATTGTGATAATTGGGAACATGTTAATTTCTGTTCCCTGTATATGTTTTCAATAAAAACAATTTGAGGTGTAGACTGTACTAAAGAATTGAGGGGTGGGTTAATGTGGCCCTCACAGTTAATGTATGTGGTCATCACAGTTAATGTATGTCAACCAAAGTTACCAAGTTACAGTGAAGTTATTCCAAAATGAGTCATCCTGCCAAGTTACAATGAAATCCCTTCATAAATAATGCCTGTAGACTGTGTTAATGGTTTTCAGGCTTCGGGCCTGTGTAGCAATCACGGTTGACCGATCGCAACCAAAAGGTGAAGTCCTCATCTAGACATCATACAGAGTCATGCTACCAAGTTACAATGAAATCCCTACATATTGAATATGACCTGTAGATTGTGCTAAAAGTTTTTGGGTTTCGGGCTTGGGCAGCCATCACGGTTGACAGATCGTGACCAAAAGGGGACATTCCCGTCTAGATATTATACAGAGTCATCTTACCAAGTTACCATGAAATCCCCTCATAAATACGACCTGTAGACTGTGCTAAAGGTTTTTGGGCCCGGGCAGCCACCTTGGTTGACCGATCGTGACACAAATGGGGATGCCCTCATCTAGACACTATACTGAGTCATCCTACCAAGTTACAACGAAATCCCTTCATTAATGCGACCTGTAGTCTGTGTTAAAGGTTTCCAGGGTTTTGGGTCAAGGCAGCCATCATGGCTGAATGATTGCGACCAAAAGGGGACGTTCTCATCTACACATTATTTGGAGTCATCTTTCCAAGTTATGATGAAATCCCTTCATAAATTAATATGACCTGCAGACTGTGCTAAAGGTTTTCAGGCTTCCGGACCCTGCAGCCGTCACAGTTGACCAATCGCGACCAAAAGGGAACGTTCTCATCTAGACATTATATGGAGTCATCCTACCAAGTTACAATGAAATCCCTCTGTATTAACTACGACCTGTAGTCTGTGCTAAAGGTTTTCGAGTTTTGGGTACAGGCAGTCGTCACGGTTGACAGATCGTGACCAAATGAGAAAGTTCTCATCTAGACATCATACGGATTCAAATATCAAGTTACAATGAAATCCCTCCATATTAAATATGATCTGTAGATTGTGCTAATAGTTTTTGGGTTTCAGGCTTGGGCAGCCGTCACGGTTGACAGATCATGACCAAAAAGGGACATTCTCATCTTGATATTATACAGAGTCATCCTACCAAGTTACCAAGAAATCCCTTCAAAAATACGACCTGTAGACTATGCTAAAGGTTTTCCAGTTTGGGGCTCGGGCAGCCATGACGGTTGACCGACCGCGATGAAAAGGGGACGTTCACATCTAGACATGACCTCAAACCTGTATATGAAATTTTGTGATGATCGGACAAGAACTACAGGGTGTAGCCTGTGCTAATGGAAATGTGAACAGACTCAGACCTCCGCAGACGTGATGGCAATAGCTTATCTTGACTTTGTCAAGTTACACTAAAATCATCATCAGCAAAAGTTTAATTAATGAAGCACCGGGTTGTACCCGGTGCTTCATCAATTAAACTTTTGATGATTATTCCTGTAGTTAGTGTATAGAATCCAATATTATTATTAAAGTGACCTGTCCACAGCAGCCATACTGTATGAGCTGAATTATCATTTGCCAAAATGATCAACCTGTATCGATTCCATCTACCATGTAATACCACTTCTTAAAATTACATGTGGTCACACCAGAAAGGCCCTTCTCAATCATAATCATCTCCAGTATTGAGTGAATTAACCCCTAGCAATGTTTGTCTAATTTTGCTACCCAGTCCATAAGATCTCCTGCCACTAGAATAAGAATAATTTAACCACATTTCGCCAAATTTCCATCCGTAAACTGAGTCAGTTTCCACCGATGATTTCAGAGTTAACTGTCTATGAATTTTTCATCAAAGCTTGTGATGGTTGCTTCAGAGCAGACTAGATTAGATGAAAAGTATTTTAAACAAAAGACCCCAAGGGGCCTTAATCGCTCACCGGGCAAAGTGATTCAAACAAAGTGGTTCAAAGAAGTATTTGGAGTCACATTCAGTTAGACATGGTTCATCAACACTACAAAGGAATGAAGTCATGAGAGACAAATTTTATGGAACTAGGGACATGGCTTGAACAAACTTGAATCTTACCCCCTAAGGATGCTGCATACCAAATATCAAAAGCATTCATCTGCTGGATCTGAAGAAGATTTTTAAAGAAAAGTCCTCATTTTGAACTAAGTTATCATTCAAATATGAACCCAGGGACTTGGCTTTAACAAACTTGAATCTCACCCCACAAGGATGCTACACACCACATATCAAAACATTCCGACTGCTGGATCTGAAGAAGAAGATTTTTAAAGAAAATTCCTCATTTCGAACTAAGTTACAATTCAAGCTCCCACAGTGAGCCCAAATATGGACCTAGCGATATGGCTTGAACAAACTTGAATCTCACCCCCTAAGGATGCTGCATACCAAATATCAAAACATTCCGACTGCTGGATCTGAAGAAGAAGATTTTTAAAGAAAATTCCTTATTTTGAACTAAGTTATCATTCGGGCTCCCACAGTGAGCCCAAATATGGACCTAGGGACATGGTTTGAACAAACTTGAATCTCACCCCCTAAAGATGCTGCATACCAAATATCAAAACATTCTGACTGCTGGATCTGAAGAAGAAGATTTTTAAAGAAAATTCCTCATTTTGAACTAAGTTATAATTCGGGCTACCACAGTGAGCCCAAATATGAACCCAGGGACTTGGCTTGAACAAACTTGAATCTCACCTCCCTAAGCATGCTGCATACCCAATATCAAAAGATTCTGCCTGCTGGATCTTGAGAAGATTTTTAAAGAAATTTGCCTGAAATGCACGAAGTTCAAATTCGAGCTTTTATGGTGAGCCCAAATATGAATCCAGGGGCCGATTTGAACAAACTTCAATGAGATCCACCCCACAATGTTGCATACCAAATATCCAAAGATTCTGCCTGCAGGATCTTGAGAAGAAGATTTTTGAAGAAATTTGCCTGAAATGCACCAAGTTCGAATTTGGGCTTCTATACTGAGCCCAAATATGAATCCAGGTGGCCGATTTGAACAAACTTGAATCAGATCCACCCCACAATGTTGCATACCAAACATGAAAAGATTCTGCCTGCTGGATCTGGAGAAGAAGATTTTTTAAGAAATTTGCCTGAAATGCACTAAGTTCGAATTCGGGCTTCTATACTGAGCCCAAATGTGAATCCAGGGGTCCAATTTGAACAAAATTGAATCAGATCCATCCGACAATGTTGCATACCAAATATCAAGAGATTCTGCTTGCTGGATCTGGAGAAGATTTTTTAAGAAATTTGCCTGAAATGCACTAAGTTCGAATTTGGGCTTCTATAGTGAGCCCAGATATGAATCCAGGGGGCCGATTTGAACAAACTTGAATCAGACCCATACCACGATGCTGCATACCAAGTATCAAAAGATTCTGCCCACTGGTTCTGGAGAAGATTTTTTAATAATTTTTCTATGATTCATATGGTGCTGTCAGAGTTATGCCCCATACAGAGCCCCCATGGGACGTGGCCATTTCATTTGAACAAACTTGAATTGCCATATAGTAATGAACATCCACATGAAGTTTCTTGAAAATTGGACACATGGTTTCAGAGGAGAAGTCGTTTGAAAAATGTTCACGACGACGACGGCCGGCCGGTGATAAGTTAAGCTCCCTTCGGTGAGCTAAAAACTGCTCAGTGAGTTGTTTAATGCTTGGTTTTCTGAGAATAAGAATGTGTAATCAAAGTTGTCAATAAAAGTCTGAAGTTTTTAAAACGTGGCAGTATCCACACATGTAGGGGCACCATCTCTAAATGTTATGTATTTACTGGTGTTTAAGGTCGCATATTTCTGCCGAATGGTTAATCATGACTGCAACATGGATATAACATCAAGTCTAGCCAATCGTTTATGGCCATGTAGCCCATTTTAGAGGACACACCAGGTCCTATTTTACCTGTAAAACAGACTGTTTATCATAGTAAACAAGCACTGCTTGACTTCCCAGAAAAAAACCTATATGTTATTGCGATCTACCTGCTCACTGTGAATGCAGTAAAGAAAGAAACGGGGGAAAAAAAGAGAAAGAAACGGGAAAAAGTAACGGCAAGAAACACTTCATTTTTTAGCTCACCAACTTTAGTTGTGTGAGCTTATGCCATGGCTCGATCAGTCAGCGTACGTGTCCAATATTGTTAATTTCCGTTTAGGTCACTTACTCGCCCTATTTCCATATCATGGCCTTTATAATGCTGCTATATGATGATTATTATCATTCTACCATGATTTAAACCCTCATACTCTGCATTTTAAACATTTATCTTGACATTTTTAGTTGCGTTCAGTTTTCTGTTCAGCTCAGAATTTCATGTTCAACTTCGTGTTTAGGTCATTTGCTGTGTTCCTTCTCATCCTACGGCACTTATATTCCTCGTACATATTCCTCATTATCATTGTTCCATGATTTAACCCTTCAGTGAATTTCTTCAAATTTTTCATCAAATTTTGAACGTTAAGTTTTCTGTTCAGCTCACACTTACATATTTTCAGTGTGTTAAAGTTTTTTTTTAGTTCAGCTGTCGACACCCTTTTCATCCCATGGCCATTATATTGCTTCTATATGGTGCTTATTATCATTCTATCATTATTTAAACCTCGCCCAGTGCATTCTAAACCTTTTTCTTACTTTTTTTTAACTACGTTTACTTTTCTGTTTAGCTCAGATTTTAGGTTTAACTTCGTGTTCAGGTCAGCTGCTGTGTTCCTTCTGTTCTCATGGTGCTTATATTCCTCATTATCAAGCATCATTTAACCCTGGTCCACTGAAGTTCTTCAAATTGTTCATCAAATTTTTAACGTTTACACTTACACACTTTCAGTGTTTCTGTTTAGGTCAGTTGCCGACTCCATTTTCATCCCATGGCCTTCACATTGCTTCTATGTGGTGCTTATTATCATTCTACCATTATTTCATCCTCACCCAGTGTGTTTTAAACCTTTTTCTTAACATTTTCTAGTTAGGCTTTTCCCTCTGGAAAAGACTATTGTTTTTCTACGGATTATTATTATTATTTTTTTTTTTGGGGTTTTTTTTTTTTTTTTTTTTTTCCACACATTTTTGTCCGTACGATTCAGAAGCCATTTTCGAACCGATTTTCACATAATTTGGCACACGCATAGAGTGGCAAAAAATCTAAAAATGTACCTAAGCGGAATTTTCGATTTAACCCTTATTTCGCCAGAATTGGAAAAAAACTGCCAAAATTGGGGTTTATCGGCACTTTCTCGAAACACGTCTTTAGGATTTTTTTTAAACATCCATCATTACTAGACCTGCCTATGACACAACCTTTGATACACACGACATATTTGGCGATGCATATGGTAACCCTCCACAGGCTGCCAAACATCGAAATTTTGATGAAATGGGCCCTTTTCAGACCCCCACAACACCCAAACGATACCCGAGAGGTAAACATAACTTCCTTTATTGGAAGTGGAATTTACCGAAGATCATTTTTGTAAGTAATAAGGGTGTTCAGAAAACCAAGTGTTAACCCGTTTTGGGCTGGTTAAACAGCAATACCCCCAAAAAGCTAAAAACTTCATGTTTTCCGTGGATTTCTCTAAACGAGTCTTGTAGATTTTCAAGAAAAATTGGTCACTCTCAGGTCTTGGTGTGACATTACAAGTTGCATGGATAAAATATTCCGGTCAGCATTAGTTAACCCTCCCCGAGCTGCTAAACGTAAAAATTGTGATAAAATGGGATGTTTTTAGACACCAACAGCCCCCAAACGATATACCACAGAGAAAGGGGCCTTCATTTATCGGACGCAAAATTGATCGGAAAATATTTTTGAAAGTGGTAAGGGTATTCAAAATTTGACGTCTTAACCCATTTTGGGATGGTTAAAGAGACATACCCATTAAAATCTTAAAATACCCGTTTTCTGTGGATTTCTCTAACAACATCTTGTAGGTTTTCAAGAAAAATCGGCTATTTGCAGGTCTTGGTGTGACATTACAAGTCGCATGAACAAAATATTCCGGTCAGCATTAGTTAACCCTCCCCGGGCTGCTGAAGGTCAAAATTGCGATAAAATGGGCTGTTTTTGCACACCAACAGCACCCAAAGGGTACACCACAAAGAAAAGTGCCTTTTTTTTATCGCGCATACAATTTATATGGAAACATTTTTGTAAGTAGTAAGGGTATTCAAAAGTCGACGTCTTAACCCATTTTGGGCAGGCTAAAGAGAGATATCCCTTGAAAGCTTTAAATTCCCATTTTCTGTGAATTTCCCTAACGGTAACTTGTAGGGTTTCAAGACAAATTGACTATTCGTAGGTCTTTATGTGACATTAAAAGTTGCATGGACAAAATACTCCGGTGAGCGTTTTTTAACCATCTACAAGCTGCCAAGCATCGTAATGTTGTTAACATGGGACTGTTTTCAGACACGCACATCACCTAATGTATACATGAGAGATAAACATAATCTCCTTTGTTTGAAGTGGAATTCACAGAGGACCATTTTTCTAAGTAATAAAGGTATTCAAAAAGCCAAGCGTTAACCCCTGTTGGGGACGTTAACAGGGATACCCATCAAAAGCTTAAAAAATCGTTTTCCCTGGATTTCTTTACAAACATTTTGGGGGGTTTTCAAGAGAAAATGGCCGTTGATAGGTCTTGGTGTCATATGACCAGTTGCATGAATCAATTATTCTGGTAGGCATTTGTTAACCCTTCATGGGCTGCTAAATGTAAAAAAAATTGAGGAAACAGTCTGTTTTTGGACACCAAGAACATCAAACGGAAATGCCACAGAGAAACGTAACTTCTTTTACCGGACGCAAAACTGATAGGGAAACATTGATATTGATATTAACCCATTCTACCATTAATGATGGGTTTTACCTAAACATTTTTTTTATCAAAACCAAACCGAATCATTTGAGACTACTTTACTCACCTTTCTCATAACATCAATGAAGGAACTTTAGTGAGACAGTTAAAAACAATTCATCAGACACTGTGGGGGTCAAGAAAAATTATGGAATCTAATTGGTGTTTAAGGTTTGTAAGTAGTAAGGGTATCTAAAAGAATGAAACTTAACCCATTTTGAACTGGATAAGGAGAGATGCCCCTTAAACGCTTAAAATTTACATTTTCCGTGGATTTCGCTAACTGCTTGTTGGGGATTTTCAAGAACAATTTGACATTGGCAGGTCTTACAAATTGCATAGATAGAATATTCCGCTAGTCGTTTGTTAATCCCTCTACAGGCTGCTAAACGTCAAAATTTTAATAAAATCGGCTGTTTTCGGGCAGAAAAATGGGTATGCAATAGATAAACATGACCTCTTTTATCAGACTTAGAATTCCTGAGGGATAATGTATGATAGTATTAAGGGTATTCAAGGGAGCGTGGTGGCTCAGTGGTAGACTGTTGTACTTCTATGCTAGAGGTCCCAAGTTCGATCCCCGTCCGGGACGACTCACGTTGTGTCCTTGGGCAAGGCACTTTGGCCCGGTTGCCGACATGGGGGCACGATGTCCCCGTGTACTAAGGCATACTGCACGTCGATGGTACACATGTCTTCAACCTCTGTAACCCTGCCTGAGCGGAGCCTGAACAGAGTGAGAATGTTGAGGAGCTGACAGTTCCTCGTCGATGCGTGGTGGTTCTCTCCGGGTACTCCGGCTTCCTCCACCTCTAAAACTGTCACGGTCACAATTAGCCATTGTGCAGAAGTACGTGACCTTAAACACCAATAAATAAATAAATAAATAAATAAATAAATAAATAAATAAATAAATAAATAAATAAATAAGGGTATTCAAAAAACCAAGCCTTAACCCTGTTTTGTCGGATTAAAGACAGACAGCCCATGCTGTGTACGTTGCCTACACTACTTGTAAAATCGACACCCCCCACTAAATCTTCTGCGAGGTGCGGTTTCGGACCCGACCACCTGACGGTTCTGACCACATCAAATAACACACCTTCGTTGTATTTAGCAGCAAGAAATTTCCCCAAGAAGCAAAGACAAAAATACGTCTGCGGAAAATGATGGCAAATATTTTATTTAGCCTGTATTTTGTCCGTATAGAAAATTTCTCACCCACATATACCTAAAAATGATTCAATGATACAATTGGACATATTTCTCTCATAAAACGTGAAAAAACACTTGATTTATTGCATTTTAGGATTGCGCATGTATATTCTTAGAAGATTCTCTGTCTGTTATTAAACTACGGCGTGTCTTTGATCTCGTTTGGGACGATCAGTGATTAGCACCTTTTCGACAAGAGCCATCGAAATTGAAAATAAAAAAAATAATCAAATTTCACTAAAACCTTTTACAGAATCGTGTTTTTCAGAAAACGCTTTCGCGATTGCGTGTGTCGTTTTCAAAATTCGGATCAGTAAGCACGAAATTATAAATATGTTGTTGTCAATAACAAAATTGAAAGCATGTCGGTCAAACTTGCATGACGTCAGAACTCGACTCGGGTAAAATACTGCGGGGTAGTGAAAGTACGAGAGTAAGAAACGCTGATATCGCAGTAGGCTTTAAAATGTCCATGGAATGGTCCTGAAATCAAGTTTATATTTGCAGCTTTATTGCAAATAAGTTTCCCGTTGTTTCTTGTTGAAATGTTATTTCCATCAAGGCCAAGTACCAGTGGGATAGGACACCTGCCCCATGAACAACTGCCTGCTATTAAAATTAATTAGCGGGGACATCCCCCCCCCCCCCCCATGCTGTTTATTTTACCTAGGACACCTGCCCCCTGCTGATTGTTTACGTAGGACACATGCCCCCCCCCCCCCCCCCCCCACACACACACCTACTGTTAGATTAGATTAAACATATTTTATTTGCCATTTGACAATGCAAATCAGGATTGGAGGACAAGTGCTTACCACTTAGAAGCCCCTCCGTTCCTGTACGGTGACTATGACTAATAATTTACAATATGGCAGAACGTATTCCATAAATAACATAATCTAGCAAAATCTAAATATTATAAACATTATAGACAAACACAAATTAAACTGAGAGAGAGAGAGAGAGAGAGAGAGAGAGAGAGAGAGAGAGAGAGAGAGATCAAAAAAATAAATAGAATATAAAGAAAACATGAAATACAACATTAGATCCAGTGATGATGCCCGCCACCCACCCATTTGCATTCTGTAGTATCTTGGCCGTAATGGGAGTCTAAATTAACATCTTGATTACAGCCACTGAGCATAGGTTTTCACTTCTGGGGATGTTCACACAACTGTTTTTTCACCAAGTACACCTGCCGTGCGCCCGTTTGTTTGCTAACGGGCCCCTACTCATTGACCTTTCTATTTTTAGAAGCACCCGGGCCGACGGGGAGAGGGCGTTGTTGGGAGCATGGCTAGATTTTGCTATAAAATGGGGTTGAAGGAAGGTACTCTCAAATCTGGGGCGAAAGTGGCGAAAATGACAAAAGGCTACTTCAACGTATAGTAACGGTATAAACTACAGTCGATCTGGGCGATGTACAGACGAAAAATCATACCTTGGAGCCGGTTAGGCAATTTGGCACAAAAAACTCCGACTTCATGCTCAATCGCTGCTCTACAGTAGTTTACAACAGTCCTCAAGTCCATTCCAAACTGATAGAGTCGGGACGAATAGTACTCTCACTTTCCACGCGATGCGTGGTGTTCTTCACGTGGCCTCGACACTCGCAACAGATGCCAAAATGTCGGCCAGGGTGCGTAGAACAAGTTCTGAAAATTAGATGTCGCTGCCTTCAGCGATCTAGACACGCTTCATGTTTGTGAGAAGTGCAATTTTAATGTCTAATTGGCAAATTTTCGTTAATCGTTACCCGCCAAAAAACCTACTCACCGCCGATTTCTTTTCACTTCAACTTCTGAGGATTATCTAAGGTTTAAAGATAGTGTCAGGATACCCCTCCCCCGCCGCTCTTTTGGGGCTGGTTAGGCAATGTGGCACCGAAACCTGGGACGTTATGCTCAATCGCAGCTCTACAGTCGTCTACAACACTGCCGGTGTCCATTCGAAACTGATAGAGTCGGGACGAATAGTACTCTCACATTCCAAGCGATGCGTGGTGTTTTCCACGCGGTCCGGACACTCCAAACAGATCCCAAAATGTCGGCCAGGGTTCGTAGAACAAGTTCTGAAAATTTCAAGTCGCTGCCTCCAGCGGTCTGAACACCGTTCGTGTATGTCTGAAGTGCTATTTTAATGTCCAATATGCAAATCTTCGTCAATCTTTTCCTGCCTGCCAGAAACCCAATCACCACCAATTTCTCTTGACTTTAAACTTCTGAGATTCTCGTAGGTTTAAAGGTTGTGTTGGGGTCCCTGGTGGCTGTCTTAAAGAAGCAACTTCCATTTACAGTCAACTCTCCACCAGTCACACACAATTGTAACATTTAAGTGGACTTACTCCAGCGAGGAGGCACTGAAGGATTCTGCGCCCATTCCCGACGTCTTTTTTCGAACTGGCTTGAAAAGGAAGGACCAAATTCAAACAATTACCTTCTCTCTCCAAAACACCATATCTCAACCAATTCTAGGCAGATTTCCATGAAATTTTCACTCCTTGTTCATGAATAGTTGTGGCATCACTTTCCATGAAGAGCGACATGAATGTCGCATTTCGTCACGTTGAATTGGAAAAGAGCATATGCGCAGGGATTTCTCTGAAAACATCTTGGAAGATTTTAAAGAAAAAATGGCCATTTGCAGTTCTTAGTGTGACATTACAAGTTGCATGGAAAAATATTCCTGTTAGTACTTGTTAACCCTCTACAAGCTGCCAGACATCAATATTCTGGATGCATTTGAGATAAAATGGACCATTTTCAAATAGACACAGCACTCAGTGGGTATGTGTGAAACAAACATAACTCCTTTTGTGGGTCATTAACTTGTCGGACGACGATATTGATATTAGCCCACTCCACCGTTAATGATGTTTTTTACCTAAACAATTTTCTTATCAACTGAGTCATTTGAGACGAACGAAATGGTTTGACGCGCCGAAGGCGCGCAGGGACGATTTGGAGGACAAGCCCCTTTCGACCCTCGTTAGCTGTTTGTTGTTGTTGTAGGACGTCAAGGCGCGGTGGAGGAGGAAAAGGAAGGAGGGAGGTGGCTTAACCCCATCTAGGCTTCTTCCGGCTCTTTTTCTTTGGAGTTGGTTGAGATTGTGATGTGGAAGTCGACGATGTTGAGTTTAGTGTTGAGTTTGGTGAATGGATTGCGTCTAATTTCTTTTTGAGATCTGCCTTGGATTGTTCCCTGAACTCGTGGGTTTCGGAGGCGATTCGGTTTCCCATCTCAACTGCTCGCCTTCCCATCTATATTATTCTCCTTAATTCTTCGGCGGTGACTGCAGACTTAGGTGGCTGTGTTGTTGAGATTGACACACCCGGGCTGTCCGGTAGAGAAGGAAGTGAGGAGTGAGTGGTGGAAGGTGGTGAAAAGGCAACCTCCGGTTCCTCCTCAGTCTCCACCAGACGTTCCTCATCCAACAGTACCGGCTCAGGAGCTGGCAGTTGGTTGGGTGTACTAGTGGGACTAGGACGGGAACTGGCAGCTGCCTCCAGGACCTCCATCCTCTCGCTCACCTCTTTCTTCCTATTTCGGAAGGCCTCCAGGCGCCTGGAATCCCGGCGCTTGGTGGACAGACTCTTCTTCTTTTCAGGGCCAGGTCCACGCTTCTTCGGGTGAGGACCAGTGTGAGAGGGGTTCCTCTCACAAAAGGTGCTACCTCTCCCCGAAGAAGGTGTGGCGGTGTTGTGCTCTTCAATGACGAACTCCAAGTTCAGATGGACTCTCTTGCCTGTCTCCCGGACAGTCCAGGTGACAGGGCAAGAGATGCCCAGAGCTGCTATTGTTCTCTTCAGTCGCGCTGGTAATTCCAGTGTTTCCATAATTATGGTGTTAATTAGGATCGAGCCAAGTCATTTGAGACTACTATATTCACATTTCTCATAACATCAATGAAGGAACTTCAGTGAGACAGTTAAAAACAATTCATCAGACACTGTGGGGTCATGAAGAATCATGGAATCTCATCGGGAAAAGCCATGATTCTCCAGAATCATAAAGTCTAGTTGTGTTTACTTTTCTGTTTGGCTCAAAATTTCATGTTTAACTTGGTGTTTAGCTCACCTGCTGTGTTCCTTCTCGTCCCATGGTGCTCATATTCATCATACATCTTCCTCATTATCATTCTACCAAGGTTTAAACCTTGTGCAGTGAATTTCTTAAAATTTTTCTTCCAATTTTGATGGTTTAGTTTTCTGTTTAGTTCACACTTCATTTTCAGTGGGTTATTTTTTTTTACATCGACTGCTGACACCCTTTTCATCCCATGGCCTTTATAATGCTTCCATATGGTGCTTATTATCATTCCACCATTATCTAACCCTCACGCAGTGGGTTTTAAACGTTTCTCTTAACATTATTTAGTTACGTTTACTTTTCTGTTTAGCTCAGAATTTCATGTTTAACTTTGTGTTTAGGTCAGCCGCTGTGCTCCTTCTCTCCCCATGGCACTTATATTCATCATACATGTTCCTCAGTATCATTGTTCCATGATTTAACCCTTCTCCAGTGAATGTCTTTAAATTTTTCATCCAATTTCGAAAGTTCACTCTTCTTTTTACCTCACACTTCCACATTTTCAGTGTTACAGTTTCTGTTTAGATCAGCTGTCGACACCCTTTTTATCCCATGGCCTTTATATTGCTTCTATATTGTGCTTATTATCATTCTACCATTATTTAACCCTCGTCCAGTGTGTTTTAAACCTTTTTCTTCCCATTTTTAGTTACGTTTACTTTTTTGTTTACCTCAGAATTTCATGTTGAAGTCAGTTGCTGTTTTCCTTCTCTTCCCATGGTGCTTATATTCCATCATACATGTTCTTCATTATCATTCTAGCATCATTTAACCCTTGTCCAGTGAATTTCTTCAAATTTTTCATCCCATTTTTAATGTTAAGTTTCCTGTTTACCTCACACTTACACATTTTCAGTGTGTTAGTTTCTGTTTAGATCCCATGGCCTTTATATTGCTTCCGTATGGTGCTTATTGTCATTCTCACCCAGAGCATGTTAAACCTTTTTCTTAACATTATTTAGTTACGTTTACTTTTCTGTTTAGCTCAGAATTTCATGTTTAACTTAGTGTTTAGGTCACCTGCTGTGTTCCTTCTCTTCCCATGGTGCTTATATTCCTCATATATGTTCTTCATTATCATTGTACCATGGTTTCACCCTTGTCTACTGAATTTCGATTCAAATTTCTCAACTTTTGAACGTTGAGTTTTCTGTTTAGCTCACACTTAAGACATTTTCAGTGTGTTAACGTTTCTATTCATGGCAGCTGCCAACACCCTTTTCATCCCATGGCCTTTATATTGCTTCTATATGGTGCTTACTATCATTCTACCACTATTTAACCCTGACCCTATGTGTTTTAAACCGTTCTCTTAACTTTTTTTTATTTATTTACTTACGTTTAGTTTTCTGTTTAGCTCAGAATTTCATGTTTAACTTAGTGTTTATGTCAGTTTCTGTGTTCCTTCTCGTCCCATGGCCTTTATATAAATCATACATTATCATTCTACCATGATTTAACCCTCATCCAGTCATAATTTTTCCAATTTATTTCCACATTTTTAACGTTAAGTCTCTGTTTAGCTCATACCAAGACATTTTCAGTGTGCTAAATTTTCTGTTATGGTCTGGCAACTCTATTTGTAAAACATCATTTCCGAGGTGCCTCATATGATCAACAATTAATAATCTAATTGTGCCATGTTGATTTTCTTCACCAGTAATTACAAATGATAGTGCATGGAAAAGGCAGTTTCCATCACCACATATTTTTTTTAAAACAGAGGGTTCTTCCATTTCTATATGTAGTGTACTATTAGGTATCTGATAAGTCACAACTTTTTGAAAGTTTAAATCAAACATAGTACACTGAAGCATCTGCCAGTGAAGACTGGTTGGTTCAAAGTAATACTTCTCACTTAATAATATGGCCATTAACCCTTCTTGGGTTTCAATTATTATTTTTTCAGTTTTAATTTTAAGAGGTTGTGTTTAGGTCAGATTTGTCGCATGTTATGAGCCTGTTTGATACAGTTCTTGTGTTTGCCAAAGTTACTATCAAAGAGGAATGTTGGTGAGCTTTTGGGTGTTGGCATCCTTCTTGTTTGTTATACATTAGTTAATTGCTTGAGAATGTAAATATGGTCTTCATGGGTGGAAATATTTCCTTGGCTCCAACTTAGTTTTCATAGGTGTGCTTTCTCAGTGTTCCATTCCATGGTGTAGCCATGACGCGTGTCTATGCCCTTCTACAGAACAAGTCACTCTCAGCGTATGATGAACTATTCCAAGAAATTGTCGACAAGTGTGAGGAGTATTGCTTTGAGTTGGACGTAGACAGTGGTTATTGACTGTGAAGAGGTTGAACTTTGTGCAGTTGCTGGCGTGTCAAGTTTCTATCTACTTGACAGATTGAGAAAGTCAAGGATATGAGTGGAAACATTCCGGTTCAGATTCTTTATTCACAGTATACATACAAATAAAGTGGTTACAAATAAACGTATTGCACAAATGTAATAAGTAGTATACCGTGGGAAGTGGCATTGTCGGATTGGCAGTCTACCTGCCACCCCCTGGAAGATAGCATCATTGCAAACACACTGTAACCAAATGAATAAAAGTCGAACAATTTATGTGACACATAATGGGGATTGAATTATTTCGTTTTCGGGACCAAACATACGGTACATCATATATGCCAGCCAGATTTAACATACCATGGATAATTTATAATTATTTATACCTAACAAGGCAATAAAACTGCTCCTCACCACCCCAGTCCTCCCGTCAGGTTTTGGAGTGAATGGCAGATACAGACATGATGATCACACAATGGTTCATCACCTTGTCCATTTCTGTATAGTTTGCACTATTCCGGCTGTAATCAGGACTGCATTATATTTACAGACTATTTAGCATAAGCCATTATATGAAGTTGTAAACACAGAATAGTTTATATGTTGAATTGTGATCACATCTGCAGCAAAACATGATGAAAATGGGAAGTTGTGAATATTATTGTTAAAAAAACCCATCAAAGGTGCTCATTAGAAAAGCTTTCAGACAAGAGCCTTCTTCAGTGCTCTTTGTCCAAGGAAATAGATTACATTTTCATATAGCTGAACATCAACAAAACAAGATTGAAGATTCTTGTTTTGTTGATGTCCTACTATTTGAAAATATAGTCCAAGGAAATATATTACATTTTCATATAGCAGAACATCAACAAATTTTGAGCACTAATCTTCAAGTTATGCCTGACAGACATAGCCATCCAGACAGCTGTATCTGAAAACGTTGAAAAAATGAAACTCTGTACCGGTGTGTTTACACAAGAGAACAATTGGCTTAAGGGTATAGTCTATATCTAATTAGCATCGCGTATTTTGTGGGAAGGGTCTATAAGTGTGGGGAATAACCATGGGTGTCTGTTGTGTAATTCTCACTGACATTTGAATGATTTGTAAAGCTTGAGAAGCACGTCTTTGTTTGCTTCCCAATTTTTAGCTCTGATTATCTTCAGAAAATTGATATGGATACCAATGACTTGTACGAATATTCAATACGTGGGGAGTGTATTATCACTAAATCACCTGCAGAGCGGCAATTCCACCCAAGAAATAATTGCAAATTTGTCGCAAAGCATAACAAGCACAAGCAAAGTTCCAGCCAATGGACCTCCGGGTTATACCCGGAGATCCATTGGCTGAAACACTGCTTGTATTTTTTGTCCACATGTACAGAATTTGTAAGTGATACATTGAGTGATAACTCTACTCCCCGGGAGGTTTAGTTACAATCCACTCTCCACGTACTGTATATAGCTTACACAACTCAGTGAACCCTGTTCACCGAACACATAAAGCCCACCGTCTGTATCTCTGATCTCTGAATGCAGAAACATCTCTCGAGTGATCACTAATTAGATATAAACTATAATTACTATCAAAACAAACTTACCGAGGTGTGAATTTTAGTTTTTCGACGTTTTGAGAACACACCATCCAGACATGTTAAGCTTGTAAAGCTCAAAATACCAAGCTTTTCATGTGCCGAAGCTTGTTTTTCCATACAACACAAAAATTGGGATTCTCTTGCCCCCTCCCCATCCATTAATTTTAAATTCAAGGCAAAAAAAATAATTAAATATTGCCAATGTTGCTGGAACGTATGCACAGTTTCATCTATTTACTGATAAATAACAAGAGGCCCCAAGGGGCCTGAGAGCACTCTCCTGACACTGACAACTATCAACCTGATTTGAACAAACTTGCATCTGCCTGATTAAGAAAACTGTATACCAAATATCAAAATATTCTGACCGGTGGAACTGAAAAATTAAAAAAACAAGAGGCCCCACGTGACCTTAATCGCTCACCTGACAAAGTGACTCTAAGAAGTATTTTAGGTCACCTTCACCATGTCATGCCTCATCAACATTAACTGGTTGAGTGATAGATTTTGTTTGAAGTTCAACATTTGTTACCTAAAATTAGTTTTATTTAAAATCATTGGTGTGTGGCCAATCTCCAATGATTTTTAATAAAGCAAATTTATCTCTGCAGACAAACTGGTTTAGCATGAAGCACAAACAAGGAATGTGAAGAGATAGCCTTGGACATCTCTCCCCAACTGTGGATATCTTCCATGTGCTACATGTATATATTTGCATGCAAGAAAACAAAAATTTTCACAAATTTTATTTTTTTTTATCATTGGATATTAGGAATTGGATTATTGGAACAAGCTCAAACAGCTTATTCCAATAGGGGTATGGGAAGATCAGGTATATTTTTGAGACAGAAATGTGAATGTGAATATATAAATAATGGTGTTTTTTTGTGAATGATGCTGGAGAATTTTGCGTAAAGATATGGTAAATGGTTTGTTCTAGATACAGAATGATGCAAAAGTATTTAAATTTGATTAGGCAAGTTGTTCCTATAATGCATTTAAAAATTGAAGTAACTGTTTTTTTGTTGACGAACTTTTAGATGTGTGTGTCTGTGTTTGTGTGTGTTTGTGTGTGTGTGTGTGTGTGGGGGGGGGGGGGGGGGGGTAAGAGTGTTCTTGCAAACAAAATTCCTGAATAAATGGAAAATTTTATTTTTTGTGTGAAAGACATAGTGCGTGAATGTTGATTGGAACAAGCTTAGAGAGCTCATTTTAATGTGAAGTCATAAAGCTGTGTTTTACGTACGAAATTCTGGAATAACTAAAAAAATTGCTTTTTTGACTCAAAAAGCATGGTGTGCGACCTCTCATTGGAATGAGCTCAAAAAGCTCATTCCAATGGGGTATTTACAAGCAAAAAGTACATGTATGTTTAAGAGACAAAAATTAAAATTTGAATAGCGATTTTTGCGAAGAATGCTGACAAGTTTTGGCAGTTATGCTGGTAAAAAGGTAAGATATGCAAAGTGGTTGTTTTTTAGAGGCGACATTTAATTAAGGGGAATTAACCCTTGATTACTGAGGTAACTTCTAAAAGTACTGAAATTTCATGAAGCAATGTGAATAACAGACAACAGTTGCCTAAAAATTTCATGAATAACTAAAATTTTTATTCCTTTGTCTCGAAAACATGGCATATGACCTTTGTTGGAATGAGCTGAATGCGTGTGTTCCAATGAGGGGTCATAAAATTTGAACGAAGATTTGTGTGAATAATGCATTAGTACTACTAGATTTGGGTAAACGGTTCACCCTGGATACCACCCCTTCTATAGTAGATCTTTTCTGCAAATTTTGTCTAAGATTCTATCAACTTTACAAATAAATACGTTCATGAATCACAATCAGATCCACCCTACAATGTTGCATACCAAATATCAAAAGATTCTGCCTGCTGGATCTGGAGAAGAAGATTTTTTAAGAAATATGCCTGAAACGCACTAAGTTAAAATTTGGGCTCCTATACGGAGCCCAAATATAAACCCAGGGGGCCGATTTGAACAAACTTGAATCAGATCCACCCCACAATGTTGCTTACCAAATATGAAAAGATTCTGAAGCTGGATCTGGAGAAGAAGATTTTTTAAGAAATTTGCCTGAAATGCACTAAGTTCAAATTCGAGCTTCTATAGTGAGCCCAAATATGAAACTAGGAAGCCGATTTGAACAAACTTGAATCAGATCCACCCCACAATGTTGCATACCAAATATCAAAAGATTCTGCCTGCTGGATCTGGAGAAGAAGATTTTTTAATAAATTTGCCCGAAATGCACTAAGTGCGAATTCGGGCTTCTATATTAAGCCCAAATATGAATCCAGGGGGCCGATTTGAACAAACTTGAATCAGATCCACCCCGCAATGTTGCATACCAAATATCAAAAGATTCTGCCTTCTGGATCTGGAGAAGAAGATTTTTGAAGAAATTTGCCCGAAATGCACTAAGTTTGAATTCGAGCTTCTATAGTGAGCCCAAATATGAATCCAGGGTGCCGATTTGAACAAACTTGAATCAGATCCACCCCGCAATGTTGCATACCAAATATCAAAAGATTCTGCCCGCTGGATCTGGAGAAGATGATTTTTTAAGAAATTTGCCTGAAATGCACTAAGTTCGAATTCGAGCTTCTATAGTGAGCCCAAATATGAATCTAGGAAGCCGATTTGAACAAACTTGAATCAGATCCACCCCACAATGTTGCATACCAAATATCAAAAGATTCTGCCTGCTGGATCTGGAGAAGAAGATTTTTTAATAAATTTGCTTGAAATGCACTAAGTTCAAATTTGGGCTCCTATACTGAGCCCAAATATAAACCCAGGGGGCCGATTTGAACAAACTTGAATCAGATCCACCCCACAATGTTGCTTACCAAATATGAAAAGATTCTGCCTGCTGGATCTGGAGAAGAAGATTTTTTAAGAAATTTGAATGAAATGCACTAAGTTCAAATTCGAGCTTCTATAGTGAGCCCAAATATGAATCTAGGAAGCCGATTTGAACAAACTTGAATCAGATCCACCCCACAATGTTGCATACCAAATATCAAAAGATTCTGCCTTCTGGATCTGGAGAAGAAGATTTTTTAAGAAATTTGCCTAAATGCACTAAGTTCGAAATCGGGCTCCTATACTGAGCCCAAATATGAACCCAGGGGGCCGATTTGAACAAACTTGAATCAGATCCACCCTACAATGTTGCATACCAAATATCAAAAGATTCTGCCTGCTGGATCTGGAGAAGAAGATTTTTTAAGAAATTTGCCTGAAATGCACTAAGTTCGAAATCGGGCTCCTATACTGAGCCCAAATATTAACCCAGGGGGCCGATTTGAACAATCTTGAATCAGATCCACCCCACAATGTTGCTTACCAAATATGAAAAGATTCTGCCTGCTGGATCTGGAGAAGAAGATTTTTTAAGAAATTTGCCTGAAATGCACTAAGTTCGAATTCGGGCTTCTATAGTAAGCCCAAATATGTATCCAGGGGGGCCGATTTGAACAAACTTGAATCAGATCTACCCCGCAACATTGCATACCAAATATCAAAAGATTCTGCCTGCTGGATCTGGAGAAGAAGATTTTTGAAGAAATTTGCCTGAAATGCACTAAATTCGAATTCGAGCTCCTATAGTGAGCCCAAATATGAATCTAGGAAGCCGATTTGAACAAACTTGAATCAGATCCACCCTACAATGTTGCATACCAAATATCAAAAGATTCTGCCTGCTGGATCTGGAGAAGAAGATTTTCAAAGAAATTTGCCTGAAATGCAGTAAGTTCAAATTTGGGCTCCTATACTGAGCCCAAATATAAACCCAGGGGGCCGATTTGAACAAACTTGAATCAGATCCACCCCACAATGTTGCATACCAAATATCAAAAGATTCTGCCTGCTGGATCTGGAGAAGAAGATTTTTTAAGAAATTTGCCTGAAATGCACTAAGTTCGAAATCGGGCTCCTATACTGAGCCCAAATATGAACCCAGGGGGCCGATTTGAACAAACTTGAATCAGATCCACCCTACAATGTTGCATACCAAATATCAAAAGATTCTGCCTGCTGGATCTGGAGAAGAAGATTTTTTAATGTTTTTCCCATTGCCTACAGTGTTAAAAAGTGCTGACTCAGCACTTTTTCAAAGTCCCGAAACTGTACCCTATGATAAAACCGATGGCAATTTTTTTTACCAATCCTTTCTGTTGGTCCTAAGGAAGCTGCACACCAAATAAAAATTCTCAGTGCTGTGCAGTTTTGGAGATATGGGCGTTTTAAATTTTTTCTATTTTTAGCTCCTGCAGTTCCCACAGGGCTGCGGGAAAAATTTTTTTTGCATAAATCAAGTACTCATGACCCAATAAGCCCTCACATAAAATTTGGTTCAAATCAGCCTCTTGGTTTGGAAAATAGAAATTTTGGGCGGGGCAAAAAATTTTGCCCCTCTCATAACAACGTCAAGTATAGCCCCACAAACTTCTCTTGAACAAATCTGAGTCTAGACCTCAAAAGGAAGCTGCACACCAAATATCAAGTCTCTGCTACTGTTGGTTCATGAGAAGAAGATTTACAAAGATTTTAGTGCCCCTTGGGGGTGTGGCACCACCCAGGAGGAGGGGCAACTTCATTTGAACAAATCTGAATTGGCATTAGGTAATAAACATTTAGCCAACATTTGAATAAAATTGGGCTAGTGGTTTAGGAGGAGAAGTCGATAATGTAAAGTTAACGCCGGACGGACGACGGACAGAAAGTGATTAGTAAAGCTCCCCTTGAGCTTCGCTCAGGTGAGCTAAAAATAAAAATATTACTCATATTGAACTAAGTTATAATTCAGGCTCCCTATCCAAATATGAACCCAGGGATTTGGTTTGAACAAACTTGAATCTCACCTCCCCAAGGATGCTGTATTCCAAATATCAAAAGATTCTGATTACAGGATCTGAAGAAAATAGTTTTAAAAAATATTCCTCATGCTGAATTAAGAGCCCAAATATGAACCCAGGGACTTGGCTTTAACAAATTTGAATCTCACCTCCCTAACAATACAGTATACTAAATACCAAAAAATTCTTACTAGTGGATGTGAAGAAGAAGATTTTTAAATAATGTTCCTCATATTGAACTAAGTTACAAACTTAGATCACACCTCCCTAAGGATGCCGTATACCAAATATCAAAACATTCCAACTGCTGGATCTGAACAAGAAGATTTTTAAAGAAAATTCCTCATATTGAACTAAGTTATAATTTGGGCTCTCAAATATGAACCCAGAGACTTGGCTTGAACAAACTTGAATCCCCTGCCCCCTCCCCCCCAAAGGATGCTGTATATCAAATATCGAAAGATTCTGATTGGTGGATCTGGAGAAGAAGATTTTAAAGAATATTCCTCATACTGCACTAATTTAAACATTTGGGCTCCCATAGAGAGCCCAAATCTGGACCCAGGGATTTGATTTCAATAAACATGTTAAACAATCTTCCAAAGATGTTATATGTGAAATTTGAAAGCTTTTGGAGCAGTGGTTTGAGAGAAGAGTCTTAAATAAATGTTTTCCCCATTACCGATAGTGTTAAAAAATGCTGACTCAGCAGTTTTTCAAAGTCCTGAAAAAGTACCCTATGATAAAATCAATAGCAATTATTTTTACCATTCCATTCTGTTGGTCCTAAGGAAGCTTCACACCAAAAATGAATTCTCAGTGCCGTGTAGTTTTGGAGATATGGGCGTTTCCAATTTTTTCTATTTTTAGCTCCTGTGGTTCCCACGGGGTATTTTGAAAAAAATAATTATGATGCATTAATACTTCATATCAAATTTGGTTCAAATCGGCCTGTCAGTTGGAAAATATAAGTTTTGTGCAGGGCAAAAATTCTTGCCTCTCCCGTAACGACGACAAATATTGTCCCCCGAACTTCTCTTTAACAAACTTGAGTCTGTACCTCAAAAGGAAGCTATATACCAAATATCAAGTCTCTGCTACAGCTGGTTCATGAGAAGAGTTTTAAAAAAAATTAGGGCATTTTGGCCCCACCCCTCCTCAATATGAGCAGAAACCCAATTTGAAGAAAAACCCAAAATGCCCCTATGTAACCACTACTCGTGTGAATTTCATTAAAAAGTGGCCAGTGATTTGGGAAAAAAAGACCCAAACACCACCTTCACGATGAAAGACGGACAAAAAGTCATCAGAATAGCTCACCCTTACTTTCAGCCAGGTGAGCTAACTTGAGGTATCTGCCTAGGGGTGGCAAATCCTCTCCAAAATTCACACTGATACTGTAATCTTGGTAATATACTACTCAAAGTTTGCAAAGCACCACATTTGACACATCATTGTGAAATGTTCTTGTGACACATTTGCAATATTTTTGGTGGATATGAGTGAGGAATGTATTGAGATGATCCCCAGTGTTTACATTAGCTCTCTTGACAGGCAGACTTTTCGTGACAGTCATGGAAAGCATGTACCCCTTGATTTCCATGATGTTTTCGTGTAGGGTATTCAGTCCTCATTTCAACACAAACCCTTGTGATTTAATGATTGAATATGGTGAATGTAAGAAGACATTTGTCTGAAGCAGAAATGTGGTGGGCTGTAGGGATGGTGGAACAAGGGGCTACCAATCGTCAGGTTGGTGAAGCCCTTGGTGTGCAACATACGGTGATCACCAGAGCCTGGGCAAGATTTCAGCAGTATGGCACACCAGTCAGATGACATGGTGGTGGCAGAGACAGGGCAACATCTGCAGCTGAAGACCGGTTTTTGATCATTCAGGCCCGTAGGAACCGCTTTGACACAGCAACCCAGCTTCGCAGTTACCTTCAGAATGCATCCGGGGTAAATGTTTCAATGCAGACTATCCGGGCAAGGTTGCATGAAAGTGGTCTCCGATCGAGAAGACCATGTATTTGCATTCAGCTGTCCCAGAACCATCGCCAGGTATGATATGAATGGGCCATGGATCACGTTGGATGGACCAGAGAAGATTGGCAACGTGTCCTTTTTACAGATGAGTCAAGGTACTGCCTAGACAACACAGATAGGCATTCTAGGGTATGGAGAAGACCAGGAGAGCAATTCCATGCAGCCAACATTGCCGAGCATGACCGCTATGGTGGAGGATCAATAATGGTCTGTGGCGGCATCTGCTAGGATGGACGTACAGAGCTCTGTGTCCTTGACAGTGGTACACTGACTGCACAGTGGTATATTGATGAGATCCTGGATGCCCACGTCAGATTGTATACAGGTGCAGTGGATGACAGATTCATTCTGATGGATGATAATGCCCATCCTCGTGTTGCCCATGCTGTCCGGGAGTACCGACAGAGGGAGGGGATTGAGCATATGGACTGGCCAGCAAGATCCCCTCACCTCAATCCAATCGAACATGTCTGAAATGAGTTGCAGAATGGAACAAGAGCTGGACTTTCGTCCGGTGCATACCCCCACATAGTGTACTACCTAGTGTGGGCATACCTATGACCAACAGATATTATTTATGAATATTCTCGTACGGACTGACGCACAGATGGACGGACGCAATCCAGTATACCACCCCCCCCCCCCCCCGCCTTCCATTTTCTTCAAAAGTTTTCAACAATTTCTAAGTCAAAAGGTATGGTAAATTGTTTGGTGTTTGGAAGTTTTATGCAATGAGGCAGAAACCTTTGTCATAGGCAAACTGCATGCCATATTTCACTAAAATCCAATAACCCCAATCCAGAATACAACCCCTCCCCTCCCATTTTCTTCGAAAGTTTTCAACAATTTCCAACAATGTTTGTTTGTTGGTTGGTGGTTAACGTCACATATTTATGCACCATGTCTAATCGTGACACAACATGGAGATGAAGTCAAGTGTAGTCAAACGTTGATCAACATGTTGCCCATTTTAGAGGACTTTCACCCCAAGCATTGGTGACTGGGTCCTATTTTACTAGTAAAGCGGAACTGGTTTACCACAGTAAACAAGTGCTGCTTACTTCCCGGGGTTCCCACGGGGAGTTTCCAACAATTTCTAAGTCAAAAGGTATGGTAAATTGTTTGGTGTTTGGAAGTTTTATGCAATGAGGTAAAAGGCCTTGTCATAGGCAAACTGCATGCCATATTTCACCAAAATCCGATAACCCATACTTGAGATACAGGCTGAACAGACAAATAATGTCTATTTCCTAGAATTTCTAAGTCAAAAAGGGGATAACTCTAAAAAGGAGAATGTGAGAAATATCATTGAATCCTTTTTTTAAAGCCTATACCATAAGCAGTGTTCATGGCAAATTTCATTGCAATAGAACATTCGATACCCGAGATACAGGCTGAACAGACAAAATTTGGCTTGGATCGACACAATTTCTAAGTGAACAAGTAATAAAAAAAAAAAATAACTAGTGTGGGCATACCTATGACCAACAAATATTACAAAAAATAATAATTTACTTAAGTTATGAATATTTTCGGAGGGACTCACAATGAACGCACAGATGGACGGATGGACGCATGTAATCCAGTATACCCCCATTTTCTTCGAAAATGGGGGTATAACAACATCCCACAAAGTTTGGTTTCGATCAGGAAAACTTTTTAATTAGAGAGCAGAAACCAACTCTGAGAAAACTTAAAATTCAAGGTCACTGTGACCTTTTCCTTTGACACAATAACCTCAAAATTAATAGGGTTCTTCCTTTCACCATGCTCAACCCATAAGCCAAGTTAGGTATCGATCAAGCAAGCAACATTTCAATTTGAGAAGCCAATTCAGGTAAATGTTTAAGTTCAAGGTCACTGTGACCTTGACCTTTGGTCCAATGACCTCAAAATGAATAGGGCTCTTCCGCTCATCATGCTTAACCCACATGCCGAGTTGGGTTCCAGTTGGCCAAGTGTAACTTTATTTGTGGAGAGGAAACCGACACTGATAAAAATTAAAGTTCAAGGTCAGTGTGACCTTGACCTTTGGCACAATGATCCCAACATAAATAGGCTTCTTCATCTCATCATGTCTAATCCACATGCCAAGTTTGCATTAAGTCGGCCAAACAGAATTTGAGTTAGAGAGCAGAAACCAATTAGGTTTATAGACAGATGGACAGACAGTGCAACAATTAGGTTTATAGACAGATGGACAGACAGTGGCATTACTATATCTTTCTGAAATCTTTTTGGATAATTAGGCTGGAAATGATTTGCATAAAACAAATGTCAAAGATTTCTGCCACCCTCAATTTAATTTCAATAAGTTGAAAAACGAAGGGAAAAAATTGAAACATGAGTACAGTTTTACATACATTGGGTAAAAAATGCACAATAAACTTTGCACCCCCCCCCCCCCCCCCCCCCCCCCCTAACAAATCTTATTTGAGTTAGAAGTAGAAAAGACGAAAAATTAAATTTTAAACGTGAGAAAGTTGCTGAAGATTGCTGGAAAACAAGCACAGTTTCACCTAATGGGCCTTCAGCACACAAATCTTGCTGGTTAAAATGGTAAAATAACTACTGCATAAAATAACATATTAACAATTTTTTTTAAGTCGGTCACAAAATTACTTTAGGCATGCCTAATGCGGTTCAACTATATTTAATTAATAAAGATCACTTTGTCCTTTATTTTGTCACAATAGTCAATTATAAAGAATGCAGTCAGAGCCATGTGAAGTGCCGCTCACAAAGTATGTAGAGAAATATGCAATTTCCAATAAATCAGTATATCTAACAAACAGAAAATTGTGTTTGCCTATCATGGGCGGCGCCATTTTTTCGTTCGATATTGAATTCGGGGATAACTGAAAATAAAAATAGCAACAAAAACAAGAGAATGCACCATGTGTTGGACGCATCAATCTTTCTGAATAAATGAAGTTATTATAATTTATTTCTTTCAACTTGAACACTGGCTTCCTAGAATTCAGTATTAAATTAATTTTTGTTACTTGAAAATTTTAAAATCCTACTTTTTAATTTTTTTCTCTTTAGGTTTACTGTCAGTATAGAAAGTTGACGAAACTTCTGGTGGTAGCATGAATCATTTTCTTTCGATTTTACGATACAACAGAGGAGTCCTTTAAATTATTCCACCGCTTAGAATTTCAAAGGGAAAAACAATGCAATAATTTGTTTTTATGGTATTTATTGAACTATCAATTAATAATGACAATTTTAGTTCACACTTAACGTACGTATCGATCATTTAGTTGATTAATTGTGGCCATTAATGGAAGTAAATGATGAATATTTAGTGAATAATTTAGCATCATATTTCTCAATTTTGTGCTATTGCCATAAAATTAAATCAGCTGATTATGTGACCTGTCATTAGTTTGTAAACAGACGACAAATTGAAAATAATTCAATCGTTCAAAATGTCTCAATCAAGTAATCTTGACGAAACACAATTAATTTGTGTTGAAGATGGTTCAAAGTCTAGGGATACACAAAAAGCCACAAAGGGTAACTGTGGGACAAATGTCAATAATAGTAATAACATGTCTTTGTCGGGCATTTCGGCTTAATTAATGACCCTCCAGAAATGAATACCAGCCCTCCATCTTATTAGCAGCCCTCGACTTCATCTCGGGCCTCTTGTAAGATGTCAGACTGCTTTTCATTTCTGCTGGGCTTTTAATAAACCACAATGCCCTTCAAATTCATGTTATTGTTATATTATCTACAGTACATGGAGAGTGGATTGTAACTAAATCACCCGGGGAGGGGATTTATCACCCAAAGTATCACTTTCAATTCTCGACATGTGGACAAAAAACACAAGCAATGTTTCAGCCAATGGACCTCTGGTAGCAATTTTTGCTTGGGTGGAATCTCCACTCTGCAGGTGATTTTGGGATAATACATTCTCCACGTACTGTAACTGGGTCTGATGATAATGGAAAATAAAAGGGTAATGTGATTTTAAGGTTCTGAAGGGTGATCTTGAGAAAATTTCAGTTTCTATTTCACTCAATTTCCTCCCATGTTGTTTTACCCTGGGAAGTGGGACAGTGTTTGGTTAGTGTGGTCAACAACTTCTGCTTTACTTGTAAAATAGGATCTGGCCTCCAACGCCTGTTTTTCAAAGTCCTCAAAAGTGTGAGACATAGGTATAAATGATTGGCTAAACTGGACTTCATAACTATGATGCCGTAATGATACAGTAATAGAGCTCAGCAGGTTTAGAGGTAAAGAACTGTGGCTATTCAGATTTGATGAAGATAATTTTAGAAATACTCAGTGGGTTTAGAGGTAAAGGTCTGTGGCTATCCTGATAATTGCACAGGCTTAACTCTTTACATAACACGACTAGAAATCAACACTTACAAAAGACATTTTCATTTTTTGCCTCCAAAACATAGTTTAAGACCCATCACTGGAAATGTTTAAATGAGATTTAATGAGGAGAAATAACTATGTTACACCTCTTCAATGAGGGTGTGTGTGTGTGGGGGGGGGGGGGGGGGGTGTCATAAGCTTTGTTTTGACAGCAAAAATGTAGGAAATAAAAATATGTTAAGTGTGATTGTGTACAAAGTACAGATGACATCATTGGTTTTTGTGAACTAAAATAAATCTTTCAGCATGCAAAGAATAATATATTCTTTATTTTCGATTATTATATATGTATGTGATAGAAGTAATTTCATGTACATAAAAAGGAATAAAAGTGGGAAATGCAGTTCTAAAATATTAAATTAGGAGTCAAATGATTATACAGTGAAACCCTGTTAATTGAATAGCCACTTTGCCAATGAAAATTATTCAATTAACAGGAGTATTCAATTAACAGGGATTGTGTCACTTTCCTGTATTCTAGAGATAAACTTAGCATTTACTCTATTATATCTTGTTTGACAGAGCTCCCTGAGCTCTGTCAAACAAGATATAATAGATTAAATGCCTGTACTGGCTGTACTGAGGCCAAATAGGTCTATAAACAAAGGAAAACTTGGGAGAGTCAGGATAATTTCTCGATTTTTTATTCAATTAAAAGGAGTTTACTCTATAAACTATACTACTCAAAGGTTGCTAAGCACCAAGCATATCCAACTACCTGTTTTACGTTTTAGTTGAAATATTGTAATGAAAAGAGTATATATTTTTTATTTAATTATATCTTTAATAATTTAAGTACAGAAATTAAGATTTTATTTATGTTTGACATTATTTTTTAGCTTTTGAATACGATAACCATGGAAAATGGATATTATTAGTAAAAAAGGAAATTTTTCAATTTGCCAAAAAGCTGACGGAGCGAACTGGTATGGGTTCAATATTGAGTATGAGGCCCAATACTGTTAATTACAGCTTGACGCCTTCTCATACTCCCAATCAGGTTCCTGGTGGTCCTTTCTGGGATGTTGTTCCATTCTTGGACCAGCATGGTACCAAGCTCCTGGATACTTCTTGGCTGGACTGGACGGGCTGAAATTGCTAGCTGCAACTCATTCCAGACATGTTTGATTGGATTGAGGTGAGGGGATCTTGCTGGCCAGTCCATACGCTTAATCCCCTCCCTCTGTTGGTACTCCCCGACAGCATGGGCAACATGAGGATGGGCATTATCGTCCATCAGAATGAATCTATCACCCACTGAAACTGCATACAATCTGACGTGGACATCCAGGATCTCATCAATATACCTCTGTGCAGTCAATGTACCACGTTCAAGGACACAGAGCACTGTACGTCCATCCCTGTTGATGCCGCCCCAAACCATGATTCACCCTCCACAATAGTGGTCATGCTTAGCAGTGTTGGCTGCATGGAATCGCTCTCCTGGTCTTCTCCGTACCCAAGAATGCCTATCTGTGTGGCCTAGGCAGTACCTTGACTCATCTGTAAAAAGAACAGGTCGCCAATCTTCTCTGGTCCATCCAATGTGGTCCATGGCTCATTCATATCATGCCTGGCGATGGTTCTGGGACAGCGGAATGGGAATACATGGTCTTCTCGATTGGAGACCACATTCGTGCAACCTTGCCCGGATAGTCTGCGTCGAAACATTTTCCACGGATGCATTCTGAAGGTCACTTCGAAGCTGGGTTGCTGTGGCAAAGCGGTTCCTACGGGCCTGAATAAAAAAAACGGTCTTCAGCTGAAGATGCTACCCGGTCTCTACCATCTGCTGAAATCTTGCCCAGGCTCTGGTGATCACCGTTTGGTGCACACCAAGGGCTTGACCAACCTGGGAATGGGTAGCCGCTTGCTCCACCACCCCTACAGCCCGCCACATTTCTGCTTCAGACAAATGTTTTCTTACATTTGCATTTGCCATATTCAATCATTAAATCACAAGGGTTTGTATTGAAATGAAGATTGAATATCCTACACATGTCATGTACATGTAGACAGTACACGAAAACATCATGAAAATCAAGGGGTACATGCTTTCCATGACTGTCACGAAAAGTCTGCCTGTCAAGAGAGCTAATGTAAACACTGGGGATCATCTCAATACATTCCTCAATCATATCCATCAAAAATATCGCAAATATGCCACAAGCAAATTTCACAATGATGTGTCAAATATTTGGTGCTTAGCAAACTTTGAGTAGTATATATTCAATTAACAGGTCAAATTTGTATTAGAGGTATAGCAAATGGTTTTGTGTTGGGAAATTATATTCAATTAATAGGGTTATTCAATTAAGAGATATCCAATTCAGTGGGCTCCACTGTATTTTTTAAGATGAACAAAATATGTGGTATCCTCCATTAGTTTGACTCATCTTCATCACTCTCAATTCTGGCCTTATTTACAACAGCTTTCAGTGGAATATTGTCATCCATGTCAGAATCATCGCTTTCTGAAGCAGGCTGTGTGAACAATGTTGCAGGGAAAGACTCTGAAAAGGAAGAAGGTTTTATAATAATGGCATAATATGTTCTTCAAAGATGTCTAGTGTTCAACTGATGATCGGAACTGGCAACCACAATTGGCCAGTTGTGGGCAATCGGATGACAAACAGCAACGGCTCCTGGAACATCGGTTTAACTGATTGTTGCCATACATTTTGTGATGATTCATTTGATTATCTTCTGCAACTGTTCAATTGTTAATGTAAAATGATGTCAATGATACCATTCAATAGTTGAAAAACTGCCTGTATGTTTTTAATCTCTCTAGATGCCCCTTTACAGGATATACAAGTTAAACGACATGTAAAGCTTACAATTGACATACTTGCAGCAATCGCCAGTTCATGCTGGAAAAGTGAAGGGTGCACCCCACTGACTCAGGTCACAGTAAAAATTACCAGTTGCGTGAGAGCCACGTTTACCGCCCAAGTGTGTGCAACTGGTAATTTTATTGGAATCAGTCAATGGAGTTTAACACCGTGAAATATGTTCAATTCAATGTAGTTCTTTCGAGTCTCAACTTATCTAGTAGTAAACAGACTCTAAACACTGTAAAATATGTTCAACTTAATGTAGTTCTTAGTGAGCCTCGACTTGTCTAGTAGTGCATGGTATTACAATCGGAATCAGCATCGGCCAATTGTAAGCTCAAATATCCAGTAATTGGTCAGCGGCCATTTTTGGTAATCGGTTGAACACTAAAGATGTCATCATTGCTCTTCACGATGCACCCCCTGAACCTAGTGTTCATGCCGGCCCAAAACAGTCTGGTGCTATATTTTAAGCCATTCTGAAAATTATAGTGCAAACAAAGTGTTTTGGTCCCAAAATGCTAATGGGAGGGGAAGGGGTGTGTACTTCGCTGTACTTCGCTGTCTGATCAAAATAAATGGACTGAGTTTTCAAAAATGAACTGGCAATTATTTCTTGAGTTAACAGACAATAGACAAATGTCACGGAACAAAATCTGACAGAACTCGATTGTTCTGACAAAATCATCGGTAGGCAAAAAGGGTACCCACCTATGTTATATCTATATGCCACGGATTCAATTAATGGTCAGGCTGATTGCTGTTGGTACGTATACCTGTTGTTTCATTTAGATAATTACAGATTAATCGACTACTTATTGTTAATCCACTAGGCTTAGAGGGTCACAAGTCTTTACAAAAGGCAGTATTTAACTAGACTTCATGATTCTGGAGAATCATGGCTTTTCCAGATGAGATTCCATGATTTTACATGACCCCAGAGTGTCTGATGAATTGTTTTTAACTGTCTCACTGAAGTTCCTTTTTTGATGTTATAAGAAAGATGGGTATAGTAGTCTTAAATGACTCAGTTTGATAAAAAAAAGTGTTTAGGTAAAAACCATCATTAATGGTGGAGGGGGTTAATATCAATATCGTCGTCTGACAAGTTAATGACCGATAAAAAGAGTTATGTTTGTTTGATACACACCCACTGAGTGAAAATGGTCCATTTTACCTCAAATATATCCAAAATATTGATGTCTGCCAGTTTGTAGAGGGTTAACAAGTGCTAACAGGAATATTTTTCCATGCAACTTGTAATGTCACACCAAGAACTGCGAATGGCCATTTTTTCTTAAAAACCTACAAAATGTTTTCAGAGAAATCCAGGGAGAACATGAATCTTAAGCTTCTGAAGGATATCATTGGTTATCCAGGCCAAAACGGGTTAAGGGTTGTTTTTTGAATACCCTTATTACTTACAAAAATAATTCTCAGTAAATTCTACTTCCACTTATGTTGATCTCTCCTCTTAACTCTGGGTGCTGTGGGTATGCAAACACAGCCCATTTTATCAAAGTGTTGATGTTTGAGAACCTGCAGAGGGTTAACAAATGCTTACTGGAATAATTTGTACATGTAACTTGTAATGTCACACTAAACACAGCACATTTTATCAAAGTGTTGATATTTGAGAACCTGCATAGGGTTAACAAATGCTTACTGGAATATTTTGTAATGTCACACTAAGATCTGACAATGGCCTATTTTTCTTGAAAATCTACGAGATGTTTTTAGAGAAATCCTCAGATAACATGAATTTTTAACCTTTTGAGGGGTATCGCTCTGTATCCAGCCCTAAATGGGTTAATGCTTGGTTTCGTGAATAACTTCATTACTTACAAAAATGATCCTTGGTGAATTCCACTTCCAATGAAGTAGGTTATGTTTATCTTGCAGATACACATTGGGTGTTATGGGTGCCCAAGGACACACCATTTTCTCTAAATGACCATGCTTGGCAGCCTCTGGAGGGTTAACAAATGCTTACCGAAATATTTTGACCATGCAACTTGTAATGTCACTCCAAGACCTGGGAATGGTCAATTTTTCTTGAAATTTTTTGTTGAGAAATCAACAGAAAACTGGAATTTTAAGCTTTGAAGGGGTATATCTCCTTAACTAGTCAAAAATGGGTTAAGACCTCGATTTTTGAATACACTTACTACTTACAAAAATGTTTTCATGTTAGTTTTGCGTCCGGTAAAAGAAGTTATGTTTCTCTGTTGCATTCCCATTTGATGTTGTTGGTGTCCAAAAACAGACTACTTTTTCAAAATTTTGACATTTAGCATCCCATGGAGGGTTAACAAATGCTTACCGGAATAATTTATCCAATCAACTGGTAATGTGACACCAAGATCTATCAATGGCCATTTTCTCTTGAAAACCCTACCAGATGTTTGTAAAGAAATTCAGGGAAAACATACATTTTTAAGCTTTTGATGGGTATCACTATTAACAACCACAAAAGGGGTTTACGCTTGGTTTTTTGAATACCCTTATTACTTACAAAAATGGTCCTCGGTGAATTCCACTTCTAACAAAGGAGATTATGTCTATTTCTCAGGTACACGTTGGGTGCTGTGCGTGTCTGAAAACAGCCCATTTCAACAAAATTACGATGCTTGGCAGCCTGTAGACGTTATTAAACGCTCACCGGAATATTTTGTCCATGCAACTTGTAATGTCACACAAAGACATGCGAGTTGTCCACAGAAAATGGGAATTTTAAGATTTTAAGGGGTCTCTCTCTTTAGTCTGCCCAAAATGGGTTAAGACTTCAACTTTTGAATACTCTTACCACTTACAAAAATGTTTCTGTTTAGATTATGCGCTCGATAAAAGAAGGCACTTTTCTTTGTGGCGTACTCATTGGGTGCTGTTGGCGTCCAAAAACAGCCCATTTTTTCACAATTTTGACTTTTAGCAGCCTGTGGAGGGTTACTAAATGCTCACCGGAGTATTTTGACCCTGCAACTTCTATTGTCACACCAAGGCCTGAGAGTGACAAATTTTTCTTGAAAATCTACAAGACTCGTTTAGAGAAATCCACGGAAAACATTCATTTCTGAACTTTATGGGGGTATTGCTGTTTAACCAGCCCAAAACGGGTTAATGCTTGGTTTTTTGAACACCTTTATTACTTACAAAAATGTTCCTTGGTGAATTCCTCTTTCAATAAAGGAAGCTATGTTTATCTCTCGTGTATTGTTTGAGTGCTGTGGAGGCCTGAAACTGGCCCATTTCATTAAAATTTCAATGCTTGGCAGCCTGTGGAGGGTTACCATATGCATCGGTCGTGTCACAGACACGTCTAATAATGATGAATGTTTAAAATAAATCTCCAAGATGTGTTTAGATAAAGTGCCTATAAACCCCAATTTCGACAGTTTTTTGCCAATTCTGACAAAATGAGGGTGAAATCGAAAATTCCGCTTGGGTACATTTTTAGATTTTGTGACCGTCTATGAGTGTGCAAAATTTCGTGACAATCGGTCTGAAAATGGCTTCTGAATCGTGCGGACAAAATGTGTGGGAGAAAAAAAAACCAAAAAAAAAAAAAAACCCAAAATAATAATCCGTAGAATAACAAGAGTCTTTTCCAGAGGGAAAAGCCTAATAATCATCAGTAGAAAAACAATAGTCTTTTCCAGAGGAAAAAGCCTAATTAGATAAATACTTCATAACATCGTGAGTGACTTGCGGCAGAACAAAGTATTAACTTCTTAACTGCTGAGGATCTGGACATGGGGACACAAACATGTCCACCTGATGGTTCCAGCAGGTTGCAAAAAGATCGATGTGGGGAGGACCCCAGAGACCGAAAAGCAACTGGAACACTGCCCTGTGAAGCATCCACTTGGTGGAAAAGACCCTGCCCCATCAGGACAGGGAGTCTGCTAGGACGTTCAGATGACCGGAAATGTGATGAATCACAACTCCGGCATTGACATCCTGAGCTAGCAGTAGAAGATCCAAAGCCAATTCGGACATGGGAACCGAGTGCATGCCGCCCTGGTTCCGAATGTAAGCGACCACTGTCGAATTGTTGGACAACAGAAGGACCTGACGATTCGAAAGGTGGGGATCCACTGCTGGAAACTCAGAAGAACAGCATGAAGCTCCTTCTGGTTGATGTGAAGAGCTGTTTGATCATGGTCCCATACCCTGTGAAGGGAAAGACCCAGAGGATCCAACGTCACACCCCATCCAAGATTGCTGGTGTCTGCCGTCAGAACACGATCGGACGTGGGCAAGTCCAACGGAACTCCTTGCATAATCTACTGAACAACCATCCAGGTGAGAAGGTGACGATCAAGAGAGTCTGGTAACTGAAGCACGAGATCCAGAGGATTGACATTCGCCTCCAACGACTGAACAGAAAGTGTTGGAGAGGTCTGACATGCAGCCGACCTAGAGGAATGAGATCAGTCACCGAACCGCAGACCGAGCAGCTGGAGAATGTTCCGAGCGGTCGCGGACGTGGATTGGGACAGAGACAGGGCGGAAGCCGAGAGAATCACAGCCCGGGGGACCGCCACTATTATTCAGCTGAGTACAGAAGTCAATCCCCAGATGACAAAACGACTGAGAAGGGACCACGTCTGACTTCTCCTTGTTGACTCTGAACCCTAATGACGTGAGCAGGCTCAACAGTGTGTCGACATCTGACTCCAGAAGAGCAGCATTGGAGTGCCTCTGGAGGATATCGTCCAGATACACCGAAGTAGTCACCCTAGACTGAGTGCGATGGAAGGCTATCACATGCGACATCAGTCGGATGAAGGTCCAAGGAGCCAGGTTGAGGCCGAAAGGCATGGCCCTGAACTGGTAAATTCACACCAGAAAAGCGAACCCGAGATACTTTCGCGATGTCCGATGAATTGGAAAGTGAAAGTAAGTGTCTTGCAGGTCGATGCTGGAAGCAAAGTCTCTGTGGTGAGTGGAGCGGCAAACCAACCTGAAAGTCTCCATGCTGAACTTGGAAGTAATGATAGACTGGTTGAGCATACTCAGATCGATAACCGGTTGGTTTCAGCAGTCCTTCTTTGGCAGCCGGGCGGGAATAAAAATCCCCTGAATGAATGTTCTTGACGACCTTGATCGCCCCCCTTGACAGGAAATTGACTATCTCCGTGATCAAAAGTTCCTGACGTGAAATGTCTAAAGGACCTTGGGTTGGAAGAGGCACTCTCTACAGAGTGGGGAGCCTTCAAAAGGATATCCGCAGACCTTACCGAACATCTAACACCCAAGGATCGGATGTGATCATGGCCCAATGCTCTGCGAACTCTGATATTCTTCCTCCAACCTGGGACGAATTGAGATGAGGACCTTCATTTTGAGCCTCGGTGATGCCCGTGAGAGGAGAAACCACCTCCTCTGCTAGATGAAGGATCCTGAGTCCTCCCTCTGGTCTGCCGACGCTTTCCCTTATGATTTGAGTAAGAAGTAGAAGCGGTAACAGGAGGATCAGCCCTTGGTTTCGCAGAGAAGCAGAAGGGCGATTGTTAGGCTTAGAAGGCCCCCGGCCTCCAACAGAAGTTTGATCAAGCTGGCGAAACAGCAGCTGATCTTTGGAATGACGCAGGACATCATCCCGGACCATCGCCACAGAACTATGGAATAGTAATGGACCAATCAAAGAAACAAATCGAACAGCAGCGTGCTGCCCCTCAGGAAGTGAACGGCTTGTGTCCAACACAGCATCCCGGTGCATCCCGGTGAACTAATTCCAAGTTAGCTGTGATACAGGCATACGTGTGAGTAAAATGCATGAGCGCCTTGGAAATCACATGCAAAGGAGCCTGTACGACGACATGATCTGAGAGAGAAAGCATGCCCAGCATCTCTCTCGATAAGCCCAACAGGGACTCCAGAGCTGCCATAGGACGACTTGTGCTTGTAAAGCCCGAGGGAGGAGGAGTCCTGATCCAAGACCGTCAAAGTCTGGCAAACTGACAGATTGGCAGAATTGTAGGAATGATAACGCACTGGAGGCAAAAAGGTATCAGCCCTGGTGCTAAACGAAGTCTTCATAGCCTTGGAACTCAGCTTAGAGTCCAAAGCTGCAAATGCTTTGACCATCTGTACCGACTGGCATGGTTGAAGGTGCCCAGAAGCGGGTTGCTCCACAGGCTGTAGGCACATGTCTGATGATCGCGGCCTGGCTGACACTGCCGGCTGGTCTGACAGTTTGAGATCCGGAAGGAACTCAAACACAAAGTCAAGAGCTGCCCCCAAGTCAGAAGACTGTTGGCTCCCGACGTCAGGTATGTCTGACCCATCCTCTGAGTCGGAAGACACATAGCCCATCACAGGCAAACCAGAAGATGCCTCCCCTGGTGAAGGCACACAAGAGGGATCAGAAAGCGGCCTGCTTCCAATCTCGGGAGGTGGCGCTGTGGGGGTGCCTGGAAACCACTAGTAGCCCCAAATCGCTTGGGAAAGATCAAAATAGAGAGTATATTTCTGAGTTAGGGATTTCCACTGTAGTGCAAGCCTGTAGTAAGCAACTGTACGATATGTTGATAAGAAATTGAAGTTTCTGATGAAAGAATCTTGATTTTAGGTTCAACTGTAACAGCCAATCTTTGATTTGTGTAAAATCCAAAAATACTTACCAGATGGTTGCTTCAATGGCACACTTTCTTCCTCCTCGTCATCCGACTCTATAAGTAACCTTGGACGCTTTTTACTCAATGGTTCGTTATCACTTTCATTGCCATTCTCAACTATTTCTTGTCTCTCATCTCCACTGAAATTGTAACAATCATTCTTTATTTTCATAACAAGACAGTTTCTATTTACGATTCTAACAGAAAAGTAAGATGAACAATAAACCACAGCTAGAGTAAGTTAAGAATTAATCTATGTTCGTTTGAAATATGTGAGGTGATGAAACAAACTGATACTCCATGAACTGCTTGTTGTTCATGGTAAACTTGTGTGCGAACAATTTATTTCCTCGTGTCAGGGATTTCTAATTATATATCAATTTCTATGTTTACCTCCCAGATAAAAACAAATATTTTATTTCCAAACAAGAAATCTAGTTGTCTCCATCACCAAAGCACCACATGAGGCTTCATAACCATCCATTTCAGGTCATCAATTCTACATTAAATTTAAATTGCTTACCTAACAAAGTCTCTTAATTCAAAGGAAAATGACAAGTTCTTTAACTGGTAGAGTGCTGAATTATTTTTGGTCACCAAAATTTGTACCCATATCTTTGCCTTGTTACAATTTATGGGAGAGTGCCAAGAGGCACTCTCCCATAAATTGTAACAAGGCAAATCCTAACAGACTAAATAATGTCATTTCAAAGGTGATATGAACAACATCCACAGAATCTGAATGAAGCCTTTAAGTTGTGGTACCAACACTTCAGAATGAAGCCCAAATATGAGCTTCCAGCGCTCTACCAGTTAATACTGTAAGAACAGTTTAATGGATCCTACATACAGAGACTGAGTGATAATGATTCCATGTGACTGCTTGTTATAAAACTTACTTGTAGTACACATGTAGTTGTTTTGGTATCGATCATAATGTTCTCTGCTCAATTCGAATGCAAAATTTCTTAGTTTTTGTATGTTTCTTCCCCTCCAAAACAAATTCCCAATTGTAGCACCTGTGACGCAAATTTACTCAAAGGCCTGGACCACAGACCCTTTCCCAAAGAGGGCAGAAGAATTCCCGATTTATAGAACTTACAAAGATTGTAAAAATAGAAAATAATATGCATGTGTCACAAGATGGCAAAATCCCCTGCCCCACAAAGACATAAATTGATCCAAATGTTTATGAAAAAAAACCCTGCCAAATTGGGGGATTAAATATATATATTTTCTGCCTTGCAACATTCTATTGAGAAGTGCAAAATCCATAGAAACAAAACACTTGCTTGTAGAATATGAAGCACATCTCCACAGAATATGGAGCTATTTAACCACAATGCAAGCTCTTTTTGATGGAGATCAAAAACAAGAGCCATTGCTGAAGGCTACTCATACCGGCACTGCAGCACTGGACCGATAAAGCATAAATGAATTAA
Organism: Pictodentalium vernedei; assembly: GCA_031216915.1. NCBI lineage: Eukaryota > Metazoa > Mollusca > Scaphopoda > Dentaliida > Dentaliidae > Pictodentalium > Pictodentalium vernedei. Next base: position 155,692,730 of record CM062288.1, on the reverse strand, counting down.
AAACAAAGTAAGGACTGTATCTCTGCTGAAAAAAATCTGGACAACGTTTTTATAACATGTTCAGGAGCAGCTTGTCCTAAGGATCGCTCATACCAAATTCAGGGTTCTTACACATTTTTTGAGTTTTTGAGAATTAAATTTCATGACTTTTCCATTACTTTACCTAAACTTTCTACCCAATTACCTTGATCTTTCCCTAATTAACAGTATCACCATGCTCTCTTTTGCAGAATTTTTAAGCATGTTTTTTGAGGGAAATGGCATACTGTATCATTATCACAACAAACTTCCATTACTTTTTCAGACTACAGCCACAAGACCCCACATTTTTCACAAACTTCCAGGCCTGGAAAAAATAATTTCATTTTCCATGCCTTTTCCGGGATTCCATGGCCCGTACAAACCCTGCATATTTAAGTGAAATCTATCCACTCACTGGTAAGATATCACTGCAGACAGACAGATGAAAAGATGGACGGACGGATGGACAGACACATAGACATATGCATGGATGGATGTATATAATCCAGTATACCCCCCCCCCCCCCCCTTCTCCTTGAGGAGCTTGCAGCATTTCACCAGATAAAAGGTTTAACAATACTTTCAACAGTCAGGGTCACATCGTGTCCGAGTTTTACAAGTGGAGGAAGCCAGAATATTTGGAGAGAACCATGGAGCAGTGGCAAGAAATTGTCAAACTATCCAACTTACTAACTCTCCACAAGCAGTGTCAGCAGTGATTGAAGGGACATGAATCTAGGGCTGCACAATATTTAAAACAGAATACCGGTATCAGTATTAAAAAAAATACCGCGGTATACTGGTATATCGAAAACTGTTCAGATATCTGAACATAAGTACCACAATTGAGACTTGAGACATCATAGTTGGAACGAATCAGCATGCCTTGATGATGCGGTTCGAAAAACCTTTACACAACGCAGACGATATCAAAATTTATTATTTTAAATCAAATTTTTCCAAAAATTTCTACAAAACAATATCATGTGACCCCCATTGGAATGAGCTCGTTCCAATGAGGGGTCACATGATATAGTTTTGTTGAAATTTTTGAAAATTATTGTTTCAACTGCTGAATGTGTATATTATGTGGGCACATGCGGACGTTTCCTTGGGTAAAGCGATAATATTATTTATTCTGAGCTACAGTTAAAAAACTCAAGACATCTTGAAAATTAAATTGTGGGTAAATAAATAATGACGATAAACCGATATTTTTGTAATTACATCGGTATTCAATCGATATTGGTTTGAACACCGGTATATATCGGTTTATCGAAATACCACGCAGCTCTACGTGAACCATTGACACGAAGGACGTCTTTGTATACAGAGCTCTAAACACTGCTCTACCACACTTGCATTGTGTATAGATGAAGTTATCATCATTTATTGGTGTTTAAGGTCACATACTTCTGCTGAATGGCTAATCATGACCACAACATGGAGATAAAGTCAAGGTCAGTCAATATGTTGCCTATTTTAGAGGACTCTCACCCCAAGCATTAGTGACTGGGTCCAATTTTACCAGTAAACAAGCACTGCTTCACTTCTGGAGTTCCCATGGGGGAGTTATCATCCAGAAACTTACAAAGGGCAATAACTCCACAACGAATGTTTGACACAAGACAAATTGGAACTTGGATCAGCATTTCTGCAGATAGTGCTATATACCAAATACGGATTTGTTGTGTCAAGTTTGATGGATGTTATTATCTAGAAAGTAAAATGGTAAAAAAACCCCCAGTAACTCCACAATGAAATTGTCAAATTCAAACTTGATCTGCACTTTTTGGGAACAGGGTTACATACCAAATATGGATAGGATATAACAATTATAACATGATATTGCCAGGAAACCAAAAAGTTAACGTAAGGAGACACAATGCCTTTCCACCAATATTTATTTATTTATTTATTGGTGTTTAAGGTCACATATTTCTGCACAATGGCTAATCATGACCATGACAGTTTTACAGGTGGAGGAAGCCAGAGTACCCGAAGAGAACCACTGCGCAATGACGAGCAACTATCAGCTCCCCAACATACCAACTCTACACAAACAGGGTTAGCATTGGTTGAAGACAGGTGCACCATTGATGGGCGGTATGCCTTAGTACATAGCATCACCATGCCCCCACGTGGGCAATGGGGGTGAAGTGTCTTGCCCAAGGACACAACGCAGTGGCTGCAGGTGAGATACGAACCGAGGACCTCTTGGCTTGCAGCCTCCAACTCTACCTACTGAGCCATCACGCCCCCATTCCACCAATAACAGGGGGGCGTATGACAAGGAGCAGAGAAGTAAGTAAGTGGGTAAGCCTTTTTCCTAAGGATATGCTATCAAAACCTCTTTTTTCCTGAGGATATGCTATCAAAACCTCTTTAAACAATCATCACAAACAACCAAAAGAAACTTTCATAGCTCTGTACTGAAATTATGGAAAACACATGCTCTCTATGACAGTTATGAATACACAAACTACAAAGGAAGCATTAAGGTCTCATTCATATGAAATGTTGATTTTCTGATAATAGTAACAAAATAAAGCGTATTCTTATAGATGTATAAAAAGTGTCATTTAAGGAATGTCTAAAATTTAACACATTTAAACACTTAATGACCATTTTCATCAACCAAAATGAATATTTTGCTCAAAATAATCCTTTTAGCTAAGAATGAAGAAGGCATGAATGGGAATTTTCTTTAGAACTGCAGCAAAATCAACTATTTCTTCTGATGGAATTATTTTTGACAGAGGTACAGTACAGTCACCATGGACAGGTTGTACTCCATGTGCAGGCACTGATGTCCATGCATGCATTAACCAGGTAATAAAAGTCGCCAGCAGCAAAGTTTTAGTGAAGCACCGGGTTGTACCCTGCACCTCCTTAATTAAATTTTTGATGATTATTCCTATAATTAGTGTTTGGAATCTAATATTACTGTATCCGTGGAAATATTGCCCATCCATGGAAAGTGACCAGTCCACAGAGAAGGTACTGTAATCAATCAAAATGTAATGGGAATAAGTACACATCAAGCTGCCCATTATTATTGTTAATTTTATCTTTGCAACTGATTTTTTACAACTATGGGTAATCTGTGAATTCCCCCCCCCCCCCCCCCCCTTATGTATACGATTTTGGATAAAGCTGTAAATGACCAGGCCTGAAAATAAGCAGTATGACAATTGCAGAATGAGGTCTCCAGAGGGTGAATGTGATGATGCTATCCCATACCGTGGGCCAATTTATCCTCTGGGACCTCTTTGTTTAGTTTTGAGACCCTGATTCAGATTGAGGTTCACAGATGGTAAATTTAGTGATGCTACCCTGCTTTGCAGGGTAGCATCATTAAATTCACCCTCTGGGGACCTCATTTTGCAGATGACACTCTACTTATTTTTTGACTTGTAAATGACTGCCAAAAAATTGATCTTGTTTTTTCTTTGACGGAAATACCAGCTTCCAAGCAACCATTTTAAGAGCTGGCATTATCATTAAAAAACACAAACCACTATTCTTGTTACTATACTTGTTGTCATGCAACTATTCTAATGGTCACCACTATATCAATGTTAAAGGTCTAAAAAGATTGAAATCTGTTTTTCAGCATCTCCCCCACCTCCCAAACCACATGACATTTTGGCTGCTGCATTCTCTCTTCTTATTACCAATGCAAACATTAAAATGAAAGTGTCAATGAACGTGTAGCTGAACTTAACAAACTTGAATTTGGTAAGTTATATGTGAAATGACAAAATTGAAGATCATTGGTTCCAATGTCATTTGGTGAAACTTCAACATAACAACATTGTGTGTGCACAACATCAGAGCAATCCATTCATTTTTAAATGTAAACTGTAGGACAGGCTGAAGGAAAATTTTAATACACAAATGCAGTAAGTTTAAAAGTCATTGTATGCAGCAACTTTTTTCACAGAAATGAATGCTAATTGATAGCTCTTATATGAAGGTCTATTAAAAGCAATCTATTCATAAATGTGCCCTACAGGGCATGCCAATTGAATATGTTGATGCACAAATGCACCGAGTTCAAATGCCATTACAAAGGCAAGTTTTTTTTTTGATGAACTTGAACCAAGTTTAAAAGCAATCCATTCATAAATATGCCCTGTAGGCAGGGTTTCCGCTATACCAGCAGCGGGTCCGTCGACCGGACCCATTCCCCCCGCCGATCATACTATATAATCAGTCAGAAAAGCTGGTGGTTAAAATGTCGAGTACAACGCTGTATCGTAACGACACTCGGGATCCTTTGTTTCCACGTAATATAGGCACAATTATGTTGTATACTATGCCTACTATTACTGGCGACAACCTGATACCTTATAACCCCCAAACGAGAGGAGGGGGAAACAAAGTTTAAATCCTAAATGTTGCCTATAAAATTTCGGACTCAAATTGTCATGTTTGGTCTGAAATCACTGGCTTTTATTTTGAGCGACAAATGATGTACTCGTTTTGGAAGCTGTCACTTGTTTCAAATGAGTGTGCAGGCTGCTGTCAGTAGTTGTCTGAAACATGCCCACAACATATAGTTTTCACAGTGGTAGAATATCATCAGAAAGACACTGATTGAACACTGCCACTTTCGAAAACACAACTCATTGTGAAAGAACACTGCCACTTTCGAGCGTGCCCAACTCATTGTGAAAAACGGGTGTTCAGAAATTAATGAGAAAGTGGTAATTAAAAATAAAAAATAATTACAACTCTGGTATTTGAGAATTATATAACAATATAACCAGGGATATGATTTATGACTTATTGGTTCAATAAAACATGCTCATTTATCATTTCATCATGCCCTGCAACATGTGAAGTTATGACTTTCAGTGTAAAATAAATTTTTCGAATGGTGCCAAGGGAGGCAACTATTTTGTTATTCATATTGCGCTGTGTAAATTTTATCTGGTCTTCATATTATGATTTTTTTTATTGAGTTTGTGTGAAGCTATATTTTGTTTTATTCGTAAATTTTTTAAAAAATGTACATATTTAAAAAAACAGCTATTTTTAAACAGACTATGTTTGTCTGTTTTCAAGGGGGTGGTTTGCAGTGCTGATTGACATACTTAACGTCCATTTCTGGCTTCGACTTTCGAGAGTAACCTGTACAAAAAATGAAAACAACACCGCATGGTTTTCTGTTTGTTTTATTCATTAAATTGAGGATTAAAACCTGAAATCGGAAAATGAAACGTATGTACAAGATAATTAAGAGAATTTTTAAAGCAAATTCTATAAAATTGGTAGGCGGTTTCCAAAGAAACGTAACATACCCAGTGGATATTTACTTGTCTTATATCGCCAATTTCAGATGCATCCCAACGCGACTTGCAAGCACTATTACTCGTCCCGAAGCCCCTCCCCCACACACACACTTTGCAATTTATCCACTACAAGCACCCCCCTGGGCTTCTACATGAGTCAGTACGGTAATTGCATGTGCATGATGTCACATGTCCGCATCATGGTTCTGTTTGAATATTACCGCGAGCGGTTGTAAACAAAGCTCAGCCACTGTTAGGATTCGTGGATTTTGTGTTGTTTTGGGTTTGTATTTTTATGAAACCTTTACCAGATGTAGTATTGTGTGTCCCGTGGGAATTTAGAGAATTGTAGGCGGAAAAAATACATATTTTCCACATCAATTATTCAGCATTTTAGTGACCAGAATGTCCCCAGAGGCCACCAGAGAGCACCTAAAAATCAAAATTTTCCTGGGGGGAGAACCCCCCCCCCTCCCCCCTCTATACACACATACCTTCGGCGTTTCACTTTCTCTAAACAACCGGACCCACAAATTTTCCCCTAGCAGAAACCCTGCTGTAAGGCATGCCAATGGAATATGTTGATGTACATATGCATTAATTTTAAAGGTCATTGCTGATGGCAAAGTTTTTGGGCAGATAGCTCACATCTCTATACCTTATCCCAAACATGCATACCAAGTTTCAAACTGATCCATTCATAAATTCACACTGCAGGGCTTGACAAAGGAAAATGATGATGCACAAATGCAATGAGTTCAAAGGTCATTGCTAGTGGCAATATTCGGCAACGTTTTTTCGAGAGAAACAAAAGAAAATCAAAAGCTCCCATCTAGAGGTCACTCCAAACAAGTACATCATGTTTCAAAATGACTGAATTGTAAATATGGACTGTGCAGTGTTCCAAAGGAAACAGAAAAAACGGCAAAGTTGAAGGTCGTTACTAATGGCAACATTCCTTGATGGAAATGGAAGTAAAAAATCTACAGCTCTCATCTAGAAGTCAGCCAAAACAAGCATACCAAGTTTCAAACCAATCCATTCATACATGCACCCTGCATAGCATGCCAAAAGAAAATGTTTATGCAAAAATGGCAAAGGTCAAAGATTACTGCCAACAGCACTGCTCGATGGAAATGAAAGAAAATCAATAATCGCATGCATCTATAGGTTGCTCCATATAGCACACCAAGTTTCTAAGCAATCAGATCATGTGACCTGTGCGGTGTGACAAAAGAAATTGTCGATGTACAAAAATGTAAAGTTGAAGGTCGTTGCTAATACTAATTTTTTGATGGAATGAAAGAAGCTCCCATCTGGAGGTCAACCCAAAAAACATACCAAGTTTCAAAGTGATCCATTCATGAATGTCCCTGCAGGGCGTGCCAAAGGAAAATATTGATGCACAAACCCACAAAGTTCAAAGGTCAAGGTAACAGCAACATTTCTCAATGGAAATGAAAAAAAACTTGATAGCTCCTATCTAGAGGTCACTCCAAACATGCATACTAACTTTCAAAGCGATCCAATGATAAATGAGACCTGTGCATTGTGCCACAGGAAATTGTACAAAACGGATAAGTTAAACATCGTTGCTAACGGCAAAGTTTCTCAACAGCAGTGAAAGAAAATCAATAGCTCCTATTTAGAGGTCACCCAAAAAAAGCATACAAAGTTTCAAAGCAATCCATTCATGAATGCAGTCTGCAGGGCGTGCCAAAGGAGAAATTGATGCACAAATCCACAAAGTTCAACGCTCATTGCCAATGGAAACATTTTTTGTTGGGAATGAAAGAAAATCAATATTTCCCATCTAGAGGTCACCCCAAACAAATATATCAAGTTTCAAATTGATCTGATGATAAATGCGACCTGTGCAGTGTGCCAAAGGAAATTGTTGACGTACAAAATGGATAAGTTGAACACCATTGCCAACAACCACGTTTCTCGATGGAAATGAAAAATCTATAGCTCCCATCTAGAGGTCACCCAATATACGCATACCAAGTTTCAAAGCAATCCCATCACAAATGTGCCCTGTAGGGCATGCCAAAGGAATATATTGATGCATAACCAGACTAATTTCAAAGGTCGTTGTCAACAGCAACATTTTTTGATGGAAATGGAAGAAAATCCATAGCTCCCATCTAGGGGTCATCCCAAACAAGCATACGAAGTTTCAAAGTGATCTAATCATAAAGGTGCCCTGTAGGGCATGCCAAAGGGAAATATTGATGCATAACTAAACTAAGTTCAAAGGCACTGTTTTTTGATGGAAATTGAAGAAGATTGACAGAGATCACTCCATGTATATCAAGTTCTAATCATAAATGCAACCTGTGCAGTGTGCCAAAGGAAATTGTGGATGTATGTACGTACATATGCCAAGTGACGGAAATAGCTCAGCTTGACTTCATCAAGTTGAGCTAAAATGAAAATTAATTGGTTTATGTCAGATTAATTACAAGTTAATAAAATAAATAAAATACACCCCAGCCCATGTTATTCGTAGATTATGATGCCTACCTAACACATAAAACCAACCAAGTATATTTTCTTTTGGGTGCAACAAAGCAGCATCTGTAATGCTAAAGCATTGCACATGATGCCTTGTCGCCTCCAGGGACGAAATGAACCTCTAAGGGTAAAGAAATAAGAATTACAAAAATAAACAAGAGGCCCCAATCTCTCACCTGACAAAGTGGTTCAAAGAAGTATTTTGGGTCATATTCAGTTAGTCATGGTTCATCAATACTACAGAGCAATGAAGTCATGGAATTATTCATAACTCCAGTGTCCATGTCTGATGATTATTATCAAAGGTCTTCCGGACTTCTTCCAGTTCAATCAGCTGTGGACAAGCAATGTAAACTTCCAAGGGTTGTTATGTCACTGCAGTTTGAAAAGCAACTTTTATGGAAAAACACTAAGGAATGGATTCGTCCCAACTTGAACCTAACCTCCCCACCCCCCACCCCCCTTCCCCACAGAGAGCCCAAATATTAAGTCGGGGACACAAATTGAACAAACTTGAATCTTATCCCCCTAGAGATGGTATATACCAAATATGAAAAAATTATTCTGACTATTGGATCATCTGAAGAAGATTTTTAAAGAAATTTCCTCATATTGCACTAGATTAAAATTTGGGGGCACGATGGCTCTGTAGAGGTGCAGGCTGCAAGCCGAGAGGTCCTCCGTTCGAATCCCACCTGCGGCAACCGCATTGTGTCCTTGGACAAGACACTTCACCCCCATTACCTACATGGTGGCATGGTGGGATTGAGTACTAAGGCATACTGCACGTCGATGGTGCACTTATCTTCAACCAATGCTAACCCTGCTTGTGTGGAGTTAGTATGCTGGGGAGCCTGACAGTTGCTCGCAATTGTTCACTGGTTCTCTCTGGGTACTCCGGTTTACTCCACCCATCAAACTGTCTGACACGAGGTGACCCTGGCTGTTGAAAGAGTCTTTAAGCCCCCAATAAATATACAAGTTAAAATTCAGGCTCCCATAGGGAGCCCAAATACTAACCCAGGGCTCGATTTGAACAAACTTGAATCTGACCCCCTTAGAGATCTTGTATACCACATATCAAAAGATTCTTATTGATGGTTTTGGAGAATAAGATTTTAAAGAAATTCCCTCATATTGCACTAAGGTAAAAATATTAACCCAGTGACTCAATTTGAACAAACTTGAATCTGACCACCTAGAGGTGTTGCATATCAAATATAAAAGCATTTTGACTGATGGGTCTGAAGTAGAAGATTTTTAAAGAAATTTCCTCATATGTGCACTAAGTTAAAATTCAGGCTCGAATAGGGAACACAAATATTAACCCAGGGACACATTTGAACAAAACTGAATTTGACCCACCTAAAGATGCTGTAATCCAAATATGAATGGAGTAGGACTTCTGGATCTGAAGAAGATTTTTACTGAAATTTCCCCATACTGTACTAAGTAAAACTTTGGGCTCCAATAGAGAACCCAAATATTAACCCAGGGACCTGATTTGAACAAACTTGAATCTGATCCCCCACTCCCATCCCTAAGAGATGTATATCATATATGAAAGCATTCTGTCTGGTGGATCTGAAGAAGATTTTTAAAGAAATTTCCTCATATAGCATGAAGCTAAAATTTGGGCTCCCATAGGGAGTCAAAATATGAACCCAGGGACTCGATTTGAACAAATTTGAATCTGACTCCCCTAGAGATGTTGTATATGAAATATCAAAAGACTCTAATTGATGGTTCTGGAGAAGAAGATTTTTTTTAAATGTTGGAAAACAATTTATGGGTGCTATCAGAATAATGCCACTTATGGTGCCCTATGTAGGCATGTCAACTTTATTTGAACAAACTTGAATTTACCTATAAGAAACATGCATATCAAATTTGGTTCAATTCATCGCAGTGGTTTATGAGGAGACGTTGATAATGTAAAGACAATGGACGGATGGCAGACAGAAAGTGATCACTTAAGCTCCCCCTGACTTGCAGTCAGGCAAGCTAAAAATGAAATGAAATGTTTTGCCCTCATGCATTTTTATAAAAAATGGCCTGAAAACCATAAGATCTACTTTGTGTGACCTAACCTTAGTTAGTTTGACCCTTTCTGAAAAATGAAACAGCAATAAAGAGATTTTTGTTTGATCATTTGGGCTACCATAGCTGCTTTTAACCTTTCAAATAATGCAATGGCGCAAAGTGGCAGGTGCTCTCTATAAAAATCCTCACATAAATTTTATTATTTATCACATTTTGCTAGTCAACATAGCATATGACTCTTCATTTGAGTGAGCCAATGAGAGGTTGCAAGCTATGTGTTAGAATCAAAAACTAATAATTTTAAATTGTTCAAGATCAAACAATGCAACTCAGAATTTAACTAATTCAATCTCGTTTTTACAGAGCACAATGAGCTCTGTCAACAAGATTGAATTGGTCAAATGCCTAGTCACATTACAGGAAACATTTGCAGATTGAAATTTTGATATTAGAGCATCAGTCTTTGTTTTTAATGGGGTTTAATAATACTGTCAACAGACATGATCATATTTTGGACAGTTTCCAGGTGGAGAAAGACAGAGTACTCAGAGAGTACCAACAAGCAATACAGACATGTTAACTCTCCTGGAATGCCCAGGAAAATCTAAAAATTTCAGTTTAGTTCCCAGCCTCCTGGACGGGAATCAATTTTGGACCCAAAATATTTCTTTCCCGTTGTAACTTATGTAAAACGTTCAGAGTCAAATCACATGCATTTCAAACTCTGGTAAAAACTCATGAAGCAGTAAAATATGGATTTAAGTTAAATTTATTTAAGAAAAGTGTGTTTTATGATATCTATTTCAACTGTGTTCATGTTTATTTCTGTTTTTTTCTCTTGCCAATGAGTTACCACACTCCCTTCGGCATCAGGGTGCTGAGGGTTAAATGGGCTTCATACATTTTATAGTGAGAACTTGCTGTAAAAAATTAGGGTTGATTTGGGGACTGGAAACATACATATTGTTTCATTTGCTCAAGATATCTCAGATAGGCTTCAAACTGAAAAAATTAATTTATGCAAAAATTCAAGACTCTAGATAGTAAAGCAGAATTGGGCCCCACAAAGTAGATCTTCTGTTTCTCGTGCCATTTTTTGTAAAAATGCATTTGGGTGGCAGTTTTCCATTTTATTTTTTATAATTATTTCTTTGCCATAAAAAGTTCATATTCTTGGTTTGTTTTATGTTTTAGGCCTCATAATCAACAGAATAGCTTGGGTGGTGGTGTATTTCATCCCTTGAGTGCAAAAAGACTTTGCAATGCTAAAGCATTGCAAAGCCTCGTTGCACTCAAGGGACAAATTTATCAATTTTATTAACATGGGTAAAATATTAGACATAGTCTATCTAATTTTAATTTTTTCAAGTTTGCATTGGTTATAAAAAGAAAGCATGCGGCAGCCAAAATGACCATGCAGGAGGGCCTGAGAAACAGATTTTTAACTTTTTTAAGACTTACCTGTCATCACTATCCTCCATGATCTTTATTCGACCTCTTCTATTCCTTTTTTTTGATGAAATCTCAGGTCTCAAATCATCATTGACTTCACATACTCCTGGTTCTGTGAAATCCATCCCATTGGTAATGATGTTATCATCTTCTGCACTCACTACACCCTCTAAAGCTGTGAGACTAGAACTTTCAGCATCAGACGAGGGGCTGAAAATAAAGTGAGATTTAACTATTAACCCCCTAAATATTTTGAAGATATTTTTCATGAAATCTAGTCTGTGCTGTTGTGAAGCAGCCATGGCTAGTTTCGTTGAAAAATTCATCTAAATTTAGCACAATGTATCATTGGTGAAAAAATTCATTTAATTTACAGGGAGATAATTAATTTGATTACATGTGCCCATATTATTCTTATATCAGTGGCAAGAGAAATCCTGTCCTGGGCAGGAACAAGCCTGAAAATTAGCATGTTGTTATCTGCAAAATGAGATTCCCAGAGGGTGAATTTGGTGATGCTAACTTGCACAGCAAGGTAGCATCACAAAATTTACCCTCTAGGAACCTCAGTCTGAATTAAGGTCTCAAGCCAAAATAGAAAGATGTACCTAGAGGATAAATTGGCCCACTGTATGGGATAGTATCAGCAAATTCACCCTCTGGGACCGCATTTTGCAAATGACAGGTTGCTTATATTCAGGCTTGGGCAGGAATATCCACCAGCAGCATGCAAGGACTTAATAAAATAATATTAAAGAAAAAAAATATGTTATGTTTACTTGGTCTTGAAAAAATTGAGAACTGCTTAAAAAAAAAAAAAATTGGATAAATATTAGTGTTCAACCGATGATCAGAACCGGCCACCACAATCGGCCAATTTTGAGCAATCGGATAACAATGGCAACAGCTCCTAGAACATCGGTACAACCGATTGTTGCTAAGCATTTTGTGAGGATTCATGAACCGCATTTTATTATCTTTAGCAATTGTTCATGTAAAATGAAAGTGTCAATGACACTGTAGCTCAACTTGTCAAGACATGTACATGTATAGTATGTGACACAGCAATGACAAAGATCTGGGTAATGACCTGATAACAAAGGTACATATAAAGTATTGTAACGGTCTGTACATAAATACTGACTGTAGCCTGTAACAAATGTATAGGTAAAGTATTGTAAAGGTGGGTGACAGTCAGATGCTAAACTAGAAAAAAAATCTTTTGAGTCCCAGAGTGGGTCTGACTGAACCCCAAAATATTTGTTCTCATAGCACAGTGATAACAAAGGCACCCCAAAACACACTCATTCCTGTCCCAAGGTGAAAACAAAGGTACCCAAGAAGTTTCATGAAGATTAGTTCATAAATACGAGCTGTATAGAAGTTGTGACAAAAAACTGATTGGACCTAATTTCGGTACAAAATGGCCACTACAGTCTTTCGATTTTGAGGCGCGCTGTCGCTCTTGTGCGCCATGGCGCCCGCAATGTTAACTTCTTGCGAGCCAACAACAGCGCGCCTCGGCTCTGCTAAGAGAGCGATCAAAATCTGGTAATTCATTCCAGTTGAGATATAATTTCTGTGTGAACAGCCAATTATTTTTTATTAGGTAACAAGGGACGAATATTTGGCCGTGGGCTTTAGTAACAGTGTGAATGTATTCAGCACAAATCCTATTTACTTCTGTTTGGAAAAACCTGGTGTTCTTGAGAGGTTCGTGCTCCCTGGACCAATCACCATTCAGTATTCACCGATGGAGCAAATTTACTAGCTCTACATAAATTATAGTCGCAGTGTGCTCTTTTTTTTGTTACTTGGAGCAAAATACATCGTCATGACCCAAAAGTTGGGATTCCTTTAACCCTTTCCGTAGCGTAATGACCGAAATCGGCGAGCGCGTCGTGCTCGTTCCAATAAGGGGTCACAACCTATGTTTTGGAAGCAAAAAATGAAAACTTTTAGTTATACGAGACTTTTTTTACGAGTGTCGTCTGCTACTAGCGTTAAGTAAAGGGTTGATGAAAACCATGAAAGCACCAAATCGTCCAGCTTTCATGTTGCCGTTCAATATCGATGTGCCCAAATGCCGCACTGAATGCACAGTGCTGTCAATTAGTGGATGCATTCTTCATTGCAATTTGCATGTTAACTATTCTTGCCAACAACACAACCATCACTCGACGGGGCTGGATACAGGATAGCGCGCCTCACTTCAAATAGTAGCGAGCGATGTATAACGCGCCTACGATTTTCAAAATCGAAAGACTGCCACTGGCAGCCATCTTGAATTTTGGACCGCACTCAGAAACACTCGTTCTCGTCCCAAGGTGATAACAAAGGTACCCAAGAAGTTTCGTGAAGATCGGTTGATAAATACAGCCTCTAGCCCGAGCCGTATAGACATGTGCACTTACAGTGTATAAGTAGCACTAAATAAATCAAAATTCATCTAATTTGCATAATTTCTGCACGAGAAAAAAACCCGTACTGTATGTGATGTATTCCATTTTATTAAACATTCATACAAAAATTTATTCAAATCAGAACTTTCATACATAAGTTCTGTACAAAAGACTGACTGCACTAATTTTGGTACAAAATGGCTGTTGTGGCCATCTTGAATTTCGGACCACACCCAAAAACACTCGTTCTCGTCCCACGGTGATACCAAAGGCACCCAAGAAGTTTCGTAAAGATCGGTTCATAAATACGGCCTCTAGCCTGAGCCGTATAGAAGTTGTGTACAAAAAACTGATTAGACCGAATTTCGGTACAAAATGGCTACTGGCAGCCATCTTGAATTTTGGACCACACTCAGAAACACTTGTTCTTGTCCCAAGGTGATAACAAAGGTACCCAAGAAGTTTCGTGAAGATCGGTTGATAAATACAGCCTCTAGTCCGAGCCGTATTGACATGTGCACTTACAGTGTATAAGTAGCACTAAATAAATCAAAATTCATCTAATTTGCATAATTTCTGCACGAGAAAAAAACCCGTATTATATGTGATGTATCCCATGGTACTAAACATTCACACAAAAATTTTTTCAAATCAGCGCTTTCATAGGAAGTTCTGTGCAAAAATCTCATTGCACCTAATTTTGAACAAAATGGCTGCCATTGGCCATCTTGAATTTCGGACCACACCCCAAAACACTCGTTCTCGTCCCACGGTGATACCAAAGGTACCCAAGAAGTTTCGTAAAGATCGGTTTATAAATACGGCCTCTAGCCCGAGCCGTATTGGCATTTGCACTTACAGTGCTGAAATTTACACTAAATACATCAAAGTTAGTCTAATTTGCATAATTTACGTAAGAGAAAAAAACCCTGTATTATATGTGATGTATCCCATGGTACTAAACATTCATACAAAAAATTATTCAAATCAGCGTTTTCATATGGAAGTTCTGCGCAAAAATCTGATTTCACCTATGTCTGTACAAAATGGCTGCCAGCGGCCAACTTGAATTTCGGATCAGACCCCAAAACACCCGTTCTCGTCCCACGGTCATAACAAAGGTACCCAAGAAGTTTCGTAAAGATCGGTTCATAAATACAGCCTCTGCCCGAGCCGTATTGAATTGTTGACGGACAGACGGACGACTGGCCATGGCATAAGCTCAAATTTGGCTTTGCCAAAGTTGAGCTAATGATGTCAATGATACCATTCAATAAAGTTGAAAAACCACCACAATGTGTATTCTTAATCTATCTAGACGCCCCTTTATGGGATATATAGGTTCAACGACATGTAAAGCTTACAATTGAGCGTACATGTGGCAATCGCCAATTCATATCGGAAAAGTGAAGGTTGAACAGTAAAAATTACCAGTTGTGCACACTTGGGTGGTAAACGTGGCTCTAAGAGCCACGTGTAAAGCCCAAGTGTGCACAACTGGTAATTTTACCGGAGCTGAGTCAACAGAGTTTAACACTGTGAAATATGTTCAATTTAATGTAGTTCTTTTGAGTCTCAACTTATCTAGCAGTGAACGGACTGTAAACACTGTAAAATCTGTTCAATTTAATGTAGTTCTTTGCGAGCCTCAACTTGTCTAGTAGTGCACGGAAATACAATAGAAATTGGCATCAGAATCGACTGATAGCGAGCTCAAATAACCAGTATTCGGTCAGTGATCATTTTTCTCAATCGGTTGAACAATAATATATATGTCAGCATTCTTCAATACTTGATTGTTACTTGTTTGACTGATTGCTTGTGCTACTGAAAATAACTTCAGTAAAAAGAAAGTAACAAGAAGGTACTGATAACAAGGTAGCTTTCAACACAGAAAGTTTAATCTGTAATAGTCAAGCATTCCACAAAATCACCTGAGAGTATTTATTTATTTATAGGGTGTTTAAGGCCACTTTTAGCATCTGTTGCCATATCATGACCATAATGCAAGTATAATTTCAAGTGCAGCCAACTGTTTGTACCTATACTGCCCACTTGACACAACTTTCACCTCAGGCAGTAGTAACCGGTTTAACAGTTTATAGAGCATGGTGTTTTTTTGGTTTTGGTTTTCTGGTTTGGTTCAGATTTTTGGGTCAAACCAAAATGAAAGTGTCAATGACACTGTAGCTCAACTTGTCAAGACAAAGACATGTACATGTATAGTATGTGATACAGCAATGACTAACATCTAGGTAATGACCTGATAACAAAGGTACATATAAAGTATTGTAACGGTCTGTACATAAATACTGACTGTTGCCTGTAACAAATGTATAGGTAAAGTATTGTAAAGGTGGGTGACAGTCAGATGCTAAACTAGAAAAGAAATCTTTGAGTCCCAGAGTGGGTCCGACTGAACCCCAAAATATTTGTTCTCATAAAACAGTGATAACAAAGGCACCCCAAAACACACTCGTTCCTGTCCCAAGGTGAAAACAAAGGTACCCAAGAAGTTTTGTGAAAATCAGTTCATAAATACGAGCTGTATAGAACTTGTGACAAAAAACTGATTGGACCTAATTTCGGTACAAAATGGCCACTGGCAGCCATCTTGAATTTTGGACCGTACCCAGAAACACTCATTCTCGTCCCAAGGTGATAACAAACGTACCCAAGAAGTTTTCTGAAGATCGGTTCATAAATACAGCCTCTACCCTGAGCCGTATTGACATGTGTGCTTACATTGTGCAAGTAGCACTGAATAAATCAAAGTTCATCTAATTTGCATAATTTCTGCACGAAAAAAAACCCCTTACAATATGTGATGTATTCCATGTTACTAAACATTCATACAAAAATTTATTCAAATCAGAACTTTCATACAGAAGTTCTGTACAAAAGACTGATTGCACTAATTTTGGTACAAAATGGCTGCTGGTGGCCATCTTGAATTTCGGACCACACCCAAAAACACTCGCTCTCATCCCACGGTGATAACAAAGGTACCCAAGAAGTTTCGTAAAGATTGGTTCATAAATATGGCCTCTAGTCTGAGCTGTATAGAAGTTGTGTACAAAAAACTGATTAGACCTAATTTCGGTACAAAATGGCCACTGGCAGCCATCTTGAATTTTAGACCGCACCCAGAAACACTCGCTCTCATCCCAAGGTGATATTTCGTGAAGATCAGTTCATAAATACAGACTCTAGTCTGAGCCGTATTGACATGTGTACTTACTGTGTGTAAGTCGCACTGAAAAAATCAAAGTTCATCTAATTTGCATAATTTCTGCACGAGAAAAAAACCCGTATTATATGTGATGTATCCCATGGTACTAAACATTCACACAAAAAATTATTCAAATCAGCGCTTTCATATGGAAGTTCTGTGCAAAAATCTGATTGCACCTAATTTTGTACAAAATGCCTGCCATCGGCCATCTTGAATTTTGGACCGGACCCCAAAACACTCGTTCTCATCCCACGGTGATACCAAAGGTACCCAAGAAGTTTCGTAAAGATCGGTTCATAAATACGGCCTCTAGCCCGAGCCGTATTGGCATTTGCACTTACAGTGCTGAAAGTAACACCAAAAAACATCAAAATTAGTCTAATTTGCACAATTTACGCACGAGAAAAAAACCCGTATTATATGTGATGTATCCCATGGTACTAAACATTCATACAAAAAATTATTCAAATCAGAGCTTTCATATGGAAGTTCTGTACAAAAAACAGATTTCTGCATCGTCGATACAAAATGGCGGCTGGCAGCCATCTTGAATTTCGGACCGGACCCAAAAACACTCGTTCTCGTCCCATGGTCATAACAAAGGTACCCAAGAAGTTTCGTAAAGATCGGTTCATAAATATGGCCTCTAGCCCAAGCCGTATCCAATTGTTGACGTACGGACAGACGGCCGACGGACAACAGGCCATGACAAAAGCTCAAATTTGGCTTCGCCAAAGTTGAGCTAAAAATTAACTGAAAGACAAGCAAAAAACGTCTGAATGGTTGTACTGCTTTTGTACATAAACTGATCAAAGTATCTTACTGGGAGGGAACTGAACTAGTGGTCTCTATGGACACTTGGTATTTTCAAGGACAGAAAAAAACCCAGAATTCAAACTTTCAAAGAGGCAAAAGCATAGAATTCTTATTCTCATAATTTCACCTTTATTGACTCATTCACTGGACTGGTCAATAAGGGAGAAAATGTGACAATGAGAACACAACAGAGATTAGATGAACTTGATTAATTTGTTACCCTAATTAATATCTTTTTCTGACTCAATAGGCTTAGCAACTAAACCCCTTGAATCCCTAAGAATGATCAAAGGGAAACTTTTGACAATCCACATCCTATGATTTTGCAGTTGTTTCTCGGCAAGACTTGCTTAGAAACAACTGCCATGGCACTTGCAGTGTACTTGCAAGCTTACCCCAAAACTGCATGTTTGGGCGCCTGTTTTGTTGTAGAAAAATGTGATAAAAGTTGGAATTAGGCACTTACGGGTTAACACAGAAAAAATGAACTGAAACTAAGATTTTTTCCTGAGCACGAACAGAAAAATCAAAACCTACCAGCACTAACAGTTTACCTTCCTACTGATTATCTCCCCCACCCCAAAACATCCAAGAATTCCATATAGAATTCAATATTATATGCCTTCCAAGTTTAACGAGAGATAACTTGGTAAAAATCATTGCACATTGAAAGTTTGTGAATATGCACATGTTCGCTAGTTAGTGGTGATGTTAGAAAAGTTTCATGGCTTTCAGTCCATAAATGTAGTAGGAGTTGTGTACACAAGAATTTTGGATGAACATGCAATGTTATGGCAATATAGCCCTCACATTTTAGCCCTCACATTTTTTAGTGAGGATGTAACCCTTTACCCCAATGTAATGACCAAAACCGGCCAGTGCTGTTCATAAAAATCACCATTCAATTTTCATTTCATTATTTTTCTGTCTCAAAAACATAGCTTATGACCCATCATTGGAACAAGCTGAACAAGCTTGTTCCAATGAAGAGTCATAAGCAGGCTTTCAAACATCTTTTGGTGAAAAATAAGGGATATTTTAGGGTCATATTTCACAAAAATAAGGGGTTACTTTCGGAAAGATTTTCCAATCATATTTTAAAATGTAGGAATTTCCTAAAAAAATCAGTTTGTTTTTTTTTAGGATTTTAAAGCTTTTATAAGGAAAATAAGGGGTGCTTAAATAGAACCAGAGGCTCAAATGAGCCTAAAACACTCACCTGGCTCAAGTTATCAAAAGAGATGATTGTATCAGTAAGTGACCAGCATACAGAGCCCAAATATTAACCCAGAGACTCGATTTGAACAAACTTGAATCTGACACCCCTACAGATGTCACACACCAAATATGAAAAGATTCTGACTGGTGGAAATGAAGAAGAGTTTTCAAGAAATTTTCTCACCTTACACTGAGTTAAACTATGGGTCACAATAAAGAGCCCAAATATTAACCCAACAAACTTGAATCTGACACCCCAAGAGATGTATGCCAAATATGAAACTATTCTGACTGGTGGATGTGAAAAAGAAGATTTTTAAAGAAATTCCCTCATATGGAACTAAGTTACAATTCGGACTCCCAAAGGGAGCCTAAATATTAACCCAGAGACTTGATTTGAACAAACTTGAATCTAACCCCCATAGAGATGTTGCATACCAAATATCAAAACAATCTGACTGGTGGATCTGAAGATTTTTAAAGATTATTCCCCACATTGCAACAAGTTAAAATTCTGACTCCCATGGGGAGCCTAAATATTGACATAGGGACTGGATTTGAGCAATTTGAATCTGACCCCCCTAGAGATGGTGTATACCAAATATAAAAGAATTCTCACTGGTGGATCTGAAGAAGATTTTAAAAGAAATTTTCTCATATTGCACCAAGTTAAAATTTAGGCTCCAATAAAGAGCCCAAATATCAACCCAGGGATCCGATTTGAACAAACTTGAATCTGACATCCTTAGAGATGTTGTATACCAAATATTAAAAGAATCTGACTAGTGGATCTGAAGAAGAAGATTTTTAAAGATTATACCCCCTATTGCACAACAAAGGTATAATCCCTCCCGAGATGTTGTATACCAAGTATCAAAAGAATCGGACTGTTGGATCTGAAGAAGAAGATTTTTAAAGCTTATTTCCCATATTGCCCTAACTTAATTATTCAGGCTCTTGTATTGAGCCCAAATATTAACCGAGGGGTTTAATTTGAACACACTTGTATCTGTCCCCCCTATAGATGATGTATACCAATTATCAAAAGATCCTGATCAGTGGTTCTGAAGAAAAACACTTTGCCAAGTTTTTGCAGTTAGGTGAGCAAAAAAGGAGGAAAATAAGGTATCGCTTGAAAGCCTGCATTAGCTATGTT
Organism: Pictodentalium vernedei; assembly: GCA_031216915.1. Classification (NCBI taxonomy): domain Eukaryota; kingdom Metazoa; phylum Mollusca; class Scaphopoda; order Dentaliida; family Dentaliidae; genus Pictodentalium; species Pictodentalium vernedei. Next base: position 155,672,570 of record CM062288.1, on the reverse strand, counting down.
TTTGATGCCAAAAATTAGTAATTAAAGAAATTTGTTTTTAAGTGTTGTCCCAAACAAGAGCTATTGCTAAAGGCAATTATACCCCCCCCCCCCCCCCCCCCCCCCCCCCCCCCCCCAGTGCTGGACCGATGAAGCATAAATGAATTAAAAGTAAAGTAAAAGACCAAAAAATCATGAAAAACTGACAGAGTAAGGACGTCTCCTAACTATGGTGAAAAATATGCGGACAACCTTTTTATAACATGTGCAGGAGAAGCTTGTCACAAAGATCCCTTGCAGCAAATTTCACTGAAATCCATCCAATCACTGCTGAGATATCACTGCGGACGGACAGACACATGTAATCCAGTATAGATATACTGCCAAAGTCTCTTGTGCTCGAGTATGCTGTGTGTCCGTAAAAAATCTATAAAACATATATATTTTACATACCCTTTTTTCCGTATCCTTTTCTTTTTCTCATCCTTTTTTCTGTCAATTTTATTCTTCAGTTCCTTCAGTGCATTTCTCTTCTTTTCCTTCTTACTGATTTTCTCCTCCTTGCCTTTCCTTCGTTTTTCATTCTTCTCCTTCCTCTTTTTTCTCTCTTTTCTATTTTTGTGCTTCTTCTGTTTATTAACAGCGAACGTTTTAATTTTATGTGCATCAGCTACTTCTCCATTTTCATTTATTTCTAAACCACACACGATGTTTTTTAAATCCACAACAGACAACTCTCCAGGTATTCTCCAGAATGCTTCCTGTAAGAGTGAAAGTTAACCACATTTTTTAATTATATTATTACATCTGAAGGTCCAAGGTCCTTACAGTACAAGTCAAAATAAGTTGTAGACTGATATGTCCAGAAGCTGACATCATTTTCTGATCTTATCAGTGCAAGAGCAGCAGTATACTTAGTTTATTGCAGTTATGCTACAACTTATTTTGACTTGTACTGTACACTTTTCTGAGGGCAAATTCAAGGACATTCAAGACCCTTTTCAATGCAAAGATTTTCAAAGACAGAACAAAATCCAGGATTAAAACTTTTCAAGGTCATTAGCACTCATATAACAGGACATATTTGACAATATTTTTTTCTCTAACACACAGTCTGCAACTCATCAGAGAAAGCAAAAAACTGAAAGAACATAACAGCCAAGTTCCAACTTTGAATGCCCTTGAATTTTAAACATTCACACAATGTATGTCAAATCCTCTCAGCATTATGCACAGAGCTAAAGTGTCTTGGTTCGGCATGCGTGTACCCTCTAAATTTTCAACTCTACTCTTCTGCCTGCTGAACATCCAACTTTTGATAAAGCCATTAGCAACTCCTCCTCAACTGGAGTGAGAATTTTCCAAGTGCGACCTGTGAATTTCAAATGGCTGAAGAAATCCATGTGCACCTGCTCTCTTTATATTTGAAGAATATATTACCTTTGCATTTTTTGAGCTGGAGATCGTCTCTTGAGTGCCACAAGGTGCTATCTACAATGCTTTTGCACTGCAGGTGGTGCCTTGTTGCACAGAAATGACAAAATATTGACTTCAGTTGGAGAATCCCATGAAATGTTGTTAACCCTTCACCCAACATAATGGCAAAGACGGCCAGCACCATTCACAAAAATTACCATTCAATTTTCATCAATTTTGTCCATTTTTTGTCTCAAAAACAGAACTTATGACCAATCATTGGAACAAGCTCATAGAGGGGTCATAAGCTATGTTTTTGACACAAACAAATGACAAAAAAAAAGTTCTTCAAGAATTTTCGTTGCAAGTATCGTCTGCCTTTCGTGTCAGGTAAAGGGCTAAAAAAAATCACAAAATGTCTGTTAGAAACAGTCACAGCGACAGATGAAATTCCAACTCTACTACCATATGGCATTAAATTTCCAAATATTGGTGGTTTGAGAGTTTCAGGGTTAAAATTAAAACTATTGAAAGTTTTGGGCAGGATTGGCGGTGTGGGTGGGTGGTGGTGTGGATGAGACACCCCCTATACTCCTGTCACCATGTCCACGATTACACACAAAATTGCTATTCCAATTAACATTTTTTTTAAAAATTTTGCATCCAAAACATAGTTTTTGACATCTCATTGGAACAATCCACGTAACTCACTCTAATAAGCAGGTCATCACCTTTGTTATGGAGGCAAAAAACAAAATTTGTTATTTAGGAAAAAGAATTTAAGTATTGTTGTCTAACAGTGTATGGTAAAGAGTTAACAGCATATGTCAAGGTCATTCATCAGCCTACTTGTTATAGGACAACAGTAGCAAAACACAACAGAAAATTGCACAATACAGTGAAACCCATTTAAATGAATATGAACTTTGTCAGTGGGAGAATATGCTATGAACAGGACTATTTAATAAATCAAGAGATTGCTTCACCAAAACCAGAGACTACAAGTGAACAAAATTTGAATCACCCACACCATGAGTTGCTTGAAACTAAATATTAGAGATGAGCATCAGTGGTAACTCTCAGGGTTCCTGCTAGAGCTGTTTGGTTAACCGTGGATTCGGGTCGGTCTTGATTGTGAAAAAGAAAACTGAAAGTACAACCGAGTATTTCCAGAAACCCGTACTTCCGGTTTCACAACTATAAACATGGATGCTGAAAAAAGTTTTGTTTGGAAGTATTTTATTCGCGAAAAGAAAACATATAAACATGCAGTATGTAATATTTGCCAAAAGCACATCGCATCAGAATATGGCAACACGTCAAATCTCAGAAGAACTATCATGGCTATGCACAAAAAGGAGGCCCAGGAATTAAAAACATTATCGGATGAGAAGCAGGCAGTCAAACGGAAAAAGCAGGTTGGCCTAAGTCTTCAGCTGTTTTGTGGTTAATGACATGTACTGGTGATGACTTGAAAGTTCAAACTAAGACTTACTAATTTCAAAAGCGAGTAATCGGACACAAAAGACAGTGATTTAATTTCTTTCCAACCCAAGGCTACAGTATCTTTCGAAATATCATGAGAAGGCAGCAGAGTTTTAAATAGTATTGACAGACGGACGGTTGCTATGGTTATGAATATTAATAAGGAGCATCACTTTCCCGCTGTTTGAATCACGTGTTGATCATGTACTTTGTTGTGGGCTGATTTACATGCAATTGACCGACGTTTGATTTGTTAAAAGTTATTGCAACCGATGAGAACAGTTCGGCCCTTTGACACAAAGACAGATTCAATCTCTTCTTCCTAATTTATTCTCAATTACTTTTTTTGTCTTTTTAATTTTCAATTAAAGCCAAATATATGAGGCCAATCAAATAAAAATACTCCCAAGTTCTACAAGGCCAGCAACTGAATGATAAGATTAAGGATGGGTGCTGGTCAAAACGTCCCCAAAATTAAATTGGTCAAAGGATAAGCTTTGTTTACAATTTTACATATTTTTGTTATCATTCTATGAGAATGGTCACCAAAAAATGTACAGGAGACTACTACTACCACTAGTTAAGAGTTAGGACTTAGGGGTCCATAACGACCCATCCCAGAGACAACTCACCACGACTTCCCAAGCATAACTTTGAGGTAGGTTGTCTCAAAATCGGGGTCGGGCTGTCTCAGGCGTTCAAGCCAAGTTTTTATTTTTTTTAGTTTGAGGTCTTAGGGCAAGTGCAGTTCCTGTGAGGGCCCGAGGGAAAGGGGGGCAGTCAAGCTGAAGTTGTTGAAGTTTGAAGTTACTTGGAACCAACAAATCATCCAGAAACGAGACACTAAATACAGGACTGTAATTTGTAAAAGCATTTGTACCAGGCTGGGAAGAGAATCAACGAACAGAGAAAAGGCCTATCATTAGACCCGGGGGAGGGGGGTAGGGGGCAAGTGCCAATATTTTTGGAAATCCCTCCCCACCATTGCGTGCCATTGGTGTGCAAAATCTTCTCTTGAGATTTGATCTAGGTTGCAAGGGGTCTAGCCCCATATTTTATTATTACCCAAACTTATTTTTCGGTTCATTTATTTAATTATCGATCAGAGATAGTTATAAATTATAATCCAGTTTGAAGGGAAGTTCGAGAACCAATCGTCGGGGTAGGTTGTCTTGGGAGTCGGACGGATTGTTTCAGGCAATTTCGTGAGTTGTCCACAGCACAGGTCATACCGTTTCCTTCAAATGGTCCCATTTGTACTTTGACTATAATTTACTCTATATTGAAGGCTTTAATGATTATCAAAACTGACACCTCCAAAGTGGGCTACAGGACACATCTCACTATAAAACTGTTTCTATTCTATTTGCACACAGAGAGTGAAGCTACAAGCAAACAGGTCAAAAAAACCTATGTTGGACCCCTTCCTGCAGGAAAAATCAGACAGAAAATGGGCACTCAATGACAAAAGGCAGCGGGAGTGTACAACAAAGTTGACTAAGATGACTTGCCTGGATCAACAGCCAATTAGCATTGTTGAAGACAGAGGATTCAGAAGCTTTATTACTTGCTAATAGCCAGCCTATAACATCCCTGATCATCGTGTGGTGAGTGACCGTCAAATACCTGACCTATACAATAAACATAAAGCTATAATTCCAAACAAGTTACAGGATTGTGTCTCATTAGCCATAACTCTTGATCACTGGACATCGACAGCACAGGATGCCTATATGGCAGTGACTGCACATTTCCTGTCTGATGATTTCACAATAAATGACTACTGTCTAAATGTTCAACACATGACTGAATCACATACTGGTGAAAATATCTCTAAAGAGCTTATCTCTTGTCTGAAAGCATGGATACCAAATTACAAAGAGAAAGCAATGACAATTTATGTGGTCACAGACAATGCCGCTAATGTGAAAGCTGCTATTAGACTTTTACCATTTGAAAATTTCACAGGATTAAGTTGTTTTGCACACACTTTACAGCTTGTGGTGTAAGATGCAGTTCAACAATTTTCAAAGCTGAACAAAGTGATCAAGAAAGCCAAAGCAATTGTAAAGCACTTTCACCAGAGTCCAAAAGAAACTCACAAACTGACCAAAATTTTGAAATCTTTGAACGTGAAACAACACAAGCTAAGAAATGAGTGCCCCACACAGGCCTGAAAATAAGCAGCCTGACATTTGTAGAATGAGGTCCTCAGACTGTGAATTTGATGATGCTATCCCATACAGTGGGCCAATTTATCCTCTGGGTACCTCTTTCTGTTTAGTTTTGAGACTCTGATTCAGATTGAGGTTCACAGAATGTAAATTTAGTGACGCTACCCTGCTGTGCAGGGTAGCATCACTAAATTCACCCTCTGGGAACCTCATTTTGCAGATGACAGTCTGCTTATTTTCTGGCTTGGCCCCACATGCTGGAACTCATTGTATTACTTGATGAGCAGGATTGTTGAGCAAAGAGAACCAATAACAGTTGTTTTATCATCAAGTGTCAATGTCAACAAGTGTTTGACCACCGAGGTGGTATTAGTCCCCTACGGCGCTTTTGTGACATAAGGTGTTTTTGTCACATAAGACATGATCACAGTAAAATAATTGGGGACGGTTCGGCTTGGGACAATTCGGGTTTCATGACAACAGTCAACAAGAGTGTCAGACCTGGGGGGTGGTTTGGGTAAAATACAGGTTATCAGACAGGATTTCAAATGTGAATGGAATCAAAAGATTGAGAATTGAGAGAAGTGTAGCTTGAACCATGTTGGAGGGAGGGGTGGTAACATAAAAATAGAGAAAAAAAAGCTTAAAAAACACAGCAAAAATGGCCACCATTCCGCCATCTCAGATTTTGAAAAAAAAATATTAAGCGTGCATCATCCCTTCAGAACCATTTATCCCTGTACCAAATATGAAAGGTGTAGCTTAAAGGATGTTGGAGGGAGAGGTGGTAACATAAAAACAGACAGACAGACCGACGAACAGACAGACAGACAGATCTTAGATTTTGAAAAAAAAAAAATTGAGCGTGCATAATCCCCTCACAACCCTTTATCCATGTACCATATATGAAAGGTGTACCTTGAACCATGTTGGAGGGAGAGGTGGTAACATAAAATAGAGAAAAAAGCTTAAAAAACACAAAAATGGCTGCCATGGCACCATCTTGAATTTTGAAAAAAAAAATATTGAACGTGCATCATCCCATTACAACTCTCTATCCATGTGCCAAATATGAAAAGTGTAGCTTGAACCATGTTGAAGTGAGGGGTGGTAACATAAAATAGAGAAAAAAGCTTAAAAAAACACAACAAAAATGGCTGCCATGCCGCCATCTTGGATTTTGAAAAAAAAATATTGAACGTGCATCATCCCCTCCCAACCCTCTATCCATGTGCCAAATATGCAAAGAGTAGCATGAACCATGTTGGAGGGAAGGGTGGTAACATGAAAATAAAGAAGAACGCTTAAAAAAACACAACAAAAATGGCCACCATTCCGCCATCTTGGATTTTGAAACAAAGATTTTGAGCGTGCATCATCCCCTCAGAACCATTTATCCATGTATCAAATATGAAAGGTGTAGCTTAAAGCATGTTGGAGGGAGAGGTGGTAACATAAAAACAGACAGACAGATGGATGGACAGACAGATGGACAGACGGACAGAGTGCAATCCTATAGTCCCCTTACGGTTCCCGTAGGGGACTAAAAACCTACATGGACACGAGTGGAAAATGGCTGAGAGGTATGTTAAAGTTCTCAAACTGTTCGAAGATGTAACGTCAATGATGTCAGCATCGTGGTATGCAACCATATCAATGGTTCTTCCTTTCCTTAACATGCTGAAAGAGCAAAGGAATTCCACAGAGATGGACATGTTTGGGAAAACAATAATGGCCAACATCAAGACTAGATAGCCCGACTATGAGCTGAAATCTCCATTTGACGCGTCGAAAAGACACTCTTCCAATATCCACACATTGCATGACTTGCACGAATCTACCTGACTATACCTGCATCCTCAGTGCCAAATAAGAGGATGTTCAGCAAAGCAGGTTTAGTAATAATGCAATGTAGATCTTGTCTGCAACCAACAATTGCTGAACAGACAAAATCTGAGACAATAATGTCTAGAATTTCTTCTGCATTGTGTTTTGACTTTTGCGTAACTCAGATTAGCTCACTCCAGTCAGTGTCCTAACTTAATTTGAGAACAATATTTTTTGATTAGAAAATTGGTCACATACCTCAGCATTTCTCATCCTCTCCCCTGCTGATGTAGACCAATGAGACAGGGAGGACTGAGCAGGATAGCTAGGATTGTTATTCATTTATTTATTTTCTTTTTCTTTTTTGTTATTTTATTATTTATAGCTGAGACAGCTTTACGCTTTCTTTTATATGTTTTTACATTTATACATTATTATGACTTTTTTCACTGTTACAAAAAAATAACAAGAGGCCCCACGTGGCCTTAAATCGCTCACCTGACAAAGTGGTTCAAAGAAGTATTTTGGATCACATTCAGCTCGTTATGGTTCATCAACACCACAGAGGAATGACATCATGAAATTAAATTCAGGTGTCCATGTCAGATAATCATTATAATAGCATAGGTCTTGCCAACTAGATCCAATTCTCCCAGCTATAGATCTGCATTTCCAAATTTCCAAGCGTTGTTACGCCACTGCAGTTTGAAAGCCATAACTGATGAAACAAGGGACTCGATTTGAACAAACTTGAATCTCGCCCCTGACCCCCCCCCCCCCCCCCCCCCCCACATTGCACTAAGTTAAAATTCGGGCTCCCATAGGGAGCCCAAATATTAGCCTAGGGACTCGATTTGAACAAACTTGAATCTGATCCCCCTAGAGATATTATATACCAAATACAAAAAGATTCTGACTGGTGGATCTGGAAAAGAAGATTTTTAAAGAAAATTCTACATATTGCACTAAGTTAAAATTCGGGCTTATATATTAAACAAGGATTCGATTTGAACAAACTTGAATCTGACCTCCCTAGAGATGTTGTACACCAAATATGAAAGAATTCTGCCCGGTGGATCTGAAGAAGAAAATTTTTAAAGAATAATCCTCATATTGCACTATGTTAAAATTCGGGCTCACATAGGGAGCCCAAATATGAACCCAGGGGCTCGATTGGAACAAACTTGAATCTGACCTCCCTATTGATGTTGCATACCAAATATGGAAGAATTCTGCCTGGTGGATCTGAAGAAGAAGATTTTTAAATAATAGACCTCATATTGCACTAAGTTAAAATTCGGGCTCCCATAGGGAGCCCAAATATGAACCCAAGGACTCAATTTGAACAAACTTGAATCTGACCCCCCTAGAGATGTTGTATACCAAATATGAAAGAATTCTGCCTGTTGAATTTGAAGAAGAAGATTTTTAAAGAATAATCCTCATATTGCACTATGTTAATATTCAGGCTCCCATAGGGAGACCAAATATGAACCCAGGGCCTTGATTTGAACAAACTTGAATCTGACCCCCCCCTATTGATGTTGTATACCAAATATGAAAGAATTCTGCCTGGCGGATCTGAAGAAGAAGATTTTTAAATAATAGACCTCATATTGCACTAAGTTGAAATTCGGGCTCCCATAGGGAGCCCAAATATTAACCCAGGGGCTCGATTTGAACAAACTTAAATCTGACCACCCTATTGATGTTGTATACCAAATATGAAAGGATTCTGACTGGTGAATCTAAAAAAGAAGATACTTGAATGTTTTTCCCATTGCCTACAGTGTTAAAAAGTGCTGACTCAGCACTTTTTCAAAGTCCCGAAACTGTAACCTATGATAAAACCGATGGCAATTTTTTTTGACCAATCCTTTCTGTTGGTCCTAAGGAAGCTGCACACCAAATAAAAATTCTCAGTGCCGTGCAGTTTTGCAGATATAGGCGTTTTAAATTTTTTCTATTTTCAGCTCCTAAGGTTCCCACGGGGCTGTGGGAAAATTTTTTTTTTGCATAAATCAAGTACTTATGACCCAATAAGTCCTCACATTAAATTTGGTTCAAATCGGCCTCTCGGTTCAGAAAATAGAAATTTAGGGCGGGGCCAAAATTTTTGCCCCTCCCATAACAACGCCAAATATTATCCCTCGAACTTCTCTTGAACAATCTGAGTCTACACCTCAAAAGGAAGCTGCATACCATATATCAAGTGTCTGCTACTGCTGGTTCTTGAGAAGAAGATTTTCAAAGATTTTGGTGCCCCTTGGGGGCGTGGCCCCACCCAGGAGGAGGGGCAACTTCATTTGAACAAATCTGAATTGGCATTAGGAAATAAATATTTAGCCAACATTTGAATAAAATTGGGCTAGTGATTTAGGAGGAGAAGTCGATAATGTAAAGTTAACGCCGGACGGACGACGGACGGATCACGATCAGTAAAGCTCCCGCTGAGCTTCGCTCAGGTGAGCTAAAAATAAAAACTGAAATCGAAACCGAGACTCAATTCTTTTAACAAAATGAAAGAGTCAATGACTCTGTAGCTCAACTTGGATATGACAGGAATTAGTACTTGCTGTGACCAAGACAACTGAATAATGAATATGACAGGAATTAGTATTTGTTTTGGCCCAGTCAACAATAATAAAAGAATTACAAGGTGACTGTAATGGACTACAGATTAAGACCAATCATTGTAGATTATTATTTTTGTGTGGAAATTTTCAGTCCCAAACAAAATATTTTCAGACTAAAATTTTTTCTTCTTCTTCTTAAAATTGACCAAAATGCATCAAAACACAAAAAACTAATTTCCGGATTTTGGTCCAAAATTTTCCAAGTCCCACCCGGACCCCAAATTTTCAGTGTAAAAAAAATTTGTTTTTTTTTTTGTCTTAAAACTGACCAAAACGCATAAAAAACCAAAAAACTAATTTCCGGATTTTGGTCCAAAATTTTCTAAGTCCCACCCGGACCCCTAATTTGCATAATTTATTCACGAGAAAAACTCTGTATTATATGTAATGTATCCCATGGTACTAAACATTCATACAAAAATTTATTCAAATCAGATCTTTCATTTGGAAGTTCTGCGCAAAAATCTGATTGCACTTAATTTTGAACAAAATGGCTGCTAGCGGCCATCTTGAATTTCAGACTGGACCCAAAAACACTCCTTCTCGTCCCACAGTGATAACAAAGGTACCCAAGAAGTTTCGTGAAGATCGGTTCATAAATACGGCCTCTAGCCTGAGCCGTATTGGGATTTGCACTCACAGTGCTGAAAGTAACACTAAATAAATCAAAGTTAGCCTAATTTGCATAATTTACGCACAAGAAAAAAACCTGTAATATATGTAATGTATCCCATGGTACTAAACATTCATACAAAAAATTATTCAAATCAGAGCTTTCATATGGAAGTTCTGTACAAAAAACAGATTTCGGCATCGTCGGTACAAAATGGCTGCTGGCAGCCATCTGGAATTTGGGACTGCACCCAAAAACACTCGTTCTCGTCCCACGGTCATAACAAAGGTACCCAAGAAGTTTCGTAAAGATTGGTTCATAAATACGGCCTCTAGCCCGAGCCATAGCAGCTTGGCACTTACAGCTCTGAAAGTAACACTAAATAAATCAAAGTTAGACTAATTTGCATAATTTACGCATGAGAAAAAAACCCGTATTATATGTGATGTATCCCATTGTACTATACATTTATACAAAACTTTATTCAAATCAGAACTTTCATACAGAAGTTCTGTACAAAAAACTGATTTTTGCATAATCGGTACAAAATGGCCACTGGCAGCCATCTTGAATTTCGGACCACACCCAAAAACACTCGTTCCCGTCCCAGGGTCATAACAAAGGTACCCAAGAAGTTTCGTAAAGATTGGTTCATAAATACGGCCTCTAGCCCGAGCCATAGCAGCTTGGCACTTACAGCTCTGAAAGTAACACTAAATAAATCAAAGTCGGTCTAATTTGCATAATTTACGCACGAGAAAAAAACCCGTATTATATGTGATGTATCCCATGGTACTAAATATTTATACAAAACTTTATTCAAATCAGAACTTTCATACAGAAGTTCTGTACAAAAAACTGATTTTTGCATCATCGGTACAAAATGGCCGCTGGCAGCCATCTTGAATTTTGGACCACACCAAAAACACTCGTTCCCGTCCCAGGGTCATAACAAAGGTACACGAAGTTTCGTAAAGATCGGTTCATAAATACGACCTCTAGCCTGAGCCATAGCCAATTGTTGACATACGGACAGACGGACGGACGGACAGACAGACGACGGGCCATGACAATAGCTCAAATTTGACTTCGTCAAAGTTGAGCTAAAAAACCAAACCGAAAAAGAACTGAGGGCAAAATTTCATAACCGCACAGCTCTAGATCCTGCAGGCAAGGACTGATAAAATTCAAGGCGACTCAAAACCATTTTTCTCAATATATTTCATCATTTTTCAAGGCTCTACAATAGCCAAATTCAGGGATTTCCAAGGTCCTGCCTTCACTAGTCTTAACTCTTTGAAGCCGGGGAATCAGAATGAATTTATTGAACATGACATACCACAAAAAACTAACAGTAAAGCAGGTGCTTCTAGTCAAGTGTCGTCTGCCTATTCAGGCAGACGACACTCGACTAGAAGCACCTGCTCAGTGTTTAATTCTCCCCCAGCCCAAAGATACCTGAACCATCACAGCTAGATTACCTGCCGTATTACATCACAGACAAGAAAACTCCACTCCCGGCTTCTAAGAGTTAACTAGTAGAGTGCTGAATTATTTTGCAAAGGTGGTTTGAGAAGTGAGTATTTTTTTCGAAGATTCTATTGCTCCCAACAAGAGAAATCTCAGTTTAGCAAGATTTTAATTATAAATAATTGATTTGTTTCAATTGATTGGAGAGTGCCAGTGGGCAGTCTCCAATAAACTGAAGCAAAACAATTTTTCTACAGCTGAGCAAACAGTCAAGCTAATATATGCAGGGTAAAGCCACTATAGTGGCTTTCATCACTTTTCAATAGAGTCATGATAGTGGCTTCTCGCACTCACCAGTTAACTCAGACTTTCTGGTCGTTTCCCCTCCTACCACTTCCCTTTCACTTCCCTAAAAGGGTTCTTGCAGGCAAGGACTGATCAAATTTAAGGCTATTCAAAGCTGTGACTCGACATTTTATAGCATTTTCCAAGGCCTTACAGCAACCAAATTCAAGGATTTTATAGGCCTTACTGCCATGAATGATGATATATGATCACTAGTGTACCCAACGATGGAGGATGTTAATTACCCATATCATCGGCACATTTTTATTTCGCAAAAATTCAAGGATTTTCACGACTCCCTTGACTATTTTCTGGGATTTCAAGTACTTGAACCACTCTTTGTTAATGTAAGGCCATTCCTTGAATCCAAGGCCACATGAGAACCCTGCGTGGTGATGTCAGATGGTAACATTTGCTACTGGAGCCATTATCATAAAAGCAACTATGCCAACTTTACTCTTATTGGAACATAAAGCTATATAGTTATGATTAGGTGCTTCTTCAGCAATTTTATTTTGTGAATATTCAAGGCCTCCTGACACATTTTCCAGAATTTCAAGGCCTTGAATGACTCATAGTCAAATTCAAGGCCATTCCTTGAATCCAAGGCCCCACAGAAACCTTGACTCTACAATCGGTAAGATATAGGCATCGGGTAAGCAAATCCAGGTGGCTCATACAAATGCCAATAACATCTTGTGACACCACCTTTTCAAAAGTCACACAGTTAAAGTGTATATAGCCTGAACGAACGGATGAATGGAAAAGGTATCATTTTTCAATGCTTTGAGTCAAGAAGAGTCTGTAAAGGAATTTTCTTGTTGCAACTACATAATGGCTACTCTAATGTTATCTTATCACTATTTTGTGAACCTCAGTGGGCATGGCCGCATGCAGATAAAAATAATTCCTGAAATATGTGAAAGATTTATCGAGTGAAGTGAACTTTCATATTACGAATGAAACTACTACAAGTACATTGTCATAACAAATAAGCTAGTCAGCATCAATATCTTCAAGTCAAACAAATAAGCTAGTCAGCATCAATATCTTCAAAGTAATTTGTCTCAGCTTCAAATCTATGGGATTGAAAGATTAAATTACTACTGAAACAGGGTTGTTCAGTGATTGTGCCATGTCCATCCAGTTTTTGATCTTCTACAACAGGATTCTATCACACTAAAGCATGCATTTTACCTATTTATTTATTATTAAGGTTTAACGACACTTTAACAGCCAAAGTCATATCGTGTCGGTGACAGTTTTACAGGTGGAGGAAGCCACCAGTACCCAGAGAGAACCACCGAGCAACGATGAGCAGCTGCCAGCTCCCCAACATTGTAACTCCACACTGCAGAACAGGCAGGGTTGGATTGGTTGAAGACATGCGCACCATCGATGTGCAGTACGCCTTGGTATAAGGACACAATGCAGGAGTCTGAATCAATCGCCCAGACGGTCACCCATCCAAGGACTAACCAGGCTCCACTCTGCTTAACTTTGGTAATCTGACGAGAAACGGTTACTGCAACGACATTGCGTCCCTGCATTTTACCTAGCTGCAACATATCCTATACATCTCAATAATTGGGAGTACATATATGAAGGTTGATTATAGTCAAAGCGACATTTTCATAAATGCTTCACACAGGTGCATAAAACAGTGAAGAGAACTACCAAAGGTATACTGGTATCAGCTGATATCCTGTCGCAAAATTATTGGCATTGCTTATTGGTATCAGCTGATATACTGATGCAAAATTATTGGCATTGTTTATAGGTATCAGCTGATATCCTGATGCAAGTTATTAACATTGTTTATAGGTATCAGCTGATATCCTGATGCAAATTATTGGCATTGCTTATTGGTATCAGCTGATATCCTGATGCAAATTATTGGCATTGCTTATTGGTATCAGCTGATATACTGATACAAAATTATTGGCATTGTTTATAGGTATCAGCTGATATCCTGATGCAAATTATTGGCATTGTTTATAGGTATCAACTGATATCTTGATGCAAAATTATTGGCATTGTTTATAGGTATCAGCTGATATCCTGATGCAAATTATTGGCATTGTTTATAGGTATCAGCTGATAACCTGATGAAAAATTATGGGCATTGTTTATTGTTATCAACTGATATCCTGATGCAAAATTATTGACATTGTTTATTGTTATCAACTGATATCCTGATGCAAAATTATTGACATTGTTTGTTATCAACTGATATCCTGATGCAAAATTATTGACATTGTTTATTGTTATCAGTGGATATCCTGATGCAAACTTATGGGCATTGTTTATTGTTATCAACTGATATCCTGATGCAAAATTATTGACATTGTTTATTGTTATCAACTGATATCCTTATGCAAAATTATTGACATTGTTTATTGTTATCAGCGGATATCCTGATGCAAAATTATGGGCATTGTTTATTGTTATCAACTGATATCCTGATGCAAAATTATTGACATTGTTTATAGGTATCAGCTGATATCATGATGCAATATTATTGGCATTGGTGGTTGCCGATAATGTGTGTATTAACCCATCTCTACTAAATACAAAATATCCTGTCCACTGGGTACTGAAAACATTTTTATGAAGAAATTTTCCTCATATTCAATTTTCTTCACCAAAAGGATACTGATAGAAAATATTCAATGAAAAGATCATTTGGCACATTCTGAAGTATTCTAATGGCAAACTGATCATTTATTTTATTCTTGTTTGACTGAGCTCAAGTAGTTTTGTTAACAAGAGGCCCCAGGGGGGCTGAGGGCGCTCACCTGACATGGTAGTCTAAATATCAAACCAGGGACTTAACTTGAATAAGCTGCATACGCCCATCCTAAGAAAAGCATATACCAACTAGATGAAGAGATTGTGCCCACACAATACACAGAATTTTCCTTCTATTTTCAGTTCCTGCACTTTTACGTCCCAAAATTGAGATAAACGCATAAAAAACAGATTTTTTTTATTTATTTTTGTTCAGAAACAAAATATTTTCAGGCTAAATTTTTTTTTTCTTTTCCTTAAAATTGACCAAAACGCATGAAAAATCAAAAAATTAATTTCTGGATTTTTGGTCCAAAATTTTCTTAGTCCCACCTGCACCCCAAATTTTCAGTGTGAAAAAAATATAAAATGTTGTCTTAAAATTGACCGAAACGCATAAAAACAAAAAAAACCTCATTTCTGGATTTTGGTCAAAAATTTCTAAGTCCGGACCGGGACCCCAAATTTTCAGCCTAAATATGAACCCAGGGACTTGAATCTCAACTCCCTAAGCATGCTGCATACCAAATATCAAAAGATTCTTATTGGTAGATCTGAAGAAGAAGATTTTTGAAGAATATTCCTCATACTGCACTAATTTAAACATTTGGGCTCCCATAGAGAGTCCAAATATGGACCCAGGGAATTGGTTTCAATAAACCTGTGAAACAATCTTCCAAAGATTTTATATGTGAAAACTGAAAGCTTTTGGAGCAGTGGTTTGGGAGAAAAGTAGTCTTAAATGTTTTTCCCATTACCCAGTGTTAAAAAATGCTGACTCAGCACTTCTTCAAAGTCCCCAAAAAGTACCCCATGATAAAACCGATAGCAATTTTTTTCGACCATTCCATTCTGTCGGTCCTAAGGAAACTTCACACCAAATAAGAATTCTCAGGGCCGTGTAGTTTTAGAGATATGGGCATTTTATTTTTTTCTATTTTTAGCTCCTGCGGTTCCAATGGGGCGACGAGAAAACATTTTTTGGCATAAATTAAGTACTTATGACCCAATAAGCCCTCATATCAAATTTGGTTCAAATCTGCCTCTCGGTTTGGAAAATAGAAATTTTGGGAGGGGCAAAAATTCTTGCCCCTCCCATTACGACGGCAAATATAGCCCCACAAACTTCTCTTGAACAAATCTGAGTCTACACCTCAAAAGGAAGCTGCACACCTAATATCAAGTCTCTGCTACTGCTGGTTCATGAGAAGAAGATTTTTAAGACTTAGGCACACTTTCTGGGCATGGCCCTACCAGGGGGCGAGGCAACTTGATTTCAACAAAATCAAATTGCGATGTCTTAACAAACTATTATCTCAAATATCCATTAAACTGGTTCAGCGGTTTGGGAGGAGAAGATGCAAACACCATGTTCACGGATGACGGACGTTAAGTGATCTCTATAGCTCTCCTGACTGAAAGTCAGGTGAGCTAAAAATGATATAACTAAATGCTTATAATGGTTCAAATAAGTATAAATGAGAGGAATTTTGTGGCTGCCAGAGTAATTCCTCAAAAAAATTATAAATTTAAAGTAATTTGTATATTTTTTATACTTAGTAATGGCCCAGACTAGCTGGTGCTAACTCAGTTATCAAGGCCAAACACAAATTTTGAACCCCCAATCCCCCAAATTTGCGTGCAAAACCGAAAATTATAAGTCCTATCTGGTCCTCCATACATTTACTCTCTGCGCATGTGCAGCCGTCAGGAAGTGACCAGAATTGGCGCCAACATCATTCTTTGTAGAAGAGAGTACCACATAACAATTCAGCAGGGAGGTAGGAGTGCCCACTCATGGGAGGGCCATCTCCGTCTGGGCCATTGGTAAGTATAAAATATACAAATTACTTTAAATTTATAATATTTTTATACCATAACCCAATGGCCCAGACTAGCTAAATCGTAAAAAGGCGGAGGGCCTAATACTTCAGAATTAGTAGATCAACACAGTTCCAAGCCTGTAATCCAAGGTGAAAGGAAATTAAATTTAACAGGAATTACATGAATGTCTCTCCATACAGTAATAGAGAAGACATATCATAAATGAGGAGCCCAAATCAAGTAATTCCGTATTCTTAGAGCATGAAGACTATGCTAATTTGGTTGTAATGAGTTCCCAATTTTTAAGGCTAGTCCAGACTAAACTCCAAAAATGGGATGGCGTATTTGAGAATGAGAGGATATTCCCCACAAACATACGCCATATATAATAAAACACAAGCTGTATCCAGTATATAATTACAGACAAAACAGCTTCAGTCATAGTTACATACATATCAAACCGGAGGAGAGGTAACTCCCCCCCCCCCCACACACTTTTTTGAAGGAATCTTCTTCAAAAAGAAAGAGGGGAGCACTCTGGAATCAGTAAAAGCAGTACCAAATAACAATATAAATATTCGTCGAACAGGCACCCAGGTATTAATTTTTATTAATAAATTGGTGCTTAATGCCAATTCACAAGCTAAGGCTATAGCTGCGATCCCGGTAATTAATATCGCCTGCTTGTAACATATACCGGAGTCGGCATACGTAGATAGGAGATAGGTCGAAAACCGGTGATATATAACATACACATGTCCAATAGAATCACAATGAACGATCTCTGGAGAGTAAACACACTTCCAAGGTAACCCACAGGCGACTCCATTCAGGTGTACAATAAAATCCAGTAATAACACTCCCCGACATGTACTATCCGATATCTATGAATCTAGAAATGTGCGAATACACATGAGTGTAAGACAAGGTGTATTCGATTGGGTACCGACATAAATAGAAGAAACCTGGATCTAGAAATGGAACAAGCTATGATTAACAGACTAGTCACGGACCGCCCCCGAAATAATTCATTATTTCAAAGGTCCATAACATACAATAATGTGTCTGCCTAATAATACATTTATTATGCGCGCGAGCATTGAAATCCCGCATGTAATCATCTGAATACCAGTTAACTGACTAGACAGCCTCCCAGGTACCAAAAGACTAGCAATTTACTGATGATGAATTAGGTGCTCGTGTAGGACATATAGACGAACCACCACAGGAAACCAACCAACTAACAACTAAAAAGTGGATGTGCCCATGAGCTCGACGAAGAACACGACCGAGCTGCCAATCGAGAAGTCATGAAATGCATGAATGTACAAAAAATCATACAAGACTTACGGGAAAAACACTACGTCTTGCCCGGTAATTGACTCTTAACACATTGGGGGCGGGGGTGGGGGGGGGGGGGGGGTGGGGGCGGAGAATTCAAAGTCATATTGAACCCCCCTCACCCGCATTACTTTAATCAGTCTTGTGTTAGTCATCAAATAATATAGGAACCGTAAGGCTCCCTGACGTCTTACCAACCCCATAATGCCACTAAGGGCAGAGAAGGATGTGAAGAACAAATACTTACCCTGATAAAGAAGGTTCTCTTGTGGAGGAAGCTTCTGGGGAACGTCCCATAACAGACACCTGAGAAGATTGATCCAAAGTTTCTGTGACAACAGAGGTGCTACTAGCAGGATTTCACAATGAGACTGTTTGATCTTTAACAGAATCTGCTGAATCAACGGAGTTGGAGGATACGCATATCCTATCATCCATTCCCATGAGATCAACAGAGCCTCTACTGCGTGCGTTTGATGATCTGGGCATGGCGACACGAACGTCGGTAACTGATTGTTCCGGTGCGTCGCAAACAGATCTATCACGGAGTGATTCCACTGGTAGCAAATCTGCCCGAATACTCGCTTCTTGAGCGTTCACTTTGATGGCAACAGGTGACCTTTCCGAGAGCGAGTCTGCTAGTACGTTCAGATGACCCGGTATATGACGGACAGAAAGCTGAACATGATGTTCATGACGTATAGGAGAATCTTCTTTGTTAGTTCACATAACGGAATTGAATGAGTGCCGCCCTGGTTCCTGATGCACGCTACTACTGTCGAGTTGTCCAACAAAATCTGAACATGAACATCAGCTATTATGTGAATCCAATGTTGTAGCGCTAGCCCTATTGACATCATTTCTTGATGTTTATGTGTTTCTCCTGGAACCGTGGGTCCCAAAGACCCTGCCACTTCAAGTCTGCAGGACTTAGGGTCGTGCCAAAACTCGTTTGACTCTCATCCGTCATAATTGTGAAAGCCGAATGTAGACAAAAGCGAGCATAACAACTGACTAATTTCACTCTGGGTAACGGCAGACGAACCAGATTGTTGTGAGTCTCGAAGCTCAATTCCAAGTGAGTGAATGACTTGGACGGAGCTAGATCCGACTTTTTCTCGTTTACGATGAAACCGAGACGTCGGAGTAATAGAAGCAGATTCTGAACATCATTCTGAAGAATAATTCTGTTGCTGTATCTCAGCGTCACGTCTGATTAACTCCAGATTAGCCACTGTTAGGGCGGAGTTATATGTGGTATACATAATTGCCCTGGAAAGAACTCTAAGACAGGTACGAACGTCCTCAAATTCCTTTCCGTTGAGACATTGTGCCATAGCTCTTGTAAGGTGATCTGCGTAAGACATAGCGTCCAAATTCGCTCTATTTGAAGAAATTGCCGTCTCAATTGTGTCTGAGCGAATAGTGAATGATGCAGGTAAGGATACCTCTAGATCCCAGGCCTGCACATCCAAACGCAGAGGAACTCTCTGAACATCTTCCCCGACCGTTTTAAATGAACGTGGTCCAAGAAACAGTATGTTTATGGAAGATGAAGGTAAGAAATCGCCTTACTTCCTTACACTCGAGAGGTTAAATACGGCGTCGTCTATATGGCTGAAGGCCTGCGACACCTGCCTAGACTGAACCGGAAAAGAAAGGATTTCCTCCTTTGTCCAGATAAAGTCTGCGTCCAACGATGCCAGCGGTTTCTCTCTTGTTGTCGCAGCATTCCGATTCGGCGGAACAAATTCAGGGTAGTATTGATGGCTGAAATCCATCGCAACCCTGTGCTATTCCGAAAGGGAAGGGTAATCCTCTTCCTTACACCTTTTACCATCCTAGAGAATCAGTTGTGAGTCTTGGTCCAGATGACTGGACCAACCCAGCACCATCCGACAGCTCGGTGTATCGGAGATGTATCTCTTCTCCGAACGTCCCGATGATTGAGGCCTCATCTCCCTAGCTACCGGATGTTCCAACTTCATGGGCGAAGAGTGGTTCCTTCTTTGTGCAGCAAACCGGATGTCCGAAGTCGGGTAGCTAGGATGCAGTGGTGTGTGCTTACATAACGTAGCGGAGGAAGCTGTGACTGAAGCCGACCCCGGCGGAAGACTAGATGGAGCATCCCTAGCGGCGGGCAGACATATGCTCTGTCTTGTGCAAGTTTCCAACCAGAAAACTTCATTTCGGCTTGTGAAACGTAGCGGAGGAAGCCGTGACTGAAGCCGACCCCGGCTGCAGACTAAACAGAGCATCCCGAGTGGAGGGCGGACATATGCTCCCGCTTGTGCAAGTTTCTCATAACAACATCTGGCCCCAGATGTTGCTAGGTTAGAGAGGGGCCTCTCCCGCTTGCAGTCTATTAGACCATTGCCCAGTACAAGAACTTGCTGACTTCCTCCCTATTTCCGTCGTCACTGGATGAGCTATTTATATTTAAGTGCTCGCTCTTCCCACATCTACACTTCCTTCGACCGCAACGGTCTTACCACGTGTCACGGCACCCACGGATGGAGTACCGCTTCACCGGTCGAGCTAGCTGCTTACAAGAGACTGAAACCCTTAACAAAAGGCCCAAACTCCTGCAATAATGAGCACTGCAGCTCGCTCTATATGCTCCATGAAGCGCGACGGCGGTAGCACACTGGGATGGGTGTCAGAATATCATCACGATATTGATGTTCCTCTGAAATAGAAACTGGCAAAATGAATTATAACGCAGTGAGAGGCTTGGCCTCAGAATCTCACCGCCAACAACGTACCGTGAGACCCGACTCGAACATCAGTCATCCCAGTGAACACAAGAATGAAAAGAGTCTGCAGGAGTGCATCGACTAAAGTCGATATCAGTCCTCCAAACTCCACCACTAAATATATATATAATTAAGATACATGAAAAATAGCAATCAAAATTAAATTCAAAATATTTTTAGGAAACAAAATTTTTTGAAAAAACGCCTAAGTTAGAGGGAACATTAAGAGCCCAAAGGCATCCTGATAGAGCCTAAGTGTGGACAAAATTCAATTTTTTTTAGCTACACTGCCAGAACAAGAGCAACGCTAACGCGTGTGCTGATGCCCCCGAAAGTAGCAAAGTTGGACTTGCATGTAAATAAATAACTTCTGAATGTTTGAAGAGAATTGGTTCATCCAAACAACTTTGAATGAACGGAATTAAAAAACACTAGGATTCTTGTGTCATCCATATTTATATGAATATATCGATATGTAAAATGACATGCAAACCTGCCCTACAAACACTGGGCAGTACAGACTGTAAAAATTGGGATAGTAGACTAAAAAATTGAGCCCTCGAAATTGATAATATTTTACTACGGCACCGTTTTGCCGTAGTAAAATTCCAATGCTACAGCAGTTACTACGGCATTTATTCTGGCACTATCTACCCTGTTACAGGGGTCAAAATAACGCTTGTCTACTTGTCGCCGACAAGTAATTTCTACCAGCGACAACCAAAAATTAAATTCACTTGTCCTGGGCGACAAGTGTATTTTTGCCATGACTTTTATGTTGTTGAAATCATTCCTAAACATACCAGTTCCGATTGCAGAAAAAAATCCGATTGGTCATCACATTTAACAATAATTACATTCCACATCCATTTTGTTTGTGGGGGAAACTCGTTTCTATTTTAAACCAAACTTGTCATAGATATTGAGGGAGATTCTGTGCATACTCGTCATCATCTAGTGTTTTCTGTGGAAAACTTGTTTCCATTTTTAACTAAATTTATACGTCATTGGTATTGACTGAAAATTAATGTGTACACGTCATGCGATGCCGGGGTAACTACACAACAGTTGAAAGACAATGTGTTCAGCATTATCTGCAAAGAGTTTAGTCCTGGGTAAATTTGTAACGAAAAACCTATAAATAACCTGCCAGGGACAGCTGCACGTCCCTGGGCTATGCAAGAGAGCATGCAGCGTGGCTGCATCACTGACAAAGCATTTCAATTTTTCCTCTTAATGAGCAAATCAAGGGTGATAACTGAGTGTGGCATTCGAAGCAACAACGAGAAGCGTCTTTAAGAAAAGCAATTTCTAATTACTGAAAGAAAACTTCACGCGGCGTTTGCGTTCAAAACTGCTTTTCTTTCTTTTATTTTTTTTGCCGTAGCTGTTACTAAACAATGTCTTATGACTTCGGCGATTTTTAATTTTTTCTTGGCTCGCATTTTTTTCTGTACTACGGCAAATATATGCCGCTGCAAAATCAATTTTCTGCGGCATTTTGCTACGCCATTTCCAAATGCTGTAGTGAATTTCGAGGGCGGTATTTATATGGTTATATTGATATGTAGTAGGTTAAAATGGCATGCAACCTCCCAACGAAGTACTGGGCAGCACAAAAATAGTGGTCTAAAATAAATTGGACAGCACTTCCCCCATAGGCACTGGCCAGTAAGAATAAAGTTGAAATTGGCATCCATATTTGTATGGTTATACTGATATGCAGTTTAAAATGACATGCAACCTACTCTGCAAGCACGGGACAGTACAGAAATAGTGGACTAAAAAAATCGGGCAGCACTTCCCCTATAGGCACTGGTCAGTAAGAATAAAGCTGAAATAGGGAAATTTTTGATTTTTTAATTGAAAAAAAAAAGAGGCATAACTCTTGCAAGAATGGTTGGAGTGAACCTCCCAATCGAACTTGACCTGTATTTGGACATTAGTAATAAGCAAATAAAATTTGAAATCGATTGGTGTGGTGATACAATTTTAAATGGTCTAGAACCAAAATCACTATAATTCTGGTGTCATCCATATTTATATGGATATATTGATATGTAGAGGTTAAAATGTCATGCAACCTCCCCTGCAAGCACTGGGCCACAGAAAAACAATGAACTAAAAATGCCACTCAGGATCACTGATCCAATGTCGAGTTGTGACAACAGAAAAGGTGGGTTTGATCATTATGAAGTTATTGTCTGCAAATGAATTATTGAGTGTGTGCTGGGTCTGTGACCTTTACATTTGACGTACTGTTGCGATTTACTATGTTCAAGGTCACGTTGACCTTGACCTTTGACGTAGCGAGTCCAAAATCAATAGGGTTCTTCCCCTCACCAAGGCCAATCTACCTATGAAGTTTCATGAATGTGAGTTGAACCATTATCAAGTTATCATCTGGAAACCAATTGTTTACGCCCGCCCGCCCGCCATTCACCAAACTATACGTCGAGTTTGACTTCGTCACAACTCGACTAAAAATAAAATTGGGCAGCACTTTGCAGTATAGGCTATGGTACAATTTACCTTAGTCAGAAACAGAGGCCAAAAACAAACAGGGGCCATAACACCACCAATCATGAATGGACGAAATGCTAGGTATGAGGGGCATCCAGTCCCCCAAGCTGCCCTATCACTGTACCAAAGAACATTAAAATCTGACAACTGATGCTTGAGTTATAATACAAATTGTTCGTACGGACGGACGTACAGAAGTACAGATGGATGGAGACCTCAACTATATACCCCCGAAAAACATTTTTGGGGGGCATAATAATAAACCATGTATCCTACAGTAATTCTATAGTAATAGAATATAAACAAGAGGCACAAGGAGCTTTAATCGCTCACCGGCCAAAGTGGTTCAAAGAAGTATTTGGGGTCAAATTCAGTTAGACATGGTTCATCAACACTACAAAGGAATGAAGTCATGAGAGACAAATTTTATGGAACTAGGGACATGGCTTGAACAAACTTGAATCTTAACCCCCTAAGGATGCTGCATACCAAATATCAAAAGCATTCATCTGCTGGATCTGAAGAAGAAGATTTTTAAAGAAAATTCCTCATTTTGAACTAAGTTATCATTCAGGCTCCCACAGTGAGCCCAAATAGGAACCCAGGGACTTGGCTTTAACAAACTTGAATCTCACACACCTAAGGATGCTACACACCACATATCAAAACATTCCGACTGCTGGATCTGAAGAAGAAGATTTTTTAAGACAATTCCTCATTTTGAACTAAGTTACAATTCAAGCTTCCACAGTGAGCCCAAATATGGACCTAGGGACATGGCTTGAACAAGCTTGAATCTCACCCCACTAAGGATGCTGCATACCAAATATCAAAACATTCCGACTGCTGGATCTGAAGAAGAAGATTTTTAAAGAAAAATCCTCATTTTGAACTAAGTTATAATTCGGGCTACCACAGTGAGTCCAGATATGAACCCAGGGACTTTTCTTGAACAAACTTGAATCTCACCACCCTAAGAATGCTGCATACCCAATATCAAAAGATTCTGCCTGCTGGAGCTTGAGAAGATTTTTAAAGAAATTTGCCTGAAATGCACTAAGTTCAAATTTGGGCTCCTATACTGAGCCCAAATATGAACCCAGGGGGCCGATTTGAACAAACTTGAATCAGATCCACCCCACAATGTTGCATACCAAATATCAAAAGATTCTGCCTGCTGGATCTGGAAAAGAAGATTTTTAAAGAAATTTGCCCGAAATGCACTAAGTTCGAATTCAGGCTTCTATACTGAGCCCAAATGTGGTTACAGGGGACCGATTCGAACAAATTTGAATCAGATACACCCCACAATGTTGCATACCAAATATCAAAAGATTCTACCTGCTGGATCTGAAGAAGAAGATTTTTTAAGAAATTTGCCTGAAATGCACTAAGTTCAGATTCGGGCTTCTATAGTGAACCCAAATATGAATCCAGGGGGTCGATTTGAACAAACTTGAATCAGATCCACCCATAATGCTGTATACCAAATATCAAATGATTCTGCCCACTTGTGCGGGAGAAGAAGATTTTTTAGTAATTTCTCTAATATACATAGGGTGCTATCAGCGTTATGCCCCCTATGGAGCCCCAAGTGGGCATGTCCATTTCATTTGAACAAACTTGAATTGACATATGATAATGAACATCCATACCAAGTTTCGAGCAAATCGACCTAGTGGTTTCAGAGGAGAAGTCGTTTGAAAAATGTTCACGACGCCGGACGGACGACGCCGGACGTCAAGTGATAAGTTTAGCTCCCTTCGGTGAGCTAAAAACTACCTACATATGAGGACGTTGTCAATGTAAACAAGACATCAACCACCCAAAAAGGCCCAAAGTCAGAACCAATTTAAATGCTACCAGACGCAAAGCTAGATCTTCATACGAAGAAAAAACGATACATCGGATAAAAGATGCAAGACTAAACGACCTAACATCCCTAGGGTGAGGAAAAAATGCCGATAGGATCACCGTTCCAATGTCGAGGTGTGACAGCACAAAAGTGGGTTTAATCATTATCAACTTATCGTCCGGAAACCAATTGTTTACAATTTACTATGTGAAGGGTCACGGTGACCTCGACCTTTGACCTAGTGATTCCGAAATAAATAGGGCTCTTTCTTGCACCAATGCCAACCTACCTATGAAGTTTCATGAACATAGGTGGAACCATTGTCAAATTATCATCTGGGAACCAACTGTTTACGATTTATGTTCAAGGTCACTGTGATCTTGGTCTTTGACCTAGTGAGTCCAAAATAAATAGGGTTCTAACACTCACCTAGGCCAACCTACCTATGAAGTTTCATGAATGAGGGTCGAAATATTATCAAGTTATCATCTGGAAACCAATTGTCTACAATTTACTATGTTGAAGGTCACTGTGACCTTGACCTTTCACCTAGCAAGTCCAAAATACATAGGGTTCTTCCTCTCACTGATGCCAACCTAACTATGAAGTTTCATGAACATGGATCAAACCATTATCAAGTTATCATCTGGAAACCAATTGTTTTGATTTACTATCAGGGTTCGTACAGATTTTGCAAACTGAAATTCAAGCACATATAAGCACTTTTCAAGGGCTATGTCATTCATTTTCAAGGACTGTTTTTCCATTCTAAGAAACCGACTGTGACATGTTTTTTAATAACTGCTCTCACCACAGTTCACATTTCAAGAATGAGTGTGTGTCAGGTAATAATCAAGTTCATTTTTATCCTTTTGGTTAATTTTCGGTACTTGTTGCCAAGTGTTGGGCTGGTGGTGGTAATTTGACATTCTCACCTCGATTGTACACTTCATGATTTATTATCAAATACCTGTTATTTTCATACCAGTCAAAGTGAATCATTGATATATTATCGCTTCCAGAAACTATCCTTTTGTGTACTGCCCCAAAATAAACTACACACACTAACATCATGAAATGAAACGAAGTAGACAGTGAAGCAGGTATTGTCGAGTTGAATAAAAACAGTTTGCACTGGTTTGCACCACTCATTTCAGTTGAATGATTTCCATAGTATAGCAGCATGTGTGTGCAGTAAGCCAATGATAGTATGAAAATACATCACATCCAAAATAAATAGGGTTCTTTTTCTCACGAAGGCCAACCTACATATGAAGTTTCATGAATGTGGGTTGAACCGTAGTCAAGTTATCATCCGGAAACCAATTGTTTACAATTTACTATATTCAAGGTCACTGTGACCTTGACCTTTGACCAAGCAAGTCCAAAATTAATAGGGTTCTTCCTCTCACTGATACCAACCTACCTATGAAGTTTCATGAACATGGGTTGAACCATTATCAAATTATCATCCGGAAACCAATTGTTTACGCCCGCCCGTCCGCCATTCATCAAACTATAAGTTGAATTTGACTTCGTCACAACTCGACTAAAAACAGAATAATATTCTGTAATACATGTTAAACTCCCAAGAAATTTAATAAAAAATTTCAATAAAAAATAGCCAAAAAGCTTAGGAGTTTAACAGGAAGGGTTCATGGAAGGATAGGGAATGAATACTTAACAAACAGTGGAATAATCATTAACAAAAATTATGACGTCAGGCGTATGTCCCGAAATTGGGAAACATAAAATAATTAAAGTTATAGCCCTGAACATCTAAAACCACCGTTGAATACTTCCATCATCCAATAACAGCCTTGGATCCACAAATTCTTGCACTGATTTGTGTCTGGCATCCTCAAAAAAGGAGATTTTAAAGCACAGATGTCAGTTCATAGTTGCTGACTTTAGGGCCAAACAAAGAATGAAGTTTGCGCCAATTCCGGTCACTTCCTGACGGCTGCGCATGTGCAGAGTAAATGTATGGAGGACCAGATAGGACTTTTAATTTTCGGTGAAATTTTGGGGATTGGGGGGGTTCAAAATTTGTGTTTGGCCCTTGATAACTTTGAGTTAGCACCAGCTAGTATGGGCCATTGGGTTATAGTATAAAAATATTTTAAGGATATTTTATTCAATTTAACAGGAGTTTACTTTTTAACCTGGGGGCAATAAAATTGCCAAATTTGAACTGAAGATATAGTAAAGGTTTAGGGTTTGTTATTTAAAATTAACAGGGTTAGGCCTAAAAAAGTTAAAAATCTGTCCCGCATGGTCCATTTGGCTATCGCATGCTCTCTCTTTATAACCATTGTAAACTTTAAATAAAAATGTAAATGGTTTATGTCACAAGTTAATATAAAATTGATAAATTTATCCCTTGAGTGCAACAAGTGCATGCTTTAGCATTGCAAAGCCTTCTTGCACTAAAGGGATGAAATACACCACCACCCATGCTATTCTGTATATTATCAGACAAAACATGGAAGTGTCAATGACACTGCAGCTCAACTTGTCCAAGAAGGGACTGAACTAAATAGAAAGATCCAGTAATGCAAAGTCATTCAATCAAGTTTCTACAGAAAAGACATCACACCAAAGCTACATATGAAATTTGAAAAAGACTGGGTGAGAGATGCGGCCTGTAGGGTGTGTTAATGCGACTGTTGACAATTTATATGCCAAATCCAAGATAGCCACTGACAGCCATTTTTTTAAATAAAAATTCAGAAAAATTTGAAAGCTTCCATCTAGACATCACACCAAAGGTACATATGAAATTTCGAATAAGATGGGGTGAGGGTTGCAGCCTGTAGGGTGTGTTAATGGGACTGTTGACAATTTAGATGCCAAATTCAAGATGGCTGATGGTGGCCATATTTTTAAACGAAAGTCAGACAAATTTGATAGCTCCCATCTAGACATCACACCAAAGAAACATATGAAATTTGAAAAACAGCTATGTTTTTCAACGAAATTCAAAAGGATTCGATAGCTCCCATCTAGACATTGACCCAATGCCACATATGAAATTTGGAACTGATCGTGTAAGAACTGCAGCCTGTACGGTGTGCTAAAGGAATTGTTGGACAATTTATATCCAAATCCAAGAAGGCTGCTGGCGGACATGTTTTTCAACAAATTTCAGAAAAATCTGATAGCTCCCATCTTGTGCTAACAGAATTGTTGACAATTTATATGTCAGATCTAAGATGGCCACTAGCGGCCAGGTTTTTCAATGAAATTCGGAAAAATTTGATGATAGCTCCCATCTAGACATTGCCCCAAAGCTACATATGAAATTTGGGACTGATCAGGTGAGAGGTACGGCCTGTAGAGTGTGCTGAAGGAATTGTGGATGGACATACGTATGGATGTACGACAGATCACAACCCATTCCAAAAGCTCATATGTGACGTCAAGTTGAGCTAATAAAAAACCCAAAGAAAATGAATTTTTGATGGCAAAGAAATAATTGCAAAAATAAACGAAAGTGTCAATGACACTGCAGCTCAACTTGTCCAAGAAGATATTGAACTAAATAGAAAGATCCAGTAATTCCATGCCACTCATTCAAGTTTCTACAGAAAAGACATCACACCAAAGCTACAAATGAAATCTGAAAAAACTCGGGTGAGGGATGGGGCCTGCTGAGTGTTCTAATGGAATTGTTGACAATTTATATGTCAAACCCAAGATGGCCGGTGGTGGCTGTCTTTTTCAACGGAATGCAGAAAAATTTGATAACTCCCATGTGGACATCATACCAAAATTACATATAAAATTTGAAAAAGATCGGATGAGAGGTGTGGCCTGTAGGGTCTGCCAATGGAATTGCTGCCAATTGCTGACAATTTATAAGCCACATCCAAGAGGGCCACTGCCAGCCATATTTTTCAACAAAATTCAGAAACATTTGATAGCTCCCATCCAGACATCACATCAAAACTCCATATGAAATTTGAAAAAGATTGGGTGAGGGATGCAGCCAGCAATGTGTGCTCATGGCATTGTTGACAATTCAAATGCTAATCCAAGATGGCTGCTGGCAGCCTAATTTTTTACGAAATTAAGAAAAATTTGATAGCTCCCATCTAGACATCACACCAAAGCTATATATGAAATTCAAAAAAGATCAGATGAGAGATGCAACCTATAGGGTGTGCTAATGGAATTGTTGAAATTTTATATCCGAAGACAAGATGGCTGCTGGCGGCCATGTTTTTCAACAAAATTCAGAAATATGCGATAGCAACCATCTAGACATCAAACCAAAGCTACGTAAGAATTTTGAAAAAGATTGGATGAGAGATGCAGCCTGTAGGGTGTGCTAATAGAATTGTTGACAATTTATATGCCAAATCTAAGATGGGCACTGGTGGCCATGTTTTTCAATGAAATTTGGAAAAATTTGGTAGCTCCCATCTAGACATTGCCCCAAAGCCACATATGAAATTTGGGACTGATCGGGTGAGAGCCATGGCCTGTAGGGTGTGCTAAAGGAATTGTTGGACAATTTATATCCAAATCCAAGATGGCTGCTAGCAGCCATATTTTTCTACGAAATTCAGAAAAATTCAACAGCTCCCATCTAGACATCACACCAAAGCTACATATGAAATTTGAAAAAGACTGAGTGAGAGATGCGGCCTGTAAGGTGTGCTAATGGAATTGTTAACAATTTATATGCCAAACCTAGGATGGCCACTGGCGGCCATGTTTTTTGATGAAATACGGAAAAAAAATACCTCCCATCTAGTCATTGTCACAAAGCTATGTATGAAATTTGGGACAGATCAGGTGAGAGTTGCGACCTGTAGGGTGTGTTAAAGGAACTGTTGAACAATATATATCCAAATCCAAGATGGTCTCTGATGATCAAGGGCTACGCAAAATTTGGGCCATTGGCCTCAACCCTTACACATGTTCAAAGTAACCTTAAAGGTTTTGTGGGACAGAAAAACTTTCTAACAGAAAAACATTCCTTGTGCATATCCCTTCACCCATGTGGGTCTATCAACATAACAAAGGCGATACAAATCTGACGGAGACATTGAAATTACAATCCAAAATGTTTGCACGGACAGACACACAGTCAGTCTCCACTAGATACCCCCAAATCCTCCTTCAGACATCAGGGGGGCAAAATAATAACATGTATATTCTAAATAGAATGCATGACCCAAGTTTCATACCTGTTCATCAGCTGGTTCTTTCATACCAATTTTACGCAACATGGACAAGAAAACATCATCTTCCATTGCAGTTTCATTTTCTTCGGTTAAAGGTACAATAGGAACTGCAACAGGCTCATCTGTAATTGGAAGTTTGAGGATGTATTAGGAAATATACCTCAATTCAATTGTCGGCAATGTTCCTTTTTTCAACTTGAGAGTTTTCAAAGAGTTCAAAGAGGTCTACAGGAATCCTGGTTACCCAATACCTTTTCAGGGCAAGAGCATGCACAATCAAGACTTCAAACCTGTGCTGTTCACAAAAGGAGGTTATCTTACAAGCCTCATTACACTTCTTTTGGTAATGTCTTACAAGGTTATCCCATCGTCCAGTAGGATTCTTACACAACTAAAAGAAAACAAATTCAGAACTTTGAAGAATTTTCAAGGACCATTGCCTCAAATTATGTAATACTTTATTAAACTCCTTGCATGCTGCTGTTCCGGCAGAGAACAGGATTTTGCATAGCACTGAAACAGGAATAATTTGGGCATATTTAACCAAACTTTTCCCCTGTAAATTGAATGGACTTTTTCACCAAAAGATTTCTCAAGTTAAATTTTGATGAATTTTTCATACAAAAAATCTTGGAAATTATCTGGGGTTAGAAGCTGGGCACCAAAAATTTGCAAGACATGACGTGGGAGTGGGTGGGTCTCTTGAGCATGTCAAAAATGTGCATTTTCAACTTGTGCAATTTTAAAAAAATATATCAATATATCCGCTAATATATACCATCATTTGCGTTTCAAACCTTAAAGATGATGTTGTACTCTTAACATAAATACAACATCAGGAGGCTTTATATGTGAGAATATTGGGCTTAATCTGGGAAAATGTCACACGTTAGTAGGGGGTGGGTGTCTTGTTCGAAATGTAGAAAATGTGCAGACAATATTTTGGGAAAATTCTCTCTGATGCACTAAATTCAACCCAAGTTATTTATTTATTAATTGATTGATTTATTTATTGGTGTTTAACGACACTTTAACAACCAGGGTCATATTGTGTCGGTCACAGGTTTACAGGTGGAGGAAGCCAGAGTACCCAGAGAGAACCACTGAGCAACGATGAGCAGCTGTCAGCTCTTCAACATCATAACCCACGACTGTACTACACATTGCACAGCGGTACTGCGTACTACACAGCACAGACAGGGTTAGATTGGCTGAAGACATGTGCACCTCGGCGTGCAGTACGTCTCAGCACACAGCATCATCGTGCCCCCACGTGGGCAATTGGGGTAAGTTTATTTTGGATTTTAATGGGAGAGTGGGGGTGGGTGTCTGAGAACGGTAGTAGAAAATGTGCAGGTAGTGGGTGTAAAAAGAAGCCGAATAAAAAATAGGACGTCACGTCTTGCAAATTTTTAGTGCCCCCCCCCCCCCCCCCCCCCTGTACCATGAATTTCAAGCTGTTCATTCCAAGACATCAAACCAATCACACTTCACTTTACAAGAAATGGTACGTAAACAAGATACTTCGACAACCTTCAAAGGCCAGTAATAATTCACTCATGCATTCCTTTTCATCTCAAAATTGAACAAAATGCACAGAAAAAAACTATTTTTTTTTCTTCGAATTTTGGTCAAAAATTTCCAAGTCTGCTGAACCGGACCCAAAATTTTTAGGCTAAATTTTTTTTTTTTTTTTTTTTCGTCTCAAAATTGAACAAAACGCATAAAAAATAATAAATAAATTCCGAATTTTGGTCCAATATTTCGCAGTCGGAACCAGACCCAAAATTTTTAGGCTAAAACTTTTGGGGGCTTTTTTCGTCTCAAAATTGAACAAAAAGCATAAAAAATCAATTTATTTTTTTTCAACTCATCAATATTGCTCTTCGTCAAGCTTTCGGCCTCTTGTAGAAGGCCAATAGAAGAGCAATATTGATGAGTTGTTTTACGAGACTGTCCCTATACATTGGACAATTTAATAATGTGTTATTTTTTTTCCCCGCGAATTTTGGGCAAAAATTTCTAAGTCCGAACCAGACCCAACATTTTCAACCCAGGGACCCGATTTGAACAAACTTGAATCTGAACCCTCCTCGAGATGATGTATACCAAATGTTAAAGGGTTCTGACGGGTGGATCTGAAGAAGAAGATTTTAAAAGAAATTTTCTCATATTGCACTAAGTTAAAATTTGGTCTCCTATAGGGAACCCAAATATTAACCAAGAAACTTGATTTGAACAAACTTAAATCTGCCCCACCCCCCCCCCCCCCCCACCCCCCTAGAGATGATGTATACCAAATATGAGAGGATTCTGACTGGTGAATCTGAAGAAGATTTTTAAAGAATATTCCACAAATTGCACAGAGTTAAAATTTGTGCTCCCATAGGAAGCCCAAATATTAACTCAGTGACTCGATTTGAACAAACTTGAAACTGACACCCTATAGATGTTGTATACCAAACATGAAAGATTTTCGGAGAAATTTCCTCAAATTGCACCAAGTTAAACTTTGGGCTCAAATAGAGAGCCCAAATACTAACTCAGGGATCTGATTTGAACAAACTTTAATCTGACCCCCCTAGAGATGTTGTATATCAAATATGAAAGCATTCTGACTGGTGGATCTGAAGAAGAAGATTTTTAAAGAAATTTCCAGATATTTCACTAAGTTAAAATTTGGGCTCGAACAGGGAGCCCAATTATTAACCCAGGGACTCGATTAGAACAAACTTGAATCTGACCCCCTTAGAGATGTTGTATAACAAATATGAAAAGATTCTGACTGGTGGATCTGAAAAAGTTTTTTTGAATTTTTGATTCAAAAAATTTATGGGTATTTGTACAAATTTGAATTGACATTTGGTTCAATTTGGTCCTGTAGTTTGTGAGAAGTCGATAATGTAAAGTTCACAACGGACGACGACGGAGACAAGTGATAAGTTAAGCTCCCTTCAGAGAGTTAAAAAAAAGAGCACATTTTATTGTCAACCAAATTAGCGAGGGGAACCTGTGTTACTATTTTGTCCCCCGAGTTCCAATGTGTTCTATGTCTCTACTGGCACAAAGAACACATTGGAACTCAAGGGACGATATTTAGCTGTCACTAGGGATTGAAATTGTAATTGCATTTTCTGCATGGTTTATTGTTGCTGTAAATGGGGATTACATAGAACAGGCGTGTAATCAATTTGATTATTGCCGCGAAAAGTTTATTTGAAAAGTTAAAAAATTTATAGTAATTTATATATTTTTTATACTTACCAATGACCCAGACTTAGCTGGTGCTAACTCTAACAAAACCAGGGCCAAACACAAATTTTGCCCCCCAATCCCCAAAATTTGCATCCAAAACAAAAAGAAATCATGTCCTAAAGGACCTCCATACTACGCCTCTACTGCGCATGCGCAGTGACGCAGACGTCCCGAAATTGGCGCCAATTATCATTCTTACTGGCAGTGCCTGGTCAGCGCTATGTACTCAGCGGGGAGGCAAGAGTTCCCAACTCCAGGGAGGGCCATCCCCGTCTGGGTCATTGGTAAGTATAAAAAATATATAAATTACTATAAATTTTTTAACATTTTTATACTGTACCAATGACCCAGACTTAGCTGAATAGTAAACAGGCTGGAGGGCCTAGGACATAGAGGAAAATCCAATAAGCTCAACTATATAGTAAAGAGGTAACCCCTTAAGGAGAAAAGGAGTATTAGGCTTTACATGTATCTTTCTTATTTAATATTAAATTAGAAAGATACACTACCCTTAATAATTGAGCACAATAACATTCATGTTCTCTATTAACATCCAGTATAACCCTTATACTAATTATTTTTAAAGCAAGCCAATAAATAAAGTAGTCCAGAGAATTGAGACTCTTTATAGTCATTTAAAAGTGTCCGAGTATTGTATATTAAAGCCCGTTTGACACTTGACATATACAAATGCTTCACACCGAGCTACACTTTAAAAATAAGACATGAATGAATTTAAACATTAATATTACACTTTAAAACCATCCCGGAAGCGACTCAGAAATACTGACTTGGAGGAGGCATTCCCTTGCTTTTCACTATAAAGCAGGTGACCTAAGGGAACACCCCCCCCCCCCCCCCCCCTTCCCCTGGGTCAAATAGCCCAGAGCGAAGAGGGCAGCCGGACGGAGTCACTGCCGGAACAGAAAGCCTGCATAACTATAGTTGCAACTGTTTAGTGGACGACATTCTGAGCAACAGATAACGGACCTAAACAATGCAGGTCTCCAGAAATGGACTCAATATTTCTGAGATAAAAATTCGTAAATGTGGATGGCTGAGACCAATAAGCAGCCTTCATTAAATCTGTAATAGCAACACTATTAGCATAAGCCCAGGAAGTAGAAAGAGCTCTTACTTCATGAGCAGAAATCTTAAGCACAGACTGCTGAGAAGAAGATAAATCTTCATAAGCAGTACGGATAGTTAACTGAATCCATCTAGCAATAGAATGGACTGAAATATCCTTTCTATTAGGCATCAAAGACAGAAAGAAACGTTTCCGTCCCTTTCTGATAAACTGAGATCTCTGTTTATAGATACGTAATGCTCTAACAGGACAGAGTAAAGGCCTACGCCCGTCTGAAGACGGAAGAGCCTTAATAACAATAGGTTCCGGATATTTATTAGGAGCCTGATTCTTAGCTAAAAAACCCACGTTAGTAGTGAAGGTGATAGTATTCCCAACACTACGATAATGAGAATCATCCACCGATAGTACATGAAGCTCACTGACTCTTCTAGCAGAAGAGAAAGCTAAGAGAAAAGCTGTCTTATAAGATAAGAATTTGAAATCTACTGTCCCAAGAGGTTCAAATGGCTTTTCCTTCAATTTAAGAAGAACCCAAGCTAAATTCCACTTAAGAATTAATCTAAGAGTTCTGGGTCTATTTATCGAAAAGTTTCTAACCAACTTCGATAAAGAGACATTAGATCCAATTTGTAAACTATCATGATGTGCATAGGTATCAGATAACATAGATCTATAACCCTTTATAGTAACAGGCTGCAGTTTGATTTCGTCAAACAAGTATACTAGAAAGTTTGCAATGTCTGGTATAGAGGGATCGAATATATCTACAGAATGATCCCTACACCAACGACGAAAAACCTTCCACTTAGCCGCATAGTTTAGCGAAGAGGAGGTCCTCCTACAGTTAGAAATCGCGTCCACTGCTCGTCCTGTAAAGTGCTTGCCATGCAGAAGGACCGTACAACGGAAAAACGTGAAGGTTGAGACCTTGCGGGTTGTGATGGAGTTGGCGCACTTTCCCCTGCGAAAGAAGATCCTCCCGTGGAGGAAGCTTCCGCGGTAGGTCCCACAACAGACACCTGAGTAGATTTATCCACAGTCTCTGTGGCGACAGAGATGCTACCAACAGAATCTTGCATTGAGATTGTTTTATCTTTAGCAATACTTGTTGAATTAACGGCGCTGGAGGATACGCATATCCTATCATTCCGTCCCAAGGGATCGACAGAGCGTCTACTGCAAATGCTCTTGGATCCGGACACGGAGACACATACGTCTGCAACTGATTGTTGAGATGTGTCGCAAATAAGTCTATCATTGGCCGTTCCCATTGGTAGCAAATCTGATTGAATACTTGTTTGTTGAGAGTCCACTCCGACGGCAACAAGCGACCCTTTCGTGAAAGGGAGTCTGCTAGCACAGTCAGACGACCCGGTATGTGACGGACCGAAAGAAGAACGTGATGTTCTAACGCAAACAGAAGGATTCTTTCCGTTAGATTGAACAACGGAACTGAATGAGTGCCTCCCTGATTCCGTATATACGCCACTACTGTCGTATTGTCGGATAGGATTTGGACATGAGCATCGTGAATAATGTCCATCCAGTGACGTAACGCAAGCCAAATTGACATCATTTCCTTGATGTTTATGTGCTTGCACAGGAATTGCGGATCCCAAAGACCCTGGCATCTCGAATCCGTTGGGATTAATGATGCACCCCAACCTGTTTGACTGACATCCGTCATAACGGTAAAACTCGGATCCGGCAACTGCAGCGGAACTCCCTGAGTTAACCACTGAATGTTTGCCCAAGTCTGAATCTCTTGTTTCACTTGATCTGACAAGAGAACGTCTACATCGAGCAAATGAATTTTCACACTCCAATTCTGAGTCAGGAAAATTTGAAGAGGACGTGTGCGTAACCGCCCCATCGGAATGAGATCCGCGGCGGCTCCGCACAGACCTATCAGTCTCATAAATTCTCTCGCCGTGACTTTGTCTGCGTGCAGACAATAGCGAGCGTAACAACTGACTAATTTCGCTCTGGTTAACGGCAGACGAACGAGATTGTTGTGCGTCTCGAAGCTCATTCCCAGATGAGTGAATGACTTGGACGGCACCAGATCCGACTTCTCCTCGTTTACTATAAAACCGAGACGTCGGAGCAATAGAAGAAGATTCTGAACACCGTTCTGAAGCGTTAACTCGTTGCCGTACCTCTGAAGAATGTCGTCCATGTAGGCCGACGTTACCGCAGACGAATGAGCTCGGAAGTAGATCATTACCGAGTTCATTACCCGAGTGAAAGCCCAGGGTGCTAGATTCAATCCGAAGCACATCGCCCGGAATTGATACACCACTCCTAGGACTGCGAAGCGTAGATACTTTCGGAATGTCGGATGTACCATGACGTGAAAGTACGCATCTTTGAGATCTATGCTCGTTGCATAATCGTTCACCCGAATACTCGCTCTGACCGATCGAATCGTCTCCATATAAAACTTCGGAGTGACGATCAGCTTGTTTATCCAGCTCAAATCTATGACTGGACGGAACGAGCCGTCTGGTTTCGGAACCAGAAACAGATGGCTGTAGAATCCCGGAGATTCCTGGTTTTCTACGACCTCTACCGCGTTCTTAATTAAAAGAGACTGCACCTCTGATAACAGAACGTCTCTTTTCTGCGGATTTGACGGAAGATGAGTCCACTTTGGACTTCGAGTTAATGGAGGCTTTCGTTTGAAGGATATCTTTAGACTTTCCGAAGTCACTCCTCTCACCCAAGGGTCGTCCGTAATCGACGCCCATTCTTGTGAAAAGCTCGACAACCTTCCGCCAACCGGAACGCGATAGAGGTTTAAGCCATCACCTCCTGGACCTGCGAGGCCTGCGGTAGGAGAAACCACGTCTTCCACGACCCGCACCTCGCCCCGTCGACCTCGGGGCGTCCGACCGATTGTCCCGGCCTGAAGGACGTCCTGAACGAGAGTCGCTATCCTGACGGTCTCTCGAATAAGACCAAGAGGACGCACCGGAACCTCTATAGGAACCTCTCTTGGGCGCATTAGACCCAGAAGTGCCTGTCTTATTCGCAGTGCCTGTCTTATTGGTCTTAAGACCAAGAGGACGCACCGGAACCTCTATAGGAACCTCTCTTGGGCGCATTAGACCCAGAAGTGCCTGTCTTATTCGTGTCTGCTGTATCCGACTTCTTAGGAGCAGATTTGAACAACAGAGAATCCTTAGCTTTCTTTGTAATTTTATCATAAATAGCGGAAAGCTTGCCGTCAAAGAGAAGTTCTCCTGAGACCGAAGCGACTCTAAGAGAGTTCTTCACCTTAGCTGTTTCCAACACCGCGGTTGGAATAGAAGCTGACGACGGTAATGATAGCTCTAAGTCTTCCGCCTCGTCGTCCATATGCAGAGGAACTCTCGGTATACCCTGTCCTGCCGTATTGAATTTATTCCTTGCATTAATGAAAGGCAGGTTGAGAGTATTAGCGGACAAGAAACCTGCTTTCCCCGTCCTGGAAGCAAGTTTAAATATAGCGTCGTTCAATAATTCAAATGTTCTTGCAACATTATTGGACTGCGACGGAAACTCGGGAGCGATGTCCCTGAACCGCTCAAAAAATTCAGAGTCCAATGACGCTATAATTCTCTTGTCCGGAAGCGCAGCAGTCTGGCCCGACGGAACAACTTGAGGGAGAAAGTGCCGGATGAAGTCCACGGCAGCTTTATGTTGTTCCGAAAGGGATAGCTCCAAGTCATCCGTATCCCTTTCACCATCCGGTCGGACCTCATGATGTTCCCGGTCGTCCGCCCCCGATGCTTCGGCGGAGCGTACCGACCCAGTGCCGTCGGATAATTCTCGATCCGACACCGTTTCTGTCGGTTGCTGGGATGCTGCGATAAG
Source organism: Pictodentalium vernedei (assembly GCA_031216915.1). Lineage (NCBI taxonomy): Eukaryota > Metazoa > Mollusca > Scaphopoda > Dentaliida > Dentaliidae > Pictodentalium > Pictodentalium vernedei. The sequence continues at coordinate 155,634,135 of CM062288.1, read as the reverse complement.
CTGTGCTATCTGCACAAGAATGTCCGGCGTCGAGACCTGCGGAGGCGCAGTCTTTCGCTGCTTCGCCGAGGGCAGCTCCGCATCAGATGGCTCCCACATACTTTTCCTATGCGAACGTCCGGAGTCCATCGGTCTCGAATCCCTGGCTGCCGGATGGTGTGACCTGGTCGCCGAAGAATCCTTGATCGGCGAAGCTGGTAATATATCGGCGGTCACGCAGCCAAGGTGCGGTCGTGTGCGCTGACGAGAAGAGGAAGCCTTAACAGTCTCTGCGGACTGCTTATACAACGGAGCGTCCCGAGCGACGGACGTATGCTCCGCTAAAGACACATTTTGTACCACAACATCTGGTCCCAGATGTTGTTGTACGAGAGAGGGGCCTCTCTCGCTCGCGGCCCGGCTGGACGAGCTAGGAACCGGACTCAAAGGCTTCCTCCGTTCTCGCTTACTATCCGCCGTCACTGGGTGTGCATCTATTATATTTATAGTGCTCGCATCACCCAACATTTCCTTTTGGACCGCATCGGACGAACCCGGCTGCCGAACCATTCGGTGAATGGACGCTACACCGGGCGAGCTAGCGGACGACATTTGTCTAATCTCCATGAGCACTTTTGCCGCTAGCTCTGAATTCATTTGTGACGACGGACGCACACTTGAAGAAGATAACATGGAAACATCACCCTGTTCTGGTTCCTCTGAAATAGAAACTGAGAGAGTAGAGTGACCTTGCGGAGAAAGAGCCGGAATCGCTCTTTCTCCAGAAACAACATATCGTGACACACGTTTCCAATGTTTCTCATCCCAGTGTTCACATATAGGACAGGGATTAATGCGAGAACACTGACTACAATTAATACAATGATCATGAAAGTCAGAGGAAGATTTCTTCCTATTACAATTTGAACAACGTCCCTTCATTGTGAAAGAACAACAATAAGTCCTAGTTACTCGCAAAAACCCCTGACACAAAGATACATAATAACATGATCCATTAATAAATGAAAAAACAATAGCAAAACAAAATAATTTTGAAAAAATATTTTTTCAGCGAAGCCCAAGTTGCTGAAAAGTAACGTTGAGCCCCGATGGATCCGATGGCAAAGTGTGGTCAAAAATTTTAAATTTATATTAAATAATTAATGAGACACTTTCGGATAATACAAATGTATCTTATAGTGAGATAAACTACAGCAAAGGCAAACAGCCCCCCTCAAAAAAGGCTGTTGCCAATGAAAACAAACAGTGTAAAAACACCAGAAAACATGACTCCAGGCACTGAAAAAACTGGCCCGGAATCAGTCATCAATTACACTCTATCTGATGCAAAACAGAGACTCCCAGGGGAGAATCTGTAGAACATCAGATGGAAGATGCAGAACACAAACGTTATACACCCATGGGTGAAAACGTAACTATGGGGAAAATAACAGAAAACATTCTGTAACCAAGCAACTCTCCCAGGAAATTTTAGAAATGAAATTTCTCAAAAATATGCCAAAAGCATGGGAGAATTGCAAGGGGGGACTTTAGAAGGCTAGGGGAGAGGAAACACTGAATAAGCAGTGCAACAATTAGCAAGAATGACAACAAGAGGCCCATGCCTCGAAAATAGGCAACTTAACATAATTTCATCAAAAAATTTTAAGTACAGCCCTGATTATTTTTTGTCACTTCTTTTTCCTCTCCTTCTATCCTCCTTAGAATCACATTTTCTCCAAGAATTACGTGTCTGGCATCCTTTAAACTGAGATTTACAAGCACAAAGATCAGTGAGATGTTGACTGATGAAGGGCCAAACAGAGAATGATAATTGGCGCCAATTTCAGGACGTCTGCGTCACTGCGCATGCGCAGTAGAGGCGTAGTATGGAGGTCCTTTAGGACATGATTTCTTTTTGTTTTGGATGCAAATTTTGGGGATTGGGGGGCAAAATTTGTGTTTGGCCCTGGTTTTGTTAGAGTTAGCACCAGCTAAGTCTGGGTCATTGGTACAGTATAAAAATATCAGGTAATATTACTGGAATCCCTTCATACTGTGGATCAATGGAGTGAACGGTATGCAGATGTTTGTTGATGTTTTTCTTCAAAACATTCCTGATGCCGTGGCTCAACTATAGATTGCTTCACTTCAAATGGTAGCAAGCAATATGCAGAATACATCCCATTTTCAAAATCGAAAGACTATGGATCGTGAATTTAGTTTTAAAATGCAAGCACTTTTAAGCATCTTCAAGGAACTGTATGCACCCTGATTCAGATTAGAAGTCACATACATGTTTTTGACCAGCCAAGTGATGACATTATGATTGCATCTCAGTTTGCATCCAATTCCTTGGCTAATCAATCAGGCATTTTGTATAGCGATTGCCTTCTAACAGGTGGCATCCCATTCAAATGTTGTATGTGAAAAATTCAACTCACATCAAGAAATAAGATCATCAACTCGTATAAAATTCCAGAATACATTTATCAATTTATTACAGACTACATTTCTCATTATTACAAAGATATGATTTGCACACAATTGTTTACTAGAACCCAACACTTGTCCCATTCACAAAATTCTCATCTGACATGGAACAATTGTGGATAAACAAGAATAAAAAGTTGTGATTGACTTGCCTCCCGATTCTCTTCCTTCAGCTGTTCGTTGCACACCTCTCTGAATCCATTTAATCTGATTATGGTAACCTGGAATATACATTATCACTGAATTCATGATCAGTCTTAACTATAATATTCGGTTTCAAAAGCAAAATTGATTTTTCCAGTCTATTCTCAATTTGCAATGCTGGCTTCTTTATAACGATAACATGATTTTGTGTTATCATTCATTCGGGTCCCAAGGAAAATGATTAACAGCTGGAGGGATTATGAGTTGGTCCAAAATGGAGTTGCTTACAAGACTAAGGACTGTTAATTATTTATGTTCCCAAGTAAGCAATTAATCGCTACTGGATTCCCTGACCATTTCAGCTCTAGACAAAAATCAGGTCACAGAACCTCACACCTGTCCAGATAAGAAAATGGCACAGAGCTGATAAATACTCCCCAAAATGAGCCAATAATAGAAGGCATTGCAGTGGTAGTTTGTAGTACAATGGAGAGAACTCTATCAAACAAGTGTAACTTTCAAAATATCAGTGACAATATATTGTGGACAAGTCTGTAAATAATTTTTGTTTTGCTGTATGTTATTAAAGGCAAAGGCAAACAGTCTGTGACCTTGAAGTTATGGCAGTGGGTCAAGGTCAAGACACACACTTGAGTCATAAGCAAACATTGTTTTAAGTTTGAACAAAATATGTCCTACATATGTCCACTGAATAATTTTCTGAGGACAGGAGAATGTTAGAACAGATGTATGGTCTGCGACTTTGACCTTGAAGTTATGACCTTGATTTGAGGTCATGATATGCCCTTCAGTCATGAGCAAGCATTGTGTAATGTTCATGTATGAACAAGATGAGTCCATGGAATCATTTTCATTCAATAGCCGAATGTCTAAGATCTTGACCTTGGAGTTATGACCTTGGAGTTATGACCTTGTGTCAAGGTCATTGCAAGCTCCTGAATAATGAGCAAGCATTGTGAGAAGTATGTACAAGATCTGTCCATTGAATCATTTTTGATGGACCAGACAAAGTTAGAATACACAAATCGTCTGTGATGTTGATCTTAGCAAGCCTTAAATGTGATATGAACAAGATCTGTACAAGTAAATCATTTTTTTCATAGACCAGACAAAATTAGAATGGACGAATGGCCATGATCTTGACCTTGGAGTTATAACCCTGAGTCAAGTACTTGACAAGATTTGATACTAAATATCCATAAATAAATATATTTGATTAAATACTCAATATATTACCAACATATATATGGAATTGACCAAACTCTGGTTAACTGATTATTCCTGGTAATTCAGGGTAATTAAATATTTTTACTGAGAAATCTGGTCTTGAGTCAAGATTGTTCCAGTGCACAAAAAGAAGTAGCAAATAATACTGTGTTCAAGTTCACAGAGCTTACTCCCATGAGATAAATCAATCATTTTTTCCTAAAAACATTTTTTGTAAAACATTTTTTCCCTTGCACTTTGAAAGGTAAACAGCCTTTTAAGTATCGCTGCAAGAACATAAAATTGTTCCATAATTTAACAAGTCTTTTAGACTGATTGTGGGACGACCCGCGTGTCTTTGAGTAAGGCACTTTATCCCAGTTGCTTAGGTGGGGGTATGATGATGCCATGAACTAAGGCGTACTGCACGTCGATGGTGCACATGTCTTCAACCACTGTAACCCTGCCTGAGCAGAGCTTGAACAAAGTTAGAATGTTGAGGGGCTGACTGTTGCTTGTCAATGCTTGGTGGTTCTCCCCGGGTACTCCGGCTTCCTCCAACAGTAAAACTGTCACAGTCACGATTAGCCATTGTGCAAAAGTATGTGACCTTAAACACCAATAAATAAATAAATAATTTTAGACTGAAAATCTTCATACCTTTGTCAATCAAATTTTTCAAACTAGATGCCATATCATTATTAACTGATGCAGGACCTTCTGCAGGTGTCTCATGCTCCTCTTCTTTATTGCTCTCATCACTTGATGATTCTATATCTTCCTCCTCTTCCTCACTCTCAGTCTCATTATCTAAAATTGAATAATGTGTTCAACATCAAAAAAGCGAAGTATTGGTCACTTAACTCTTTGAACAATGGTGGTATCTTCCATGCCAATTAAATGGCAGAAATTGGAAGCGTCCATATCCATTATTTGGGGGTAGAGCAATTAAAATATTCCAGGCTGCACGTTGAAAATATTAATTGGTCTACCGCACATGTTCACTTAGTAGCCATCCCACTTAATGAAATTATGACGTATTGTGTTGCTGGACTGGAAAAGCAGCCTCTCGTGTTGAAAGAGTCAATTTTAAATCAACCTTTGTTCCCAGATTTTTTTATGCTGGTACATATTGTCACTCTCCCAATTTTCTGAAATATCGAGTATTCAGTGCAAGCCAAAATTAACAGATAGTACTCCTAGAGGCTTAACCCTTCACTTAAAAAATCATCCACATAATTTACAAATTGAGCAGTTGAAAAAAAAATTTCAACAAAACCATATCATGTGAAACCATCATTGGAACGAGCCCGCCGAGCTTGTTCCAATTATTAGGGGACCACATATGATTTTGTTGAAAGTTTTTGAAAAAATTGAAAAATAATATCTAAAATAATAAATTTTGATATCCTCTCCACTGTGTAAAGGGTTAAGACTTATTTTAACTGGATGACGATCTCATTCACAAGAGAACGTGCACATTGGTCATAAACTAGAGAACTATAGTTTGTTTGTATCAGAAGATAAGGTTCTACACACCCAATTTTGGGAAAGGGTCCAAATCCCTTCCAATTAGGGCCCAAATTGGGAAATTTTTCTATGTGAAACGAAATGTAAACTACATGCTTTATTAACTGTTTACTTTAATTGAACCGTCAATACAAGAGCATAGTGGTATTCATAGGGAAACCCTCCTTCTTGTGCATGTAAACAATGATTTCTAGATGATTATTAGTTAATTTGTATTATCAGTACATCATGTATTACAGTATAAAGAAGAGCACCGCCAGGCATGGTTAAATACACCCACTCTAAGTCGAAAAAGGTCTGTAACTAATGTAGAAATAATTGGAAGGGACCCATATTCAAACTTGGTCTGTATTACTAGCTGGAAAATACACATACCTACTTTGGTTGAGATCAAACGATCCAAACAGTCGTTATTGGTAAGAAACAAAAAATGTTGATAGATGGTTGAATTCTAATTTGAAAAAGGGCCATAACTCATGTAAAAATAATTGGATGGAAACCATATTCGAACTTGGCCTGGGTTACTAGCTGGGTAATACACATACCAACTTTGGTTGAGATCAGATAATCCAAACTAAAGTTATCGGTTGAAAACCCAAAATGTTGATAGACGGTCGAATTCGAAGTCGAAAAAGTTCCGTAACTCATGTAAAAATAATTGGACGGAACCCACATTCGAATGTGGCCTGTATTACTAGCTGGGTAATACATATACCAACTTTGATTGAGATCAAATGATTCAAACTGGAGTTATTGGCCAGAAACCCAAAATGTTGTTAGACGGTCGAATTCTAAGCCAAAAAAGGGTAGTAAATCATGTAAAAATAATTGGACAGAACCCATATTCGAACTTGATCTGTATTTTCACCTGGGAAGTCTGCATACAAAAATTTTAAACCGATACCGAAATCCAAACTCAAGTTATCAGTTGGAAACCAATTGTTTTCAGACAGACAGACCATTTACATAATACAACTGTTTTTACAAACGAGTGTATAAAAAACAAAACAGGTCATTATAGTGTTGGTTTCTTGTATTGAGTCGGAACTTGTGGCACTTTGTTTTGATAATAATTATCATTCAACCACCTAATATGGTTTCTCCAAATGCAAGCTCATGTAAGAAAATCTCCACCACATGGTCAATGAAAGTGTCAATGACACTGTAGCTCAACTTGTTAAGACATGTACATGTATAGTATGTGACACAGCAATGACAAACATCTAGGCAATGACCTGATAACAAAGGTACTTATAAAGTATTGTAACGGTCTGTACATAAATACTGACCGAAGCCTGTAACAAATGTATAGGTAAAGTTTTGTAAAGGTGGGCAACAGTCAGATGCTAAACCAGAAAAGAAATCTTTTGAGTCCCAGAGTGAGTCTGACTGAACCCCAAAATATTTGTTCTCATAGCACAGTGATAACAAAGGCACCCCAAATCACACTTGTTCCTGTCCCAAGGTGAAAACAAAGGTACCCAGGAAGTTTTGTGAAGAACAGTTCATAAATCCGAGCTGTATAGAAGTTGTGATAAAAAACTGATTGGACCTAATTTCGCAACAAAATGGCCACTGGCATCCATTTTGAATTTTGGACCACACCCAGAAACACTCGTTCTCGTCCCAAGGAGATAACAAAGGTACCCAAGAAGTTTTGTGAAGATCGGTTGATAAATACAGCCTCTTGCCCAAGCCGTACTGACATGTGCACTTACAGTGCATAAGCAGCACTGAATAAATCAAAGTTCATCTAATTTGCATAATTTCTGCACAAGACAAAAACCCGTACTATATGTGATGTATTCCATGTTACTAAACATTCAAAATTTATTCAAATCAAAACTTTCATACAGAAGTTCTGTACAAAAGACTGATTGCACTAATTTTGGTACAAAATGGCTGCTGGTGGCCAGCTTGAATTTCGGATCACACCCCAAAACACTCATTCTCTTCCCACGGTGATAACAAAGGTACCCAAGTTTCGTAAAGATTGGTTCATAAATACGGTCTCTAGCCTGAGCCGTATAGAAGTTGTGTACAAAAAACTGATAAGACCTAATTTCGGTACAAAATGGCCACTGGCAGCCATCTTGAATTTTGGACAGCACGCAGAAACACTCGTTCTCGTCCCAAGGTGATAACAAAGGTACCCAAGACGTTTCGTGAAGATCGGTTCATAAATACAGACTCTAGCCTGAGCCGTATTGACATGTGTACTTACTGTGTGTAAGTAGCACTGAAAAAATCAAAGTTCATCTAATTTGCATAATTTCTGCACAAGAAAAACACCTGTATTATATGTGATGTATCCCATGGTACTAAACATTCACACAAAAAATTATTCAAATCAGCGCTTTCATATGGAAGTTCTGAGCAAAAATCTGATTGCACCTAATTTTGTACAAAATGGCTGGCATCGGCCATCTTGAATTTCGGACCGGACCCAAAACCACTCGTTCTCGTCCCACGGTGATACCAAAGGTACCCAAGAAGTTTTGTAAAGATCGGTTCATAAATATGGCCTCTAGCCCAAGCCCTATTGGAATTTGCACTTGCAGTGCTGAAAGTAACACTAAATACATCAAAATTAGTCTAATTTGAAAAATTTAAGCACGAGAAAAAAACCCATGTACGTGATGTATCCCATGGTACTAAATATTCATACAAAAGATTATTCAAATCAACGCTTTCATATGGAAGTTCTGCGCAAAAAATCTGATTGCACCTAATTTTGTGCAAAATGGCTGCCAGCGGCCAACTTGAATTTCGGTTCGGACCCAAAAACACTTGTTCTCGTCCCACGGTCATAACAAAGGTACCCAAGAAGTTTCGTAAAGATCGGTTCATAAATACGGCCTCTAGCCCGAGCTGTATTGAATTGTTGATGGACAGACGGACGACTGGCCATGGCATAAGCTCAAATTTGGCTTTGCCAAAGTTGAGCTAAAAATGAGTTAAGTATTATTATCAAAACAGTAGTCTGACACTTCGCTAATTTGCATACTATTGGGAGTACTTGAATGAATGGGAATTTGGGAGGCGTGTTATACGAATACCTCTTGACACTTTGCTAATTTGCATATTATTGGCAATATTGGAGTGCGAGGACATTTTGTATGCATGTTTTATGCATAATTCTTGACAGATGACAAATAAAGCTACAAGTAGTGTATACAGTGCACATGTTTAATGGATTTCATTTTGTTGACAATTGAAAATAGGTTACAAGAGCTCACTAACAATGGTTTATTTTAATAAAACATTGCAGTGACAAAGCTTTGCATGATGAACTCGCTTCATTTTTGGCATGCATACTGCCCATATTAAAAAGAACAAGAGCAATGCGAAGTGTGGCATATGCCCCTGACAGTATCATAAAAGGGAAGGTAAGTTTTAGAAAATTCATCGGAGAGAACCCCCATATGAAAGTGACTATAAGTAAACAACACTTACTAATAAACTGGTGAGCCCGAGATGTCATCAAAAAAACAGATTTCAGTCAGCATTCATTAGTTATTGGGCGGAAACCAAATTCAAGATGGCTGCCATGGAAGCCATAATGAATTGGCCACTGGCTGCCAACTTGATTCAGCTGTCTTGTCCAAAATTGAAAGGAAGCTTTCTCTAGGCACCAAAAATGCATAATCAAAAAATAAAATTGATTTGAGTCAGCAGTCATTAGTTATTGGATGGAAACCAAATTCAATATGGCCACCATGACGGCCATATTGAATTGGTTATCTGATCCAAAATCGAAAGGAAGCTTTGTCTAGACACCAATAATGCATAACCAAATGAAAGTGTCAATGACACTATAGCTTAACTTGATTGTGTGTTGTGTTTGATGAAAAGGATAATGTTCAATGTTTATGAAAGGATTATGAAGTACAAGAATTGTGATAATTGAGAATATGTTAATTTCTGTTCCCTGTATGCTATGTTTCCAATAAAATAATTTGAGGTGTAGACTGTACTAAAGAATTGAGGAGTGGGTTAATGTGGCCCTCACAGTTAATGTATGTCAACCAAAGTTACCAAGTTACATTGAAATTATTCCAAAACAAGTCAACCTATCAAGTTACAATGAAATCCCTTCATAAATATAATTCGTAGACTTTGCTAAAGGAATCTTGGTCACATCATGGCTTGACAGTCACAGTTGACTGATCATGACCAAAATAGGACAGTCTCATCAAGATATCATAAAAAGTTATCCTAAGTTACAGTTAAATCTGTTTATAGAAAGAACCTGTAGGCAGTACTAAATGAATCCAGGTCGTGTGACCAGGTGGTGGTAACGGCTGACTGATTGTGACCAAAATGGGAAAGTCTCATCTCGACATCATATCGAGTTATCCTTCCAAGTTAAATGAAATCCCTTCATAAATATGAACTGTAGACTGTGCTAAACAAATCACAGGCCTGTGCAGCCATCATGCTTGACCGATCATGGCCAAAATAGGACGTTCTCATCTGGACATTATACTGAGTCATCCTACCAAGTTACAATGAAATCCCTTCATAAATATGACCTGTAGACTGTGCTAAAGGTTTTCGGAGCTTGCACAGCCATCACGGCCAATAGATTGCGACCAAATGGGGAAGTTCTCATCTAGACATTATACGTTCATCCTACCATGTTACAATGAAATCCCTTCATAAATACGACCTGTAGACTGTGCTCAAGGTTTTCTGGTTTTGGGCTCGAGCAGCCATCACGGTTGACAGATCGTGATCAAAAGGGGATGTTCTCATCTAGACATGACCTCAAACATGCATATGAAATTTGTGACGATCGGACAAGAACTACAGGGTGTAGCCTGTGCTAAAGCAAAATGTGAACAGACTGACAGACGCATAGACTTTCGCAAATGTGATGGCAATAGCTTATCTTGACTTTGTCAAGTTAAGCTAAAAATGAAATTGATTAGAGTTAGTATTCATTAGTTATTGGACAGAAACCAAAATCAAGATGGTCACCATGGAAGCCTTAATGAATTGGCCACTGGCAGCCATCTTGGTTCAGCTGACTGGTCCAACATTGAAACGAAGCTTCCTCTAGACACCAACAATACATAACTAAATAAAAGGCCGCTGGGCCACTTGCCCCCGAAAAAACAAGTCGAAAAAGGGGCATAACTCTAGTGAAAATGATCGGTCCAAACCCATATTCGAACTTTACCTGTATTTTTACCCCAGAAAGTCACATACTAAAATTCTTTCCGATCAAATAATCCTAACAGGAGTTATCATCCGGACACCACAAATCTTGAAATTTCTGAGTGGAAAAAGGGGCAAAACAAAATAAAAATAATCTGGCCGAACCCATATTCGAACTTGACCTGTGGTTTGGGCTAAGAATGTCAAATACCAAAATTGGTTCCAATCAAATGATCCAAACTGGAGTTATCATGAGGACACCAAGTGGGACGGACGCACAGATGGATGCACGCACAGATGGATGGACGGACGGACACCGCTGATTTCTATAGTCCCCTGAAAATTTTTTGGGGGAACAACTAGAGCAAAGTCGAGGTTGGCATATACCCCCATGTGCAATACCATGGATAGCATTACAGAAATGAAACATTTATTACTGGATGACGCTAAAGGATGACAGATGACAGACCTGTGACAGATTACAGATCATTGGGGCATATATCATAAGAATTATTAAGTGTCACCATAGGGTGACACAAAAAGGTAACCCCGCCTATTTACCAAATGTCAGAGTGACTTGATTTGATAATTCTGTGAAAAAAAAATATTTCTGCAAACTTTATAATGTTGCGCATCTGCAAAACATGTGTAACCATATCCTCAAGTTTCAACTCTCTACATTATAAATTGTGGAGGAGTTGATTACACCATGAAGGTACCCTTAATTAAACAAATTATTCATAATTGAATTTTGGGACAGACAAAATCAAAGTTCATAAAATGCAATAACTCCTACAATAATACACTGCATAACATCTGCCTTGTACTGTGGGTAGACATCAATATGATAGATTTGCACACCAAATATGAAGTCATTCCATTGAGTACTCTACAAGTTATTCATGAATTAATTTCAAGGTGGACAAATTCTAAGTCCATAAAGGGCACTGACTCTGTCAATAAAATCTCACAAAACACTTGCATTTCACCATGGGTATACAGCAATAGGATACACTTGCATACCAAATATCAAGTTACTCATCCAAGTACTTTACGAGTTATTCATGATTTAATTTTGTGACAGATGGATGAATGAACAGATTGACGGACAGATGAATTGACAGAAGGACAGACAGATTGAAAAGGCAAATCTTATATACCTGGGGGCGGGGGTATAAAAATAATGAAAGTGTCAACACTAAGTTCATTGAAGGTTGTTGCCAGCGGCAACATTTTTTGACAGAAATTGAAGAAAAAAGAAGTTCCCATCTGGAGGTAACACCAAACAAGCATACAAAGTTTCAAAGTGATCTGATCATAAATGTGCCCTGTAGGGCATGCCAAAGGAATATATTGATGTCTGACTAAACTAAGTTCAAAGGTTGTTGCCATCGGCAACATTTTTTGATGGAAATGGAAGAAAATCAATATCTCCCAACTAGAGGTCACTCCAAACATGCATGCCAGATTTCAAAGCAATCCGATCAGAAATGTGCCCTGTAGGGTGTGCCAAAGGGAAATATTGAGGTCTGACTAAACTAAGTTCTAAGAACGTTGCCAGCGGCAACATTTTTTGACGGAAATTGAAGAAAATCGATAGCTCCCATTTTGAGGCCAACCCAAACGAGCATACAAAGTTTCAAAGTGATCTGATCATACATGCAACGTACGCCAACGGACGATAAGTGATGGCAATAGCTCAGCTTGACTTTGTCAAATTGAGCTAAAAATCAATAGCTCCCATCTAGAAATTTCCTCAAAGTCACATATCAAATTTGCGTTTGAATGGTTGAGTGCCACAGCCTGTAGGGTGTGCTAAAGGAATTGTTGGACAATTTATATCCAAATCCGTGATTGAAATTAAAAAAAAATCGATAGCTCCCATTTAGACATTGCCCCAAAGCCACTTGAAATTTGGAACTGAATGGGTGAGAGCTGTGGTCTGTAGGGTGTGCTAAAGGAATTGTGGACGGACAGCCGCACATATGGACATACACAACCCATCCCAATAGCTCATACTTGATGTCAAGTTGAGCTAAAAATGATTAGAGTCAACATTCATTAGTTATTGGACCGAAACCAAATTCAATATGACCACCACAGCCTGCAGCAATACTGAATTGGTTAGCTTGACCAAAATCAAAAGGAAGCATTGTCAAGTCATCCACAAGTAACCCAGAAAATTATGATTTGATCAAATAAGCGGTTCTTTAGTTATTGGAATGAAATCAAAAGTTAACAGAAAGATGACAGATGGATATGGTGAAAACATAATGCCCCGGAGAGTGTCAGGGGCATAATAATGACTTAGAACTGAAACTGGAAGAGGAAGGACCTCAGAAGATTGGGAATTTTTGGCACGAAGTTAGGAATAGCAATCTGCCTATTTTGTGTTGGAAAAGGGAACGAATATTGGTCCCTGTAGACACCTGGGTCTAACCCTGGAAGATTGCTTCCCTTTATTCTGCATACTACACTCTGAAAATCAGAGAGAATGTCTATTTTTAAAATTTCCTTGGTGCCATATATCAAGATAGGGCACTGATTATATAGCAACTGGCATAGCAAAGGTTCTAACCCACAGCGATAAGAGTTTCGCATTGGTTAAATTCCTAGTAGCATTATGAGATATGAGTAAAGGTTGAAATTCTGAGATTTCAACATCAGTGTTCAAAGGGTTAACTTTGTATTACTTAATAAGTGTACCATTCACTGGAGGAGTGGAAGGTTCCAGTTGATACGAGCATGGCACAGTACACTTTTGTGATGGAGGTTATTTGACAAACCAACTTGGACAGAACTTGTGCAGTTACTGTGAATTTCACTGAGGTTGTATGAGCAGCTGGGCGACGTCATTTCAAAATGTCTTCAAACAGCCAAAAATTTTTTCCAAAGCAATTACCAGGTATTTATGGGACAAAAAGCAAGTCTGAGCTTAACTTAGATTAAAAACAGTCCTTTCACCCAATGAAATTCCCTTAAGCGATCAGTAATATATAGAAAAAACCACTAAATACAACAACTATCTTGAGTTTTTTTACTTGTGATATTCAAACTGAACCATGTGACACTATTTCTGTTATTTACTCATTTATTTGTTGGTGTTTAAAGCCACATAGTTCTGCACAATGGCTAATCATGACTACAACATGGCTATAAGTTAAGTCCAGCCAATCATTTATACGCATGTTGCCCATTTAAGAGGACTTCCACCCCAGGCATTGGTGACCAGGTCCTATTTTACCAGTAAAACAGAGCTTACTCACCACAGTAAATAAGCACTGCTTCCTTCCAAGGATTTCCACTGAGAAGGAAGAGCTCTTTTAAATCGTTCCACAACACTGTTACACAATGCTACACAAGTTTCACTATTTTAGAGGGAGACTCACTATTTTCCAGAATAAATTTTTGTGATATGAGCCTACAATTGGGATGTTTAACAGAATCTCACTATTAACTGGTAAAGTGCTAAATTATTTTTCACATGTGATTTGTAATGCAAGTTTTTTTTATCATGGGTACCATGCTACATGCAAAAGGAGCCCCAGTTTAGTAAGTGTTTATTCCTAAACAATTGTTTTGTTACAGTTTAATGAAGAACGCCTCTTGGAACTTTGTAACAAAACAATTTTGTTTAAACATTTTTGTATTTCAACTGCTGAGCATACAAGGTAATGAATACAGTGTAAAGCCACTGAAGTGGCTTTCAGGACTTTTCTTCAGATCCCCCATAGTGGCTTCTAGCACTCAACCAGTTAAATTTAAAGTCAAATTTTACTCTTGGTGCTTAAAATAGCTGAAGTAAGCTGAAATTTTTATATTTTAACCTGAAAATTTGTGAAAATAACGTTTCTTCTGAAAAATAGGATGATTTTAGGATGATATTTACATATAACTTGGCAGATATTTTATTTCAATAAATTTACATGAAAATGGTCTTTTAGACCATTTTCATGTAAATTTATGGAAAACAAAATCTCAGCATTTTGATTTTTAATAAATTAGCTGAAATTAGCAGAGAATTCTCTCATCCCTGATGTCAGATCATACCAACTTTTAAATTAAGTAGAGAGGAGGGATGAATGTACAAATTGAACCAACCAATAATTTCATCATCACTCCTCTCCCATCGTCTGTTATCCTCATCTTCACTTTCATCACCAGATGTATGTTTTGCCTTCCGTGATCTCTTTTTATAAAGTGCCTTTCTATCAGAAACAAGACCAAGCTCCAAAATCTTTTCCACCACTCTCTGCTTTGATCTTCTGACTGCGAGACCATTCAAGATGTGACTGAGAGGATCTGTCCCCAAAAAACAATAAAATACATTAAACATCAAATGATCTGCTGTTAACCCTTTACCTAATAAATCGGCAGTATCTTCGGGCGTAATTTACAAATTAAGTAGTTAAAAAAAATGTTTCTCAAAAAACTTCAACACAACCATATCATGTGACCTGTCCTTGAGACAAGCTCATTACAATAAGGGTCACACGATATGGTTTTGTAGAAATTTCTTGAAAAATAATATTTAAATTAATAAATTTTGATATCGTCTGCGCTGGGTAAAGGGTTAACATGACTAGAGAACAAAACTTACAAAACATTTTCTGAATAACTAAAAAATTTCCATTTTATTGTTCCAAAACAGTTTATGACCCATCATTGCAACAAGCTTGAAAAGGAGGATAAATGCACAAGCTGGTATAGGGTGGGTGGTTTGGTTCTGATTTTTGCAGCTAAATGGAAAACTGAACCACAAAACCAGGAACAAGAGGCCCCAAGGGGCCTGGGGCGCTCACCTGACATGGTAGCCTAAATATCAACCCAGAGAATTGATTTCAACAAGCTGCATCTGCTCCTCCTAAGAAAAGCTTATACCAAATATCCAATGATTCTGACCAGTGGATCTAAAAAAAAAAAAGAAGATTTTTAAAGAATATTCCTCATATTGAACTAAGTTATAATTCGGGCTCCCACAGGGAGCCCATATATGAACCCAGGGACTTGGCTTTAACACACTTGAATCTCACCCCCCTAAGGATGCTGCACACCAAATATCAAAACATTCCGACTGCTGGATCTGAAGAAGATTTTTAAAGAAAATTCCTTATTTTGAACTAAGTTACAATTCAAGCTCCCACAGTGAGTCCAAATATGGACCTAGGGACATGGCTTGAACAAACTTGAATCTCACCCCCCTAAGGATGCTGCATATCAAATATCAAAACATTCCAAATGCTGGATCTGAAGAAGATTTTTAAAGAAAATTCCTCATTTTGAACTAAGTTATAATTCTGGCTACCACAGTGAGCCCAAATATGAACCCAGGGACTTGGCTTGAACAAACTTGAATCTCACCCCCCTAAGGATGCTGCATATCAAATATCAAAACATTCGAAATGCTGGATCTGAAGAAGATTTTTAAAGAAAATTCCATTCCCCCCCCCCCCCCCCCCCCCCCCCCCCCCCCGCCCGCCCCTTCCCAAGCATGGTGCATACCCAATATCAAAAGATTCTGCCTGCTGGATCTTGAGAAGAAGATTTTAAAAGAAATTTGCCTGAAATGCCCTAAGTTCAATTTCGGGCTTCTATAGTGAGCCCAAATATGAATCCAGGAGGCCGATTTGAACAAACTTGAATCAGATCCACCCCACAATGTTGCATACCAAATATCAAAAGATTCTGCCTGCTGGATCTGCAGAAGAAGATTTTTGAAGAAATTTGCCTGAAATGCACTAAGTTTGAATTCGAGCTTCTATAGTGAGCCCAAATATGAATCCAGGGGGGGGGCCGATTTGAACAACTTGAATCAGATCCACCCTTCAATGTTGCATACCAAATATCAAAAGATTCTGCCTGCTGGATCTGGCGAAGATTTTTGAAGAAATTTGCCTGAAATGCACTAAGTTCGAATTCGAGCTTCTATACTGAGCCCAAATATAAACCCAGGGGGCCGATTTGAACAAACTTGAATCAGATCCACCCCACAATGTTGCATACCAAATATCAAAAGATTCTGCCTGCTGGATCTGGAGAAGAAGATTTTTTAAGAAATTTGCCTAAAAAGCACTAAGTTCGAATTCAAGCTTCTATACTGAGCCCAAATAAAAACGCAGGGGGCCGATTTGAACAAACTTGAGTCAGATCCACCCCACAATGTTGCATACCAAATATCAAAAGATTCTGCCTGCTGGATCTGGAGAAGAAGTTTTTTGAAGAAATTTGCCTGAAATGCACTAAGTTCGAATTTGAGCTTCTATACTGAGCCCAAATATAAACCCAGGGGGCCGATTTGTTGAACAAACTTGAATCAGATCCACCCCACAATGTTGCATACCAAATATCAAAAGATTCTGCCTGCTGGATCTGGAGAAGAAGTTTTTTGAAGAAATTTGCCTGAAATGCACTAAGTTCGAATTTGAGCTTCTATACTGAGCCCAAATATAAACCCAGGGGGCCGATTTGTTGAACAAACTTGAATCAGATCCACCCCACAATGTTGCATACCAAATATCAAAAGATTCTGCTGGCTCAATCTGGAGAAGAAGATTTTTTAAGAAATTTGCCTGAAATGCATTAAGTTCGAAATCGGGCTCCTATACTGAGCCCAAATATGAACCCAGGGGGCCGATTTGAACAAACTTGAATCAGATCCACCCCACAATGTTGCATACCAAATATCAAAAGATTCTGCCTGCTCGATCTGGAGAAGAAGATTTTTTAAGAAATTTGCCTGAAATGCACTAAGTTTGAAACTGGGCTCCTATACTGAGCCCAAATATGAACCCAGGGGGCCGATTTGAACAAACCTGAATCAGATCCACCCCACAATGTAGCATACCAAATATTAAAAGATTCTGCCAGCTGGATCTGGAGAAGAAGATTTTTTAATGTTTTTCCCATTATTTATTTATTTATTGGTGTTTAAGGTCACATACTTATGCACAATGGCTAATCGTGACCGTGACAGTTTTACGGGTGGAGGAAGCTGGAGTACCCGGAGAGAACCACCGAGCAACGACGAGCAGCTGTCAGCTCTCCAACATCGTAACTCTGAACTCTGCACCGCAGCACAGGCAGGGTTAGATTGGTTGAAGACATGCGCACCATCGACGTGCAGTACGCCCCAGTACACAGCGTCATCGTGCCCCCATGTAGGCAATCGGGGTGAAGTGTCTCGCCCAAGGACACAACGCGGTTGCCGCAGGTGGGATTCGAACCGAGGACCTCTCGGCTTGCAGCCTGCACCTCTACCAACTGAGCCACCGCGCCCCCTGTTTTTCCCATTGCCTACAGTGTTAAAAAGTGCTGACTCAGCACTTTTTCAAAGTCCTGAAAAAAGTACCTTGTGATCAAACCGATAGGGATTTTTTAAACCATTCTATTCTACTGGATAAAAGTAAGCTTTATACATAATAAGAATTCTCTGTGCCGTGTAGTTTTGGAGATATGGCAGTTTTAAGGTTTTTCCTATTTTTAGCTCCCGAGGTTCCCACGGGGCAATGAGAAAAATTTGTTTTGCATCAATCAACTGCTTATGACCCATTATCATCTCATATTAAATTTGGTTCAAATCGACCTCACGGTTCAGAAAATAGAAATTTTAGGCGTGGCCAAAATTTTTGCCCCTCCCATAACAAAGGCAAATATTGACCGACAAACTTCTCTTGAACAAACTTGATTCTACACCTCAAAAGAAAGCTGCATACCAAATATCAAGTCTCTGCAACTGCTGGTTCATGAGAAGAAGATTTTCAAAGATTTTGGTGCCCCTTGGGGCGTGGTCCCACCCAGGACGAGGTGCAACTTCATTTGAACAAATCTGAATTGACATTAGGTAATAAACATTTACCCAACATTTGAAAAATATTGGGCCAGTGGTTTCTTCGGAGAAGTTGGTTTTGTAAAGTTTATGCCAGACGATGACGGACGACGGACAGAAAGCGATTTGTAAAGCTCAGGTGAGCTAAAAACTGAACAGATGGTTTTCCTGGGTTTGTGCATAAACTGATCAAACTACCTTACTGTGAGAGAACTAGTGGCACCTGTGGACTCTCGTAACTAAGTCTATCCAGCAAAGGGACAAATACATTGCATTCTCATTGAAACCTTTTCTCCCTAATTGACTCATCCACCGGATGAGTCAATTAGGGAGAAAATGTGACAAAGAAAACATAACATAGATTAGATGAAATTTATTCATTTGTTCCCCCAACTGATGTTTTTTTTCAGACCCAATAGGCTTAGGAACTGGTCCTCTAAGAATGATCAAAGGAAAGTTAGGCTAAAACCCAATGGGGCTACTTACAGATGGGGCTTTTTGTGGGGAGTGTTGATGTTCAATCTATTGTATTTTTTTTTATAGATAAGGAGCCTGAAGTATTGTTTTCTATATGTTCCTAACAGACCTTTAGATCAGTCTAATTTGGGCACAACAGCAAATATGAATGTGGACTGCATGGTTGGCGAAAAAGCACTGGTATTTCCTTCTTCTTGGTGTCTGTTTTAGGTTTTCGGTCCCTGTCTTAAAATGATAGTTTACAACCTCTTGTTATAGGTCTTCACCATTACCACTGGTTCCTGACACCCTTTGACATAAGTTGACTCGACTAACTCGAGAAGGCTTCTTAGTTTCAAAGTGTTGAGGCAAAGGCCTATTTGAATGTAAGTTAAATTACACAAGGCGTTCACTGAGAACTGCCACAAGCATGAATACTATTGATCTCAAGCTTTTCGTTCATGATCATGTAGAATTCGCCACAGAAAAGCAATCGCTGTCGACAGTGTCGTATACGATTGCTTTCCTGTGGCAAACTCCGTGGGTTTTTTTAAAGTTATTTATGTGTTGCATTGTTTGATTCGAAGGTAAGCTCTAAGCTATATTACAGGCATCAGGGAAACCTGGCCAAATTATATGTTGCCGAAACACTGCAAAACTTTAGAAAAAGTTTCAAACTCCTCATAATTTGGGTGCAATTATCTTATTTGGGCACAGTGTTTACCGTCGTTAATTGGGAAGAATTTAAAGGCCTGGTTCCTAACACATAGAAAAACTGAACTGAAACTGAGGTTCTTTCCTGAAACCGAATCTGAAAAATCAAAACCTCCCAGCCCTACTTGCTGTATATTTATTTATTGGTGTTTAAGGTCACATACTTACGCACAATGGCTAATCGTGACCGTGACAGTTTTATGGGTGGAGGAAGCCGGAGTACCTGGAGAGAACCACCGAGCATCAACGAGCAACTGTCAGCTCCTCAACATTCCAACTCTGTTCAAGCTCCGCTCAAGCAGGGTTACAGCGGTTGAAGACATGTGCACCATCGACGTGCAGTACGCCTCAGTACACAGCGTCATTGTGCCCCCATGTAGGCAACCAGGATAAAGTGCCTTGCCCAAGGACACAACGCGGGTCGTCCCGGACGGGGATTGAACTCGGGACCTCTAGCATAGAAGTCCAACAGTCTACCACTGAGCCACTGCGCTCCCTACTTGCTGGATATGGCCATTGTGTTAGATAAAGGGTAAACAGAGGGTTTCTGCATGTGGATGAAGATGAAATTCAAGGACTTAAAAGGATCTTTCTCACATGTTTTCAAGAATAGTGTAAAATCAGAATCAAGACCTTTCAAGACGACATGAATAAATGTTAGTACAGTGGAACACTGTTAATTGAATAGCTACTTTGCCAGTGGAAATGATCAATTAACAGAAGTATTCAACAAGAGCTGCACTGTCATCCGGTGCGTACCCCCACGTGGTGTACCGCCTAGTATGGGCATACCTATGACCAACAAACATTATTTATGAATATTCTCGTATGGACTGATGGACGGATGCACAGATGGGTGGACGCAATCCAGTATACCCCCCCCCCCCCCCCTCCACTGTTTTCAACAATTTCTAAGTCAAAATGTATGGTAAATTGTTTGGAAGTTTTATGCAATGAGGCAGAAGCCTTTGTCATAGGCAAACTGCATGCCATATTTCACTGAAATCTGAAAACCCTAATCCAGTATACCTCCCCCCCCCCCCACCCATTTTCTTCCCAAGTTTTCAAAAAAGATAAGGTTAATTGTTTGGTGTTTGGAAGTTTTATGCATTGAGGCAGAAGCCTTTGTCATAGGCAAACTGCATGCCATATTTCACTGAAATTCGATAACCCATACCTGAGATACAGGCTGAACAGACAAATAATGTCTATTTCCTGCAATTTCTAAGTCAACAAGTAATAAAAAAAAAAAAAAAAAAATAACTAGTGTGGTCATTGTGGGCATACCTATGACCACCGTGGGCATACCTATGACCAACAAATATTATAGAAAATAATAATTTACTTAAGTTATGAAAGTTCTGAATATTCTCGGATGGACTCACACACGTACGGACGCACAGATGCATGTAATCCAGTATACCCCCATTTTCTTCGAAAGTGGGGGTATAATTAAGAGATTGGGCCACTTTCCTGTATTCTAGAAAAAAACTGATCATTTAGTCTGTTATATCCTGGAAGTCTGCCAAACGAGATATAATAGAACCAGAGCGCACTGTCACAAAGCCGAAGCTGCGACGATTCGTGCAACGCCAATGATGTTTTAAAACTCGGTGACAAAAAAACTTGTAGGTGACAAGTCCATAAATGTGACAGAAATTATCCGAATGACATGCACTATTGACAGGGTGTAGACATTATGAAGATACACTTGCATACCAAGTATGATGTCATTCCATCAAGTATTTTAGGAGTTATGGTGTTTTTTAAACTCATTGGTGACAGACTGACCGACCAACAGACAGACCGACATTGCCACATATAGAGCTGCTCATCGCAGCTAATAACTGCCTGAATTGAGTGTAGTGAGACTAAATAGGTCTATAAACAAGCAGAACACAGTAATTATTACAGTAATTTCTCTACATCTTACAAAATATTTTATTCAACAAGTGCAACGCCGATTCCAGCGATCTGACAATCATCCCCCAAGGTAGGTGGATTACTATGAAATATATTGACATTTCCTCAATAAAACCCAAACAAATATGGATATCAAAGGAACAACTCAACAAACTAGTCCCAATATTAGCCATATTTCTGTGGTTTTACTGGAAGCATACAAATACCTGTAAAAAAGTTAAGTAAGGTTAACTTGTATAATTTATGGACAAGAAAAAAAAACCTGTATAATATGTTACTTATCTTATGTCCCTTCCCTTCAAATCTGAAAATTTGAAACAAAAGCATGAAAGCATCTCTGAGATACAGGTGGTAACAGTACACAACATAAGACGCACAAAAATATTACACAAGAAAAAGGTAAAGTAAGGCTAATTTGCATAATTTATGCACAAAACCCCCCCCTGTATGATATGTTATTTATCTTATGCTAATGCCCTACTGAAAATTTGAAACAAAAGCGCCAAAGCATCTCTGAGATACGGGTAGTAACAGGACAGAAGGCCAGACAAACAGAGTGCAATCCAATAGTCCCCTTCACGGTAAAACTGTGGTGGACTAATTAACAGGAATACACTCTATAGTCCACATGCAATTAACAGGTCAAATTTGTATTGAAGGTATGGTAAATGGTATTGTGTTTGGAAATTAAATTCAATTAACAGGATTATTCAATAAAAAGATATCCAAATAAGTAGGCTCCACTATATCAGGTAAATAAGCTATATGATAACCCACTGAATATCAGGGTTGGAAGTTGGAATTATGAAAAAGATGGAAAATTCAACCAGAAGTGTATGGTATGTTAGAGCACATACCTGCCTCTGTAAGACTCGGCATTATTTCAAGCCGACCTGGGCTCAGTCAAGGCTAGGTCGGTCTAAGGTGGTGCCAAGTCGTAGACAAGCTGGCACATATCTGGATTCACTTGGGTCAGTTAATATGGTATAAGAGACCTTAAACAGCCCAATTCAGACATTTTGGAAAACTCACAATGGTGGAAAGTTTTACAGATCTGAAATCTCTGTTTTTGTCATATTTCAGAATGCAAATCATGGTATGGGCAGATTCCCTCCAATCTGACACAATATTAAGGCAGAACAAAATCTTTAGCCGGGATACACCAAAAATTCTTAAATTTGACAAAAACTGGAAAAATAAAAATTGATAACTTCTGTATTTACAGAACAGGGCCATGGACTGGTCACTTTCCACGGTTGGCCACAATTTCCACGGACACAATATTAGATTCCAAACACTAATTATAGGAATGATCATCAAAAATTTAATCAGGCCAAACGATTAATTTTGAATCTCAGGCACCCTAAAATTTAGTCAAACTAACAAAATAACTAGAGTAATGTCTGGGGGGACCAATATATGGCATCTGCGGATGCTCAGAGACGAGGTGTCCTCTATTCCACCAATAAACATTCTTGTTTTTATGCCTGCGGAGTGTAAAGAGTTCTTTGCAGGGGGGTGGGCATGAATAACTCATGGGATAACACTTCCTGTCTGGGCCCATTCTAGGTACAATAAACAGAAAAATTATTAGAAATTTCCATTATTTATCCACCATTACAATGGGCCTAGACATGCTGAATAGATAATAGGACAGTGGGCCTGAGATAGGACTAAAAGGAATACAGTACTGATTATTAATAAGCAAGCTTTTCTTTACTGCAGAAAGAAGGAATCACTAATAGAACATCATGGATAACATATGGATTTATGCACACCCAACAATGAAATGTGATTAGGCCTAAAAAAAAATTAAAAATCTGTTTCTCAGGCCCTCCCTCATGGTCCTTTTGGCTGCCGCATGCACTCTTTTTATAACCAATGAAAACTTTAAAATGAAAGTGTCAATGACACTGTAGCTCAACTTGACAAACTTGAACTTGGTAAGTTATAAATGAAATGGCAAAATTGAAGATCATTGGGACCAATGTCAGTTTTTTTGCCAGTGGCAACATTTTTTGACAGAAACCGAAGAAAATCGATAGCTCCCATCTAGAGGCCTCCCCAAACAAGCATGCCAGGTTTCAAAGCAATCCGATCATAAATGTGCCCTGTAGGGAGTACAAAAGGGAAATATTGTGGTCTGACTACACTAAATTCTAAGAACGTTGGCCGTGGCAACATTTTTTGACGGAAATGGAAGAAATCGATAGCTCCCATCTAGAGGTCACCGTAAATAAGCATACCAGGTTTCAAAGCAATCTAATCATAAATGAGCCCTGTAGGGTGAGCCAAAGGGAAATATTGTGGTCTGACTAAACTAAGTTCTAAGAATTTTGGCTGCGGCAACATTTTTTGATGGAAATTGAAGAAAATCGATAGCTCCCATCTAGAGGTCACCCCAAACAAGCATGAAAGGTTTCAAAGCAATCCGATCGTAACTGTACCCTGTAGGGTGTGCCAAAGGGAAATATTGAGGTCTGACTAAACTAAGTTCTATGAACGTTGGCCGTGGCAACATTTTTTGCCAGAAATTGAAAAAAATCGATAGCTCCCATCTAGAGGTCACCCTAAATAAGCGTATCAGGTTTCAAAGCAATCAAATCATAAATGTGCCCTGTAGGGTGTGCCAAAGGGAAATATTGTGGTTTGACTAAACTAAGTTCTAAGAACGTTGGCCGCGGCAACATTTTTTGACGGAAATTGAAGAAAATCGATAGCTCCCATCTAGAGGTCACCCCAAACAAGCATAAGAAGTTTCAAAGTAATCTGATCATAAGTGCGACCTGTGAGGTGTGCCAAAGGAAATTGTGGACGTACGTACTAACGTACGTACGTACGTACGCCGACGGACGAAAAGTGATGGCAATAGCTCAGCTTGACTTTGTCAAGTTGAGCTAAAAATTAAAATTAAATGGTTTATGTCCGATATTTTACTCAAGTTAAAAAAATCGATAAATTTGTCCCTTGAGTGCAAGAAGGCTTTGCAATGCTTTAGCATTGCAAAGCCTTCTTGCACTCAATGGACAAAATACATCACCACCCATGCTATTCTGCAGATTATGAGGCCTAAAACTTGAAACAAGAAAATTTAATTTTGACAGCAAAGAAATAATTACAGAAATAAAAAATAAAACAAAAAAGCGCTCGCCCGCATGCAATTTTACAAATAATGGCCTGAGAAACAGAAGATCTACTTTGTGTGGCATTATCGGTGTTGGATGCAATACCAATTAAGGATACAAGACTGGTTACCTCTTTTAAGACCTTAGCATACCCTAAATGCTAAAATTTGATTAAGGAGACCAAAATATAAATGCATCCAGTGGTAACATAAGACGATTTATATCAAGATTACGAATCATTAGTTACTGCATGGAATTAGCTCATGACTTCTAAAAACTATATTACAAATATACCAACACCAAATATTGGCACTGATTGTAGTTCAACAATTTGCCAAGACAGAGGCTTGCAAGCTTGTCAATATAAAGCTAATGTACTGAAAACAAGTTCACCCCCTTTCCCCTACCTTATTTTGTGAAAGATATGTTACAAAACAAAGGGGTAGGCCACAATAAATGACAAATGTTGCATTACGAAAGCTTGAAATTTATTAACTGGTTATTATTTTTGGTGGTCTGAATTTATTAAAAATTTGTTGGCATTCTCCAGTAATTTGTAATAAAACAAACTTAGATAAACAAACTGTTATTTGCATTTGACTGAATAGGAAACATGAGTAAGGAAAATACTGGCTTTTGCACTGGTACGCTCATTTTTTTGAAAGCCATGTTAGTGGCTTCTAACACTTAAATCAGTTAAATATTTTGAGCAGCAGAAAAGGACCTGGAAATTTTAGGTCCTCCACTACAGATTCTAAGTTTCTAAGGTAAAATGTAGTGGATGATGAAGGATGCATCCAATATGTTGCTGTCATTATGTCTGATAAGGCAATAGAATTTGCATATGCCCAGGAGGAAGATAGAGCTGAAATGGTTAAAGGGGTTTTCTTGATCGATTAATCATACAGATTAACCTTGATTAAACGATTAATCACTTTTTTTAGTAGGTAGCTGAATTATTGCCATACCGTTAATGATTTATAACATTAACTCTTTACATTAACATTAACCCTTTACCCAAAGTAACAAACAAAACTGGCAAGCGCTATATATAAAAATCTCCTTCAAATTTTATTATGTTTTCCATTTTTTTTCTTCAAAAATTGGATTTTTTTTTTAGTAATTCAAGAATTTATTTTGCAGGTATCAAGTATGTCTGCACATAAATTGCATGCTTTAATCTGTCTCATAATAACTGATGCAAGTCAGTGTGAGATACACAGCCAACTACTCCGCTCCAGGATTTGGACAGAGCATTCCTACAAATGCTAACAAATCTGGACAGAGAGACGTTTGAAACTGTTTGTTCCAACTCGAAAGAAGATCTAGTACATGAGATTCCCACAGTTTGCTGATGGGTAGAAAGACTTTCCTGTTAAGTGTCCACTCTTTTGGAAGGATTCTCCCATGCCTGGACAGAAAATGAAAGACATGTTTAGTTCCTGAGTAAACAATAGAATCTAATGCATTAAACTGAACATCGGAAGATAGAGGCACACTGATTCTGTAGATAAGCTGCAACTCTAGAGTTGTCTGATGGAATTTGAGAATTCGACAGCCAAATATTCCAATGTGTTGTACATCTCTTTCTGAATGATGTGGAAATCTGACTGATGATTCTTACACTGGCGGTGACAATTTAGATTCTCAGTAATCAAGGTGAACCCTATCCATGATCGCTGGGTCCGACATTATAATCAGTACCAATGAAATCCCCTGCATCATCCACCCTATATTTGTACAGATTTGAATTTTCTCGTTGATAGCAGAAGAAAGACAAATTGCGTGATCCAACAGGTTGATCGCAGCCTTCCAATTTTTGTGAAAGTAAACCTAGAGAGGCCGAGTGAAGAGGCATCTGAGCGGAATCAGATCTGTCGCTGCTCTGCACAGACCCAGAAGTTTCATAAACTCTCTCACAGTGACTGTTACTGCTTGAATAAATAGAGGGAGAATACCTCTCACCAAGGGAAGATGGGTCAGATTCAGATGAGTCTGAAAATCCATGCCTGGAGAGAGAGCGTCCTCTATCACATTCAGCCAAATTGGAATGTGGAGAATTGACAGCAAAATGTTGAGTTCCTGAGGTTCCTGTTTCATGAAGGCAAACATCAGATGCGAATGGGTTTCTCCTTGGTTACACATATAGGCTACTATTGTTGAGTTGTCTGAGAGAATCTGAACTGGAAAACCTTATACAGTGGAACACTGTTAATTCAAAAGCCACTTTGCCAATGCAAATTATTCAATTAACAGGAGTATTCAATTAACAGGGATTGTGTCGCTTTCCTGTTTTCTAGAGATAAACTTAGCATTTAATCTATTATATCTTGATTGACAGAGCTCATTGAGATCTGTCAATTAAGATATAATAAATTAAATGCCTGCACTGGATATACTGAGGCCAAATAGGTCTATAAACAAAGGAAAACTTGGGGGAGTCAGGATAATTTCTCGACAGGTTACAAAATTTTTTATTCAATTAATAGGAGTTTACATTTTAACCTATATTCAATTAACATGCCAAATTTGTATTGGAGGTATGGTAAATGGTTTTGTGTTGGGAAATTATATTCAATTAACAGGGTTATTCAATTAAGAGATATCCAATTAAAAGGGCTCCACTGCAGTAGCGTTTTCCAGTGCTGTAAACTGAGAAGACTTGCCAACATCTCCTTTTGGTTGATGTGTAGAACTGACTGAATATCTTTTCACTGACCACGGTAATAAAAATTTTCTGAAATCAGGAGGCTCCCAAACTTTGTTTGATGGCATCAGACATTAACATGAATGTTGAAGGAGTTTCCAACGTCTGTCCACTTTCAAATTTCCTCCATGATAGCCAGAGAAAGACATATTGATGAAGACTGAGACTGTCATTTTAACGATTTCTGATATTAGGCCTAAAAAAATAAAAAATCTGTTTCTCAGGCCCTCCCGCATGGTCCTTTTGGCTGCCGCATACTCTCTTTTTATAACCAATTAAAACTTAAAAAAAATAAAAATTAAATGGTTTATGTCTGATATTTTACCCAAGTTGAAAAAATTGATGAATTTGTCCCTTGAGTGCAAGAAGGCTTTGCAATGCTTTAGCATTGCAAAGCCTTCTTGCACTCAAGGGATGAAATACACCACCACCCATGCTATTCTGTAGATTTTGAGGCCTAAAACTTGAACCAAGAACATGAACTTTTGATGGCAAAGAAGTAATTACTGAAATAAAAAATAAAAAAAAAAACCGCTCGCCCGCATGCAATTTTACAAATAATGGCCTGAGAACAGAAGATCTACTTTGTGTGGCCGTATTTAAGAAACTTTTAGTTTTGTGAAGCATATGATAAAGAATATGGCAAGTCATAGGAACCTTTCAAGCAAGGCTTCTGCTTTCTCTAGGATTGAGATGATGACTGAGAATTATTACATCCTAATAGTAGACAGAATAACAAACTGTTTGTGGCTTGCTTGGTAACTTACCCATGAATGAAGATAACCTGGTCATCACACAAGCTAGAACCTGTAAGAGAAGCTGCTCACAGTGACAATTTCAAATCTAGATCTGAGGTGGAAGAAGCAAATGTTATCACATCTAAACAGCTCAAGAATCAGACATGATAGAATGGGATAAAACACGTAATGGAGACAAGTCTTTTTTCCTAAAACTGATGTGATGCGATTTGCAAATGACAAAACATTACACATTTCTCAACACGATTCGATGGTCTGATCTACAATCAACGAACAAAAAGCCCACTGAGCAGGAATGTTGATATTAAGCGAAGAAGACATCTTGTCCAAAGGAAAGACTGACTGCAGAAATATCTGGACTCTATGAAGCAGTCCTGGTAATTCATCCTTGTTTCCTCGGCAACAAAATTGCTGTGGAAAACTGGTGCTTTTACGGCAAATGCCGTGAAGCCTGTTCGATTGTGTAAAAATCATCAGTGGGCAGGGCAAAGTCTCAATTGCCATGTATATGTAGTATGCGGTGAAGTGAAAACTTTCATGTGACTTTAACATGTGAAAGTAGTTCGAAATACATGTGTACATAATCACAATCAATGTGCAGAATCTTTCACTCAATTAGATCATGCCAATATCATGAACCAAGTGAATGCTGATAAAAAATCTTATAAGTAGGCAGGCGACTTGTTCAATATGTATAGTATGAGTGAAAATAAGAGGCAGGATAACCACAAACTAAGTAGTTCACTGCTTCTATGTTGATAACACTAGAATCTGACATCACTGACGTCAGATTCTGGTGTTATCAACATAGAAGAAGTAGAACAGATAGTTTCTGGTGGTTATGCTGCAATTTGTACTGTAAATTGTAAGATTAGCAATACAGCATAGTGCAATCCACATGGTTTGATTCCTTGTGTAACCTGGAAGTTGGGCAATTACTGCCACCACAAGGCTTTCTGAAGAAGCCATCCTTGGCAGTATTTTTACTGTGGATATTTTTTGTTTCCTCTGCATTTTCCTCGGCACTGCCGATTGCTGAAGGTGAACTACCAGGGCTGATGAAGGGTAATGCTGACTCCTTCTTGAACATGAAAGATTTACCGTCAGCTTAGTGGAAGAGAAATGCAATGATTGTATTGAATGATTCAAAGATCTGTGAAGACTAAGTCAGAAACAACAAACCCTAATCTTTCTTATGAAAATGAAGTCTGTCTAATGAAGATGATTGTTTAAATGTAGAAGACAAATTCTGAAGCTTCTTCAGAACAGCACCCGGAAAATAATGCACAATAAAGTGCATTGCCTCCACATGTTGCAATGATAAAGATGGACTGCCATAGTCATTTGATGACTGTTGAGTGAGAGCAAGATGAACCTGTGTTATGATCATGATCCTTTAAATGATAAACTGACAGAGTCTGAGAATGAAATATATACCCGATTAGGTGACCTCTTCCTCATTGTAAACGAATGAGAGAGCAGTTGTAGAGCTTGCCTAAAGGCTTTTCCAGATTCAAAGTCCATCGAACCTGTCCTTTGTGATGTTTGGTGGATGACTGTGACAGAGGCACATTATGATTATGTTTTTGTCCATGATGACTAACCTCCACCGAGTCAGAAAGATGTGAGGATTCCATCCTATGATGAGATTAATGCTTTTTGAAAATAATGGTCTGCAATTTTACTAGGATGGAGCAATGTTCCTGACGATGGTAATAAGGCGCTACTGGCTGATCTCTTTGGGGAACTACTTGAAGGCAATGTCTGTGATTCCTCAGATGGGATAGTCGTCTCTCCCATTTTTTCCATATTATCCTAGCATGCAGCGAGCGTAGAACAAGCAAAAATTAACTAATTAAAGCCCATAACACCGTACCCATATTCAAACTCATTCAAGACATTAAGAAAGTATCACATACCAAATTCTAATCAAATCGATTGATATTTCCTTAATTATCATGCTAACAAGCTGAAAACAGTCAAATATTAACTAATTTAGGGCCATAACTTTGCACTGTATGGCCAAACTTCACTGTTTTTTACTTCAACTCAAACAAGGCATTGTTACGAAGGTCTCACATACCAAATATTGACCAAATCCATTATTTGTTCCAGGTGAAAATGTCATTGACACTGCAGCTCAACCTGTCCAAGAAGGGACTGAATAAAATAGAAAGATCCAGTAATGCCAAGTCATTCACACAAGTTTCTACAGAAAAGACACCACCAAAGCTACATATGAAATTTATAAACAAATCGGGTGAGAGCTGTGACCTGTAGGGTGTGCTAATGGAATTGTTGAGAATTTATATGCCAAATGTAAGACGGCTGCTGGCGGCCATGTTTTTCAACAAAATTCAGAAAAATTTGATAGTGCCCATGTAGACATTGCCTCAAAGCTACGCATGAAATTTGGAACTGATCAGGTGAGAGCTGCGGCCTGTCGGGTGTGCTGAAGGAATAGTGGACGGCCAGAGGAACATACATATGTATGGATGGACAGACGACGAATTGCAACCCATCCCAGTAGCTCATACTTGACTTCAAATTGAGCTAAAAATTAACTAATTAAAGGCCATAACTCCATTCAGTATGGCCGAACCATACCAGTATTCGAAATCCTTTAAGACATTGTTAAGAAAGTCTCACGGAACAAATATTGGAGAGCTGAAACAGTTAATCGATTAATCAATGATCAACATCTTGATCGATCCAAAAAGTAACTGATTGATTAACCGTTACTTTTGAACTACTGTATTATTTGGGTCAAGAAAGGAACAAACTTGCTCCAAAACAAGCAAACATTGTCACACTGACTCAGATCAATTATATGAGACAGAGTAAAGCATGTAAGTTACTTATTTATTATTTATTTATTGGTGTTTAAGGTCACATACTTATGCATAATGGTTAATCATGACCGTGACAGTTTTATGGGTGGAGGAAGGCGTAGTACCCGGAGAGAACCACCTTGCAATGATGAGCAGCTGCCAGCTCCCCAACATCGCAACTCCTCACTGCAGCACAGGCAGGGTTAGATTGGTTGAAGACATGCACACCATCGACGTGCAGTATGCCTTAGTGCACTGCGTCATCGTGCCCACATGTGGATAATCGGGGTTAAGTGCCTTGCCCAAGGACACAACACAGGAGTCTGAATCGATCGCTCAGACGGTTACCCATCCGAGGACTAACTGGGCTCAACGTTGCTTAACTACGGTGATCTGATGAGAACCGGTTACTGCAACGCCACAGCACCCCCATGCAAGTTACTTGCTGACATACTTGTTTACTTGCATGATCAACATACTATATCAGTGGCTGGAAATGGTCATTCTTAACCCTTTACCCATTGTGGGTTGCAAACGATACTTGCAAAATAAATTCATGAATTACTAAAAATTTTCATTTTTGTACCAAAAACATAGCTTATGACCCCTCATTGGAATGAGCTCGTTCCAATGACTGGTCATAAGCTATGTTTTTGAGACAAAAATTGAAAACACAATAAATTTGAATGGAGATTTTTGTATATAGGCCTAGTTGGTTTTGTTTGTTACGTTGGGCAAAGGGTTCATGCTGTAAATCATCAACGGTATGTCAATTATTCAGATATCTATTTGGACAAGTGATTAATCAGTTAACCAAGGTTAATCCATGTGATTAATCGATCAAGAAAACCCCTTAACCATTTCAGCTCTAAAATATTGACCAAATCGACTGATATTTGTTAAAGTTATCGCACTAATGAGCTGAAAACAGGCCCAAATGAACTAATTAAGAGCCATAACTCCACTCTGTATGGCCAAACTCATTGAAGACATTGATAAGAAAGTCTAACATACCAAATATTGACGAAATCCATTCATATTTGTACAAGTTACCACACTAACGAGAAAGGTTACACCCACCCACTCGATAGCCTGCCAGCCCACACACCAATTGCATCAAACTATAGGAGACGTTTTTGAAAAAAGCTTGACCAAAAATACTAAAAAATTCAATTTGTGAACAACTTAAATTTGTAATTTAGTCCTTTATGATGTAGAGTTTCCCCCAATAGAAAAGGCTTTGGACCCTTTCCAAAAGGGTGGATGAAAATCTGGATAGGCAGCCAGGACTTACAATAAATCACTGCTAGGATAGATAGCTATTTTCAGATTATCAAGGTTAGTTTATACAAAATTTTGCCCACCAATCCCCAAAATTTGCATGCAAAACCAAAATAAACAGCTGTGCCATGAGCGCATGATATGCCCATTATTAATTACAAGAGGGAAACACACAATATGAGTACATGTGTACTTGTCAGGTTTTTTTTATATTCTTGTACAATAATCATAACCAACAACATGCTGTGTTCATTAATTTGGAAATAAATTATTTTAATTTCATGTATATATCTTATGTCTATAGAGATCATAACTTCACGAAAAAAATTGTCCAACATGTGGAAAATGGCCTATATTTTAACAAATAAAGTCCCATAACTCTGGAATGCCAAATTGGAGAGCGACACAAATTGAAAGGGAGCTTCCTTCCATCAACATATACTTTCCACCCAAAAATCACAAAAATTGCTCAAAGCGTTTTTGAGTTATTGTAGGACGCGTGGACAGACGGACAGCGGTATACCATAATACAACCGTTTTTTAACGAGCGTATAAAAATCAAGTCCTAGATGGTCCTCCATACCTTTTAGATCTGCGCATGCGCAGTATCCAGGAAGGTACCGAAATTGGCACCAACCATCATTCTTTCTACAGATTGCCTGTTAAATGTTATAAACAGCGGGGAGGTATGAGTGCCCACTCATGGAAGGGACATATCTGTCTGGGCCATTGGTAAGAAAAAATATATACAAATTACTTAAAATTTATCATATTTTTATACGACAACCAATGGCCCAGACTAGCTGAATAGTAAAAAGGCTGGAGGGCCTAGGACTTAAAGGAAAATCCAATCTCTCAATTACTTCAGTAAAGGATAGCTCCCACAGGAGAATAGAAGATAGGAATTATATATGTCTTTCTCTTTTACGAGAAAAGAGAAAGACGTAACACCAACAATGTAATTGAGTATTACATAATATATAATTCTCCATTTAATGTCAGCATAACCCGTTATGCTAATTCGGTGAAGGAAAACCAATATATAAAGATAGTCCAGAGAATGAAACTCTTTATACTCCTTTAAAAGTGTCCGAGGATTGTATATCAATGCCCAATTGACACGTAACATATACAAATGCTTCACAGTGAGCTACACTTTAAACACAGTACATAAATGAGAGATAGTTATTGCTTCACACCGAGCTACACATTAAAACCACCCCAGCACTGACGCAGGACTACTGTCACCGGAGGAGGTATTCCCTTGCTTTTCAGATTGAAGAGGGCAGCGGAACAGCATCAGTGCTGGAGCGGACTGCCTAAAGACCTTATAGATGTAACATTAATGGATAACATTCTGGCAGGAAGGCGTAGCCGACAAAACCGTCCCAAAGGAGGGCCAGAGCATCCATGGCGAAAGCCAGAGCATCTGGACACGAAAGTGTCCAACTGATGGTTCCAACTAATCGCAAAGAGATTGATGTGGGGATGACCCCAGAGATCGCAAAGAGACTGGAACACCGCCATGTGGAGCATCCACTCGGTGGAAAAGAACCTGCCCCGTCGGGACAGGGAGTCGGCTAGGACGTTCAGACGACCGGTAATGTGACGAACAACCACTCCGGCATTGACATCCTGAGCGAGAAGTAGAAGATCCCGAACCAAATCGAACATGGGAACATAGTGCGTTCTGCCCTGGTTCTGAATGTAAACAACCACCGTAGAATTGTCAGACCACAGAAGGACCAGACAATTCGAAAAGCTGGGGATCCACTGTTGGAAACACAGAAGAAGAGCAAGAAGCTCCTTCTGGTTGACATGAAGAGCTGCTAGATCCTGGTCCCATAACCCGTGAAGGAAAAGACCTAGAGGATCCAATGTCACACCCCATCCAAGATTGCTGGCGATTACCGTCAGAACACGATCGGGCGTGGGGAAGTCCAATGGAACTCCCTGCATAATCCATTGAACATCTGTCAGGGAAGAAGGTGACGAGGAAGAGACTCCAGTAACAGAAGCACCAGAACCAGAGGATCGACATTCGGCCTCCAACGACTAAGCAAAAAGTGTTGGAGAGGTCAGACATGCAGTTGAAATATAGAAATGAGAACAGTCACCGAAACGCAGAGACCAAGCAGTCGGGAAGACTCCGAGCTGATGAAGTCCATCCCAGATGACAAGACGGAGAAGGGACCAGGTCTGACTTCTCTCCGTTAACTCTGAACCCTAGTGACGTGAGTAGGCTCAACAGTGTGACGATATCAGACTCTAGAAAAGCAGCATTGGATTGCTTCTGGAGGATATCAACAAGACAAGTCGAAGAAGACACCTTGGACTGTGTGCAATGTAAGACTAACACAAGCGACATCAGACAGGTGAAGGCCCAAGGATCCAGGCCGAGGCCAAAGGGAATGGCCTTGAACTGGAAAACATCCTGGGGAATGATCTGAAATCCTCCATGCTGAACTGAGGAGCAATGATAGACTGCGAAAGATTACTCAGATCGATAACCTATCGGAGTCGGCTGTCCTTCTTCGGCACCAAGAACATGCGGGAACAAAATCCCACTGAAAGAAAGTTCGTGATGACCTCCATTGTCCCCTTTGACAGGAGATCGCCTATCTCCAAGGACAAAAGTTCCCAAAGTGTAACGTTGAAAGGGACTCATGTTGGAAGAGGCACTCTCTACTAAGTGGAGAGCCTCAAACTGGGACGAAATCGAGGTGACTACTGCAGACGCCTACCCCACCCTGTGAGTGAGTAGAAGTGGCGGTAAGAGGATCAGCCCTTAGCTTCGCAGAGGAAGCAGAAGGGTACTTGTTAGGCTTTGGACGGTGCCTGCCTCCAGCAGAAGGCCGATCAAGCTGACTAAGCAGCAGCAGATCAATGGAATGACAAAGGGAGCCATTCCGGACCGTCGCCACCATAGAATAGTCGCGGACCTGCCAAAAGAGGCAGATCGAAGAGCAGCACACTGCCCCTCAAGAAGGGGCATCTTGTGTCCAACACAGCGTACATGCAAACCAATTCCAAGCTAGCCGCATAACAGGCATGTGTGTGAGAATATGCATGAGCGCCTTGAACAGCACACACAAAACTTAATAATAATAACACTTTGGCCAGCCACTGATTTGTCTCGGTTCTCGGACGAGAAGGCCTTGGTTACCCCTGTACTCCCAACTGCCTCCCTATTCCCACGCTTCTCCTCTCCTCCCGACACTCGGAGACGAACTGCTTAATGACATCCCTTGCCCCATTCTTCACAATCTCTCCGATTAGCATATTAACCCTCCCCTTTGAGTCTCCCTCTAACCACATGTCCTTCATTCTCCCATCCCACTTCCCCAATATACTCCCAGTGAATCTTATTCTGTTGGACTGGTACTTTGGGCATTCTAGAAGAACAAAAATCTGTTTGTCGTCAAACTCATCTGGGAGCAGATAAGCAGCAAAGCAGAGACGACGTGATCGAAGAGAGAACACATTTCAGCATCCCTCCCGATAAGCCCAACCTGGACTCCAGAGTCTCCATATGGCTGAGGAGTTGGATTACCGATCCAAGACCGTCACAGTCTGGCAGACTGACAGATTGGCGAAATCGTAGGAACGATAACGCACCAGAGGCAAAAAGTATCAACCATAATGAAGAACGATGTCTTCATAGCCTTGGAACCCAGCTTAGAGTCTAAAGCGGTAAATGCTTCAACCACCTGTACCGACAGGCACAGTCGAAAGCGCCCAGAAGCATGTTGCACCGCAGGCGGTAGGCGTGCGACCGATGATCGCAGCCGGGCTGACACTGTCGGCTGGTTTGACGGTTTGAGACCTGGAAGGAACCCAAACACAAAGTCAAGATCTGCCCCCAAGTAAGAAGACTGTTGGCTCTGGACTCATCCCACGACTCGGAAGACATATAGCCCATCCTGGGCAAACCAGCCGACGCCTCCCATGGTGTGGGCACACCAGGGGATCAGGAAGCGACCCGTTTCCAATCCCGGGAGGCAGCGCCACAGGGGCGCCCGGAAACCACTCGTAGCCTCACTGGAAGCAATGGAAAAGGCTCTTGGACAGAACCTAAGTGAGCAAGGAGAGGGCCTCCCTAAGCTCACTGACTGTCGGAATGGAGCGATGTGGGAACGAACCGACAAAGTGGCTTCACTCCTGACCCATTTACCAGCAAAGGGTCACGATCCTCAAATACACCCGACGCGGGGCGACGGGCTGCAGCCGAAAACATCTGAAGGCAGATGTGTAATGGGGTATCACATACCCCGTGGATCAACAGAGCGGAAACTCAGGAGAGTCGCCGCGGACCTCTGCGGGACAGAAGGTCCAGGCTGCACAAAAAGCGTTGGTCACACAAAACTGGCCATGGGACCAGAGTGCGTGGACGGAAACGCCACGGAGCTCATGGTGACCCCACCATGAAAATCCGAATCAATGAGAAAAACTGAGGTACTTGACGGCTGAGAGACCACAGTGGAGGGTTCAGCCAGCAGCCCCTTCCAACTTCGCCAAGTTGAAGTCAGGGAATGCTGAGGCCAATACCCCGCGTCTACACTACCAGACATCCCTGCAGACCTCTGCAGGGATAAAACTGCTGTGCTCAATGGCTGAGAGGACACAGCATGCGACTTCGCCGAGCTGAAGTCAGGTAAGGCTGATGCCGATACCCCACGTCTACACTACCAGACACCGCAGCAGGGAGAAAACTGCTGTTCTCAACGATCGAGAGGACACATCAGAGGGTTCGGTTGGCAGCCGCTTCCGACTTCGCCGAGTTGAAGTCACGGAAAGCTGAGGCCGATACCCTACGTCTACACTACCAG
Organism: Pictodentalium vernedei; assembly: GCA_031216915.1. Taxonomy (NCBI): domain Eukaryota; kingdom Metazoa; phylum Mollusca; class Scaphopoda; order Dentaliida; family Dentaliidae; genus Pictodentalium; species Pictodentalium vernedei. The sequence goes on along the minus strand of CM062288.1, from coordinate 155,597,150 downwards.
ACTCCGCTGCAGACCCCTGCAGAGAGAAAACTGCTGTGCTCAACGACCGAGAGGACACAGCAGGGGGTTCGATCGGCAGCCACTTCCGACTTCGCCGAATTGAAGTCAGGGAAGGCTGAGGCCGATACCCCATGTCAACACCTCTGCAGACCCCTGCAGGGATAAAACTGCTGTGCTCAACGGCTGAGAGGACACAGCAGAGGGTTCAGTCGGCAGCCACTTCCGACTTCGCCAAGTTGAAGTCAGGGAAGGCTGAGGCCGATACCCCACAACCACACTACAGACATCACTGCAGACCCCTGCAGGGATAAGCCGAGGCCGGCTAAAAGGGTGACCGATGACGTTGTATACGGAACAGCAGTAGCAGCAGATACGACGGGAGCTGTTGGAACTGGCGGAATAGGGGAGAGAGCCACCCAGCTCGGCCTCCAAAGGAGGAGTCACAACCCTAGTGACAGCCTCAGATGTCAACTGGAGAGGGCGCATAGTCCCGGAACCAGGCATCTCTTCACCAGAAATCCAACAGCTCCCACAGTATCCACCACGGTAAAAAAAACTGCACATCCCCCACAGATGGGGAATAACGCTCAACAGCAGGCCCCGAAACGACAGCATTCCCCACCCCCCATTGGTGCGGGAGGAGCTGCACATCAGACAGATGTGGGGGTGTAACTCTCACCAGACGTGGTCATGTCAGGAGGCCCCGAAATGACAGCGTTCCCCACTCCCTGTGGGTGTGGGAGGAGCTGAACATCTCCCACAGAGGGTGTATAACTCACACCAGATCTAGTCATGACGGGAGGTCCCAAAACGACAGCATCCCCTCCTCCCCCCCCCCCCACAGGTGCAGGAGGAACAGCCACAAGAACACACCAAAAGTGAGGGCAAAAGGAATTGCCCTAAAAGAACCGAACTGGCAATAACAGAGGTGAGAGCAGTAGAAGAAAAAGATGAACTCAACAGATGCATAAAGTAGAAGAACACCCCCAACTACGAGAGAAGGTGGCAGAAAAAATAATATCACGACAGACCCCAGACTGCCGACAGGGACCTAAAAACAGAAATTCAGCCCTCAACAAAGTGAAGAAATCCTGCCCATACAGTCCCTCATTGACACCTAACTCCAATAATAATAATAGAATTTATCAACCGAAATATTTTATTTCTGAACCGCGTTGACACGATGTCGAAAAAAAATTCGCGAAAACGGAATATATAAATAAAATTCAATGAGAATGTGGTTGAAAATATTAACAAGACTATATAAAAACATATACGATTTTCAGATCCTTAATTCCAGTCACAGAAAAACCATTATAGACGAGTTGAATTATCACTGTTTCGTAATGCAAATGGCGGAGACACATCTTTCACGTGTCTCGGATAAAAAAAGAATGATGAATTGATGACGCACTGCGCATTGGTTAACGGAAGTTGTGGATCTGTACTAAGGGAAGAGCGTCCCAAACTCGGCCCAGTTTTGTCTTATTTTTTCGTGGTGATTTTTACACCACTTTTCTTTCCCACATCTCTTGGGAAAGATTAAAATAGAGAGTATTTTATCTGAGTTATGGTCTTCCACTGTAGTGCAAGCCTGTAGTAAACAATTGTAAGGTAGGTTGATAAGAAATGTTGACTCAGCACTTTTTCAAAGTCCCCAACAAGTACCCCATGATAAAACTGATAGCAAAAATTCTTGTCCCTCCCATAACGAAGGCAAATATAGCTCCTCAAACTTCTCTTGAACAAATCTGAGTCCACACCTCAAAAGGAAGCAGCACACCAAATATCAAGTCTCTGCTACTGCTGGTCATGAGAAGATTTTTTAAGATTTAAGCACACTTTTTGGGCATGGTCCAACCGAGGGCTGAGGCAACTTGATTTGAACAAAATCAAAATGCGATGTTATAAAAAACTATTATCTCAAATATCAATTAAATTGGTTCATCAGTTTGGGAGGAGAAGACACAAACACCATGTTCACGAACGATGGACAGTGAGTGATCCCTATAGCTCCCCTGACTGAAAGTCAGGCAAGCTAAAAACTGTGGAACAATTGTTATATAATAGTCTATATAATATTTTCAGGCTCTGTGTGTGTTTGACCGTTGTGACCTTGATAAATTACCACAGTGGCATTTGCATTCAGGGGAATAAATGAGCTTTTTATACTATAGATAATATACAATATAAACTTTGCGGTTATCCTGCTGTCATCTTTTTCAACCGGCAATGTCAGTAAATGGTTTGTAACCGAATAACTGATCAGTCATTTAAGGGGGTGTTCCCGATTCGTTGAAAATCAATATTTCGCAATCCGGTAGCAATGTTTACACAGTGATCAAATCTTAAGGTTGTCACTCGCCTTTGCTGATTAGGTGATGTTTTTGACTTAAGTGATCACTGTTAACTGTGTTTGTGTGTGTGTGTTTCGCAATTTTTGTCGGTACATTGGATATTGCTTTTAAAGCTTTTAAAGCTGTCAAAACTTAGTGAAATTATTTCAGTCTTATATTTTATTTTTTTTGTTAACACTCTTCAGTGAATTTTTATTAAAGTATAAATATGGCATGGATTTTCTTTCCTCATCATTATTTTCCTGCAATCATGGCTGGTGCTCAAATCAACGTGAAGTTTATACCAAACAAACAAGGAGGCGAAAATCTAGCTTGTGACGGTTACGAATACAGAATAAATCGGCATTATAAAGACAGAACGTACTGGAAATGCATTGTTCCAAATTGTCCTGCAAAAGTCACCACAATCAACAGAATACCATGTTCATTTGGAAACCAGTCACATAACCATCCAGAGGACTATGCTGGAATAGTAGCAAAAGAAGGAAGGTCTGTGATCACTCACAGATGTTTGGCGGAAACACGACCCATACCTGCTATATTCACAGAGGAGCTCATTAAATTACTTGATACAGACTGGGATGATACGACCAGAGAAGTCGTTGAAAAATTACCAACGTTCTACAGTGTGCACTCTAGTCTGTACAGAGCACGACGTAAACAGACACCCAAACTTCCAAAGACATTAGGTGAAATAGTTCTAGAAGGAAAGTGGCTGGAAACTTCAACAGGGAATCCATTCCTTCTTTTTGATGAGGGTGAAGGAATTAGACGAATGCTGGCTTTCGCAACTGATGAAAATCTGCAACTTCTTTCCGAAGCCTCAACGTTCTACTGTGATGGGACATTTTATACGTGTCCAGAGCTTTTCTATCAACTGTACACAGTGCATGTTATGAACAACGAAAGGATGATTCCTGTGTTTTACGCTTTGTTACCTGGTAAATCTCAGCAGATTTATCAGCAGATGTTTTCCAGTCTGAAAGACGATATGGCAAATAAAAATCTGAGCCTAAACCCAACGAGTGCCTTTGTGGACTTTGAGTTAGCAGTGCATAGTGCAGTCCGCCAAGTTTTCCAAGGTATCCGTGTGAGAGGATGTTTTTTCCATTTCACTCAGTGCATCTGGAGAAAGGCCCAAGCTACTGGCCTACAAACACTGTACAAAGAAAATTGTGACGTGAGAACTCTGGTTCGCCGAGCAGCAGCTCTGCCACTAGTGCCTGTCAACAGGGTTGAAGATGTGTGGTTCGAAACTTTAGATGAGTTGAACTACACGGACATTGAACCTTCAACAACATCAAGTTTTGTAGAATATGTTCAAACTCAATGGATAGATGGTGATATAAACATGTGGAACCACTTTGACAACGATGGGCCAAGAACAACAAACCATCTAGAGGCATGGCACTTGAAACTTAAAAAGAAAATTCAACACCCGCACCCAAACATTTTTACTTTAATTCAGACTATTAAAGACATTCAAAACAAAAATGAAGTGTCATTTATTCAGAAATCGGTCGGTGGAAAAAGCTGCCTGAGAGCCAAAAAATATATGAACATTGACCGAAGGCTTTCTACTTTAAAACTGAGATTTGTTGAAGGCGGTATCAGCCTTATGTCATACACAGATTCGGTGTCGGAACTGTTGCATCTAGAGTAAAGACTGTATAATTAATGTAATGCTGCATATATGTTATAATTTGTGCTTTATTTGATAAAGGGTTATAAATATATTATATTTCATAATTTTGTATATATGTTATATTTATCATACATTATTTTACTGGTTATGTGTTACTGTATATTTTGTTACTAAGTGAATAAATTTGTTTCAATTTTAAATTCTAGTTTTGTATAAATCTGAAACCTGTTTTCAGTTTGGACACCTTAAGATTTGATCACTGTGTAAACATTGCTACCAGAGTGCGAAATATTGATTTTCGACGAATCGGGAACAAGCCCATTTAAGCACTTGACTTTCCCCCCGAAGCTCCATAAAAAGGGACCCAACATTTTATGCCTAGCGGAAACACTGCATATATCTTCAACTTTAAACATCAACACACTTACCAGGCCTTCATTTTAACTGGAGGGGTATCAGTACCCCATGGCTCACCAACAGGTGGCCAATGTAAAGGGGTGGCTGGAGTAAAAAAAAAAAAGTTCAAAACTTGCACACAAAAGTCCAAAATTAAAGAAAATAAGCAGCTAAAGGGTTAAATAATATAATAATAACCCCTAAGAAGCATGCTAACATAAAATAGGAACCATGGCAATATGCTACAAGGTAAGTCTCCACTTTGAAAAAAAGAAAGACAAACCTCAAAACCTGCACATAAAAGTAAAAAAAGTATCACATTTGTTTCAAGGGGTTAAAATTTAGAAAAATACCCTGAAAATATTACAATAACCAGCGTGGCAATATGCCAGTGAGATAAAACCCCACTTAAAAAAAATATCAAAACCTGCACACTAAAGTACAAAACCTGCACAGAAAAGTCCAAAATAAAAGTAAATAAGCAGCTAAAGGGTTAAATAATATAAAAATAGTCCAGGAAGCATCCTAACATAAAATAGGAACCATGGCAATATGCTACAAGGTAAATCACCACTTGGAAGAAAAGAAAGACAAACCTCAAAACCTGCACATAAAAGTAAAAAAAAGTATCACATTTGTTTCAAGGGGTTAAAATTGAGAAAAATACCCTGTCACAGTAACCACAATGGCAATATGCCAGTAAGGTAAAAGTCTACTTGAAAAATATCCACTTGGAAGAAAAGAAAGACAAACCTCAAAATCTGCACATAAAAGTATCACATTTGTTTCAAAGGGTTAAAATTTAGAAAAATACCCTGAAAATGTTACAGTAACCACCATGGCAATATGCCAGTGAGGTAAAACTCCACTTAAAAAAATATCAAAACCTGCACACAAAAGTACAAAACCTGCACACAAAAGTCCAAAATTAAAGTAAATAAGCAGCTAAAGGGTTAAATAATATAAAAAAAAGCCCCAAGAAGCATCCTAACATAAAATAGGAACCATGGCAATATGCTACAAGGTAAATTGCCACTTGGAAGAGAAGAAAGACAAACCTCAAAAACTGCACATAAAAGTAAAAAAACATCAAAACCTGCACACAAATGTCAAAATAAGTCCAAAATTTGATTCAAAGGGTTAAAATTAAGACGAAATACCCTGGAAAAGAGTTAAATGTTATCGTGAATCCCCACAGCAATATGCAAAGAATAAAAAAATGTTTTTAAAAGCACAAAAATCCAAACCTGTAAACAAAAAAAGTCCAAAATTGAAGTAATTAAGCAGGAAAAGGGTTAAAGAATACAATGTAGCCCTAAGATGCATGTTTACATACAACAGAAAGCATGGACATATGCTACAAGGTAAATCTACACTTGGAAGAAAGGAAAAAAAAAACCCATGAAAACCTGCATGCAAACGTCAAAATAAGTCTAAAAATCTATTCAAAGGGTTAAAATTTTTTTTAAAATGCACTGGAAAGATATCAATGTTATAATAACCACCACTGCAATATGCAGTGAGGTCAACCTCACTTGAAATTGTCTTTTTTTCTATCACAACCTGTACATAAAAGTAAGAAGCTCTAAGCCTAAGCCTAGGTCCAAAAGCTGTACATAAAAGTCCAAAATTGAAGTAATTCAGCAGGAAAAGGGTTAAATAATACAAAGATAGCCCTAAGATGCATGTTTACATGCAATAGAAAGCATGGACATATGCTGCAAGGTAAATCTCCACTTGGAAGAAAGGAAAAAAAACCCATCAAAACCTGCACGCAAACATCAAAATAAGTCTAAAATTTGATTCAAAGGGTTAAAATTAAGACAAAATACCCTGGAAAAGAGTTAAATGTTATAGTGAACCACCATAGCAATATGCAGAAACTCTACACTTGGAAGAAAGGGAAAAAAAACAAACATGAAAACCTGCACGCAAACGTCAAAATAAGTCTAAAAATCTATTCAAAGGGTTAAAAATTTTTTAAAAATGCACTAGAATGATATCAATGTTATAATAACCACCACTGCAATATGCAGTGAGGTCAACCTCACTTGATATTGTTTTTTTTTATCACAACCTGTACATAAAAGTAAGAAGCTGTAAGCCTAAGTCCAAAAGCTGTACATAAAAGTCCAAAATTGAAGTAATTCAGCAGGAAAAGAGTAAAATAATACAAACATAGCCCTAAGATGCATATTTACATACAATAGAAAGCATGGACATATGCTGCAAGGTAAATCTCCACTTGGAAGAAAGGAAAAAAAAAACAAACATCAAAACCTGCACGCAAACATCAAAATAAGTCTAAAATTTGATTCAAAGGGTTAAAATTAAGACAAAATACCCTGGAAAAGAGTTAAATGTTATAGTGAACCACCATAGCAATATGCAGAAACTAAAAAAAAAATTAAAAAGCCAAAAAATCAAAACCTGTACACAAAAGTTCAAAATATTTGAGAGCGGACGCCGACATGAGGGCTATGCCATAGGCTCACACAACTAACGTTGGTGAGCCAAAAATGAAAATTCCAGGAGTATCCAGGTTTTCCACATGAACCCTGAACATGTAATGTACAATCCTGAGTTCCCATTGGACCTAACACAATTAGAAAACGTTTAAATTATTTTTTCATCAATAATTAGAAATTTTCAATTTTTGTTTGTAAAACATGGCTTACAACCCCCCTTATTAGACTTGGCTCATAATGATAACTAATCATAAGATATGTTCTTGAAGCAAAAATTGAAAAAAAAAAAAAAAAAATTTTAATAGCGACTTTTGTGTATCAGCTAGGGGTTTAAACATGATCGTTTCATTGAAACCTTTGATAAAAAATAAAGAACTTTACCATTTGAATCCTTAAACATTTCAAAACAGTCTTTTAACTCCTGCTCTTCCTCTTCTCGCCAGGGTCCTCTCCCAACACTACAATTATTAGAAACAAAAACATACGAAAAATGATCTTGACAAATACTGATGATTTTAAACACACCTCTTTTTACGTCAACATCAATTTTAATCAAGTAGCCTGTGTGAGCTGGAAGGCACTACCAGAACTATATAGAGTTTGCATACATTTTTAAAGATGAAATTCCATGAATTTTCAAGGATTTCAAATGAATATTCCAAAACTTTAACAGGATTTCATGGGCAAATCTGGAAATGAAAGTGGAATTTTTCAAGCAACTGGTTCCTTAGCCAGGACTTTTCCATGATCCGAATGCTTGAAAAATTCCGTTTTTGTTCTCACTACCAACTCACACAGAATTGTAAGAATCAATATTATAACATGCAACATTTAATGAATGAATCGTAAAGGTGTATGCAATTCTCATTCTTCATGCCAATTCCAACTTAGCCAGCTTATGTGGTTGTGTTTCTGGCAAGTTTTTTGATATCAGTGTTACAGTTCATGAAAACTTCCAATACCTTTTCCAAACAAGAAGCAAAAATAACCCCATTTTTCAAGGACTTTCCTGTCAAAATATTTTTCAATTTCCATGACTTAATCCAAGACTATAGTGAAAAGTGATGAGTCTTTCTCTCTGCTTTATATGCTTGCTAACCTTTTACCTAATGTAATGCCCATAACCAGCCAGCTCTATTCACAAATATTCAAATTTTATTACAATTTTGCCTGAAAATGAGCTTATGACACGTCACTCGAATGAGCTCAAAGGCACATTCCAATGAGGGGCTATACCTATACTTTCAATGCAAAAAAAAAAATTACTGAAGAAAAATTGTTTGCAAGTTTTGTCTTCCTGTTATACTGGGCAGAGGGTTGTTAAAAACAAATGAAGTTTTGTGCACAAGTACAGTGGAACCTGTTAGGCCTAAAAAGTTAAAAATCTGTTTCTCAGGCCCTCCTGCATGCCCTCTTTTATAACCACTGCAAACTTAAAAAAATAATAATTAAATGGTTTAAGTCCGATACTTTACCGAAGTTAATAAAACTGATAAATTTGTCCCTTTAATGCAACAAGGCTTTAGCATTGCAAAGACTTCTTGCACTCAAGGGACAAAATACACCACACCCAAGCTATTCTTCTGTAGATTATGAGGCCTAAAACATAAAACTTAGATGTGAGTCTTCCATGGAAGACGTGTGTCGTCTGGCGTTTCAGACAGAATTCTAAGTGGAAAAGGGGCATAACTCTGGAAAAATACAGCGGATCAAAAAATAAAATAGGAGGTGCAAAATGCCATTATGTGATAAAGAATCACTGAAAGTTTCATCAAAATCCATTCATAGGTTAAAGAGGAGTGGCGGATAAGAGAAAGTGTGACGTGGATGACGACACGGACGACGCAAGACGACGGGGCATAACTCTGGAAAAAATACAGCGGATCAAAAAATAAAATAGGAGGTCGACAATGCCATTATGTGATAAAGAATCACTGAAAGTTTCATCAAAATCCATTCATAGGTTAAAGAGGAGTGGCGGATAAGAGAAAGTGTGACGCGAACGACGACGCGGACGACAAAAGTAATCCCTATATGTCACTCCCTACTTTGTGGGGCGGCGACACAACAAACCAAGAACATGAACTTTTGATGACAAAGAAATAATGACAAAAATAAAAAAACAAAAAACAGCCAGTCCACAAAAATGGCCAGAGAAACAGATTTACTTTATGGGGCCTTAATTGTACATCCATTTTGCCAGTGAAAAATATTCAATTAACACGAGTATTCAATTAACAGGGATTTAGTCACTGTCCCAGAATGTTCTGGGGCTAAATTGAGTTATAACTGCTAAGGCTATCAATTGTGAATATGGACTCAACATAGTAATCAACCTTTTTTATATATTTTCCACTTGATAAAGGCCTAGGGGCCGAAAATTTGTGGATAATAGAGTGATGATATTGTTTATAATACCCATCTCCTTTTGGAGGACATAATGAGATAGACTAAATCAAAATAGTTAGGAAAAACGGAATGCCCTTACTTGTATGAACCATGCAGGTTAGATATTAGAGATCTTATAATGGAAAGGATAACAGATGATCAGGTCTTCTGTACAGAGGATCACGGAACAAGAGTTAATCCTTAGGAATGAAATTCTGACTTTGATTACTTTTACTGCAACAGAACAGGTGCCTCAACAAGCTGCCTCAGCATTAAGTCACAAATTACAATCTAGGTACCTTGAAAGTTTTTTTTAGGCAAATCTTAGCTGCTTATTTAGACTTACCTAAAAACAACTACAAAGTCACAGGATGCAGACTGTCAAAAGTGTAGCAAAAATTATAAACAAGAGGCCCCAGGGGGCCAGAGGGCGCTCACATGACATGGTAGTCTAAATATCAAACCAGGGACTTAATCTGAATAAGCTGCATACGCCCCTCCTAAGAAAAGCATATACCAACTATTTTCAGTTCCTGCACTTTTACGTCCCAAAATTGAGATAAATGCATAAAAAACAGATTTTTAAAAATTTTTGTTTGGAAATTTTCGAAGTCCCAAACAAAATATTTTCAGCTTAAAATGTTTTTTCTTCTTAATATTGACCAAAACGCATAAAACACCAAAAAACTAGTTTCCGGTCCCACCCGGCCCCCAAATTTTCAGTGTAAAAAAAATAAATTTTTTTTTTGTCTTAAAATTGACTGAAACGCATAAAAAACAAGAAAAACAAAAATTCTGCATTTTGGTCCAAAATTTTCTCCACCCGGACCTCAAATTGTCATTGTAAAAAAAAATAAATTTTTTTGTCTTAAAATTTACCGAAAGGCATAAAAAACAAAAAAGAAATTCCGGATTTCGGTCCAAAATTTTCTAAGTCCCACCCGGACCCCAAATTTTCAGTGTAAAAAAAATTTTTTTTTTGTCTTAAAATTGACCGAAACGCAAAAAAAAAAAAAAATTTCCGGATTTTGGTCCAAAATTTCTAATAAGTCCGCAACAGGACCCCAAATTTTCAGCCTAAATATGAACCCAGGGACTTCGCTTGAACAAACTTGAATTATACCCCCCCCCCCCCCCCCCCCCCCCCCCCCCCCCCCCCCCCCCCCCCCCCCCCCCCCCGCAGGATGCTGCATACCAAATATCAAAAGTTTCTTATTGGTAGATCTGAAGAAGATTTTTAAAAAATATTCCTCATACTGCACTAATTTAAACATTTGGGCTCCCATAGAGAGCCCAAATATGTACCCAGGGAATTCATTTCAATAAACATGTGAAACAATCTTCCAAAGATGTTATATGTGAATTTTGAAAGCTTTTGGAGCAGTGGTTTGGGAGAAAAGTAGTCTTATATGTTTTTTCCAATACCCATAGTGTTAAAAAATGCTGACTCAGCACTTTTTCAAAGTCCCCCATGATAAAACCGATAGCAATTTTTTATGATCATTCCATTCTGTTGGTCCTAAGGAAGCTTCACACCAAATAAGAATTCTCAGTGCCATGTATTTTTGGAGATATGGGTGTTTTAACTTTTTTCTATTTTTAGCTCCTGCAGTTCCCATGAGGCGACGGGAAAATTTTTTTTTTGTCTAAATTAAGTACTTATGACCCAATAAGCCCTCATATCAAATTTGGTCCAAATCTGCCTCTCGGTTTGGAAAATAGAAATTTTGGGAGGGGCAAATATTCTTTCCCCTCCCATTACGACGCCAAATATAGCCCCACAAACTTCTCCTGAACAAATCTGAGTCTACACCTCAAAAGGAAGCTGCACACCAAATATCAAGTCTCTGCTACTGCTGGTCATGAGAAGATTTTTTAAGATTTCCGCACACTTTTTGGGTGTGGCCTTACCAATGGGCGAGGCAACTTGATTTGAACAAAATCAAATTGCGATGTCATAACAAACTATTATCTCAAATATCAATTAAATTGGTTCAGCGGTTTGGGAGGAGAAGATGCAAACACCATGTTTACGGATGACGACGGACGACCGAAGGTGAGTGATCACTATGGTTCTCCTGACTGAAAGTCAGGTGAGCTAAAAATCTTCAGTCCCTCAAGGGTTAACCCTTTACCTAACATGAAAAGCAGAATGACACTTGCAAAAGAAATTCTTGAATAACTAATTTTTTTTCATTTTGTCTCAAAACCATAGGTTATGACCCCTTTTTGGAACGAGCTCGACAAGATCGTTCCAACAAGGGTCATAACCTATGTTTTTGAGACAAAAAATGAAAAAATAATGAAAATTAATTGATTTTTTAGAATAGAGCTGGCCGGTTTGGGCCATTATGTTGGGTAAAGGGTTAAAGGAGATATTTTATGAGATTTTGAGAACAATTCATTGGTTTGAAAATTTCTGAATCACTGCAACTTTAATCCAATCAAATTATTGGGATGAATTAAAATCGAATTGAAATTCAAAGCTTTGCAGGAGACAAACTTACACTGATTTTATTTGAAAGGGTCACTTTCCCATTGCAGCGTAATATTGTACAGTAATCGGGTACTTTTCACAACTATTGAAGAATAGATGTGGCCATTCAGTAAGCTAAAACATGCAGGAATGTGATATTTACCTGGTTTTATGATGCCGTTTCAAGTCCTTTGCGCTAGTGATAAGATTCTGTCGTTTTAATTCTTTAATAACATTTAAACGAGATTTTGTGGAATCTGTTATCCTCTCCATTATAAGATCACCAATATCTGAAACAGTAGAAACTACATGGTTCATACAAGTTAGGCTATAAAAGAAAAAAATCTTGTTTCTCAGGCACCACTTTCGCCATTTAAATTCTACTTCATAAAAATTACAACTTTTTTTCACCTGCTTTATTTTTAACCAGCCAAAAGTTTTGTTACTTCGGCTAATACACTTTGAACACTGAGGGATTAGGAGGGAGAGTGGGAGAGAGAGTATCTGAGCCCCTCCCCTCCACCCCCAGGATGCTGTATACCAAGTATCAAGTATTTTACACATTACTGGTCCTAAGGATGCTTCATAACAATCTAGCAGTTCTCTATTCCATGCAGTTTGGGAAATAAGAGTGCTTGACAATATCTCAATTCTTAGCTCCCACAGGGCTTCAGGAAATCAAGTACTCATGACTCAAAAAAAACCACTTCCCCAATTTGGTTCAAATCGGCTCAGCAGTTCAGAAAATTCAAATTTTGGGCAGGTCCAAAAATATTGATTCTACACCTCAATACAAAGCTCCATACCAAATATCAAGTCATTGTATCCACTGGTTCATGAGATTTAAAAAAAAAATGGAGCATTTTCCCCACCCCTTCCCTGGGGCTGGACAAATTGATTTGAACAAAAACAAGCAAATTCAGGGAATTCACGTCTCCCGCTGGGCAGCAGTTTCAAGGGGAATTATTGCATCCAGTGGAATATAGTTGAGTTGCAAGTGGAAGTTATTTAGAAGAGACAGAACAGACAGTGCTTCAGACAGTGGTTATCAGATTTATTTTCACGGAAGTCACTATCAAAGCAAGTAAAGTGATGTGGAGTATAACTGAGAGAATCACTAAAAATTAAGACTGCATGATAACACATATTACATTAAACTGATGAGAAAAGTAATCCATATATGAAATTTCATTGAAATCGGTTGACTCTAAGGAAAGTTAGAGCCTGGAAACCATCTGCCAATCAAATTTAAGCAACCAAATTAAATATGCACGGAAAATGCCCATGTTTGAACTTGGACCCACAATTGATGAAAGTGATCTACTACCCAAATTTCATCGAAATCGACTAACTGTAAGGAAAGCTAGAGTCTGGAAACGAAAAACACGGAAGGTGTGCACTTACTGTGTATTAGTAGTATCACTAAATAAATCAAAGTTTCCCTAATTTGCATAATTTTTGCACGAGAACAAAACTTGTATTATATGTGATGTATTGCATGTTACTAAACATTCATACAAAAATTTATTCAAATCTGAACTTTCATATAGAAGTTCTGTACAAACAAGAGGCCCCAAGGAGCCTTAATCACTCACCAGCCAAAGTGGTTCAAAGAAGTATTTGGGGGTCACATTCAGTTAGACATGGTTCATCAACACTACAAAGGAATGAAGACATGAGAGACAAATTTTATGGAACTAGGGCCATGGCTTAAACAAACTTGAATCTTACCCCCCACCCCCCTAAGGATGCTGCATGCCAAATATCAAAAGCATTCATCAGCTGGATCTGAAGAAGAAGATTTTTAAAGAAAATTCCTCATTTTGAACTAAGTTATCATTCGGGTTCCCACAGTGAGCCCAAATATGAACCCAGGGACTTGGCTTGAACAAACTTGAATCTCACCCCCCTAAGCACGCTGCATACCCAATATCAAAAAATTCTGCCTGCTGGATCTTGAGAAGAAGATTTTTAAAGAAATTTGTCTGAAATGCACTAAGTTCAAATTGGGCTCCTATACTGAGCCCAAATATGAACCCAGGGAGCCGATTTGAACAAACTTGAATCAGATCCACCCCACAATTTTGCATACCAAATATCAAAAGCTTCTGCCTGCTGGATCTTGAGAAAAAGATTTTTCAAGAAATTTGCTTGAAATGCACTAAGTTCGAATTCGGGCTTCTATACTGAGCCCAAGTTCGAATTTGGGCTTCTATAGTGAGCCCAAATATGAATCCAGGGGGCCGATTTGAACAAACTTGAATCAAACCCATACCAAGATGCTGCATACCAAGTATCAAAAGATTCTGCCCACTGGTTCTGGAGAAGAAGATTTTTTAATAATTTTTCTATAATTCATATGGTGCAATCCGAGTTATGCCCAATACAGAGCTCCCAAGGGATGTGGCCATTTCATTTGAACAAACATGATTTGCCATATAGTAATGAACATCCACATGAAGTTTCGTGAAAATCAGACCAGTGGTTTCAGAGGAAAAGTCGTTTGAAAAATGTTCACGACGACGGAATGGCAAGTGATAAGTTGAGCTCCCTTCGGTGAGCTAAAAACTGATTACACCCAATTTCGGAACAAAATGGCCACTGGCGGCAATCTTGAATTTTGGACCATATCCCAAAACACATATTCTGGTCTCACAATCATAACAAAGATACCCAAGAAGTTTCGTGAAGATCGGTTCATAAATATGGCTTTCAGTCCGAGGTGCGCTGATGCATGGGGCAGACAGACAGATTTTCGGTACAAAATTTCCCACATTCGAATTTGACCTAGGTATTGATAAAAGTAATCCATATATGAAATTTCATCGAAATTGGTTGATTTTAAGGAAAGTTAGAGCCTGGAAACCGTCAGCCAATCAAATTTCAGCAACCTAATTAAATATGCACGGAAAATGCCCATATTCGAACTTGGACCCACAATGGATGAAAGTGATCTACTACTTAAATTTCATCGAAATCCAGTCACTGTAAGGAAAGTTAGAGTCCGGAAATGAAAAACACGGAAGGACACCCCCCGAATTTAATATCTCCCGTTTTTTTCCCTAAAGCAGGAGACAACAAAATGTGATGTCAGAACAAGTAATCACCTTAAATTTAACTGAAAATGGTTTGTAGTTTGGAGGAGAGGGTGCAAACACCATGTTCATGGACAACGGACAGTGAGTGATCACAATGTGATCCTTTGGGGATTTACTCTTGACAACCAGTAAATTCCCTAGGGTTATAGATCTATTTGGCCTCAGTACATTTAATATTGGTATTTGACTTTAACTGGTTGAGTGCTAAATTATATTTTAAAATAGATTTGAAACGCCAGTATTTTTTTCCAAAGATGCC